>PVKZ01001299.1:0-425163 GCA_004027375.1 Macroglossus sobrinus | reverse complement strand
TCCTTCCTTCCTTCCTTCCTTCCTTCCTTCCTTCCTTCCTTCCTTCCTTCCTTCCTTCCTTCCTTTCTCTTTCTTTCTTTTACCTACCTACCTATGTTAGCATATCATAGGCCTGCAAATTTTCTAGCTATTATTATAACAATTTATAAAACTTAGAGAAATATTGTATATAAACATCTGTTTAAAAGTTAATGGTAAAATAAACTTAAATTGCCAGCTCACAAGGAAGGTCTAAACCCATTAAAGACAACTGAAAAGAACAAATTTAAATTAAGTGAATTATAAAATTCTATTTTAAAAAAATTTAAAAATATTTCCAATATTACAGCTTCAGGCTTCAAAATACATCCAAGCCTACTGGTAGGGAAATTGGCAATGGGAAAAAATTAGCACTAGATAACAGCCAGCACACCAAGATGACAGCCACTGTGACTGGTTTCTTCCTCTTTCAGCTTTGCTGCAACATAAAGGGAAAAAAAGTGTCTAAAATCAAAAGACCATGAATGGGAACTTCTAGCACATTGGATATGTAGGGAATGCAGCATAAGATCATCTCACATTCTTAGCTAACAGCCTAAGCAGAGTAGATATATCATTTTTGACTGTGGAATAGAAAAACCTCTGGCTGCCAAGAAGCAGGCCTGGAAAAACTTTTGATGTTTAGCTGGCTGGGAAACTATGAACAGCCCAAGGGATCGTTTAACCCAAAGAAAGGTTCGAGGTGAGTCACATCAGGAAGGAGAAAAAGGCTGATTAAGATGGAAGAGAAGCATGAATGGTAAGTGAAAATAATAAGTACTATTTATTGTGCTCCCTTTCATGTGCTTTTTATACATCATTTTACCCCACACTCATCCCAGGAAGAAACCCTGATAAGAAGACCCAGCAAATGCCCCAAGAGTAAACTAGTACACAAATGAGAGTTAAGTTCTTCCTACTGCATTATGCGGCACCAAATATTTGCACCTACATATTTTGTACTGTGTCTCTAAGTTGCATATGCTTATATTCATAATTTGGCTTTTTTGTTTATTATTTTAACAAGGAAGTCAGTTTTTAACATTCATAAAAAAATAATGGAAAAGCTTGCTATTTTCAAACCACTGTAAAATAAGACTATTTGAACTAAACTATCATAAATCAAAGTTTCTACAGTTTCTCTCGACTGAAAGCAAATCATTGAAGAGGAAATAAAAAGCCTTTGGGATATTGGAATTGCAAGAAGAAACGTATGAAGTGATCACAAACATTGCTGTGGAGTGTGATGCCTCCAACTCTATATATCAAACCAAATTAACGACCTTATGGTGTCCTTATTGAATCTCGCAGTCGAAGAGAAAACATTTTTCCACTTTCATCTTTTCAGTTTTATTTCTCATATTTACTTAGTTGGCACTTCCTACCAATTCTTCCTCTAATAAATTGTTGAGTGTAATTTTTTCTTTATTTATTTTGTCCTAATTAAAGTTCTCTCATCTCTCTCTTAAAGTTCAGTTTGTCTTAAAAGAGCAACCTGCCTTAAATCATTCCTCCTGATCAAGACTTCACAATTTTGCCACTGGGAATTTTTAAATACACACTCAATTTTATCAATATTTTTCCAAAGGCTAAATAATTAAATTTAGACTCATTTATTTCTTTAATATCTTTTTAGTAGTTATACAATAATACATTAATTTCAGGTGTACAATATGGTGATTTGACATTTATAAACTCAAACTCCTTTAAAAAGTATTCAAGGTCTTCACTCCCAGGCCTGTATTTAATTCTAGGCTCACCTCCTTGCATTTCCTCATCTTATCACTTTCAAACCCTAGAACTTTCATTCTTAAATGTCTTTACTTATGGAAATCCTGTACGAAGAATCATGTCAATTTATCAAGACCTTTTTCAAATACCTTCCAAAAATATTTCCTTTAAATTCTTGAGGTAGAAACTTGTTTTCTGAATTTCCATAATATTTTGTTTATATTTTAATTAGAGTAGATATACTTTCCCACTTGCCCTAGATTATTCTTTATAGTGATACAGTATTTCTTCACAAGTTCTCTTGAGGCAAGGTTTTGTCATTCATCTTAGAATGCTCTCTACTTAGGATAGTATATTTCACTTTAAGATACTGCTAACTTGTATTCAAGTGAACAATATTCTATTTATACTTTGTCTTATGATTTGTAAACTGCTTTCACATAGATAATGGTAGTGTAACTGCTCAGAGACTAAGGGACTGTCACAGTATTCAGCTTAGCTTTACTAATTATTACCTGTGTGACTGTAAGCAAATTATTTAACATATCTGTGTCTAATGTTTGATCATAATATGAAAATTTGGTGATATTATAAGGACCAAATGACAATAGAGTTAATACACACAGACTTAAAACAACATGCTATCATGAAATATGAACTGTCTTTATTGCTAATGTATGGTTGATTACCTCTGTTTTATTGTTTAGCCTTGTATTGTTCAACAGAAGTCATTTAAGAAGATTATCACTTAAGCCAACAATAAAAATATATCCTTTTTGAAAATAGAAGTTGAAAATAAAAGGCAGAAACAAAGAGCAAATTGAGAGTTCCTTTTTTGTATCGGAAGGCCATAATGAAAAAAGATCAAAATGAGTCAGAAACTAAAAAGAGCAGCAGCAATATTGTTCTGTATACTGACTTAGACAAAGACACACGGGTTTAAAAGATTTAAAAAGAGGCTTTGCTCTCAATGCTGGAGTTGAATAGCTATATTCTTAGTTAAGCAAAACTAAATGTGTTATGACATTTTTAGGAGTTTCCTTGAATTCTCTGTCAACAAATTAATTTATATCATAACTGTACTGAGCAACTTTGCGATATCTAAAATTACTATTTTTTTATTTTAAAAATTTTAAATTAAAATTATTGAGATAACATTGGTTAATAAAATCAAATAAATCTCAAGTTTACAATTCAAAAATATGTCATATGTATATTGTATTGTATGTTCACCACCCAAAGTTAAATATCCTTCTATCACCAAATATTTGACCCCAAATTATTACCGTTTTTAATTATATTAAATATAACTATGTGTGTATATAGTCATGAATAATTAAAAATTATTTTGGCTGTTAAATAAAAGAATATAAAAAGTAGAGAAAATAAATACTTAAAGATATATTATTCTATGATTGCTATCTCTTTTCCTTTTCAGTAAATTTTTTTGGTTATCTTAATCAATTTGATTCCCTGATTCCCTGGCTATTCTTCTATGTCCAACCAGCATTTCCTTTTTGGCTGACTTTTGAACATGTTCACATAGTACTGCATATTTAGATCTTCAGGATAATTCACTTCTCTACATCGTTTCCACACCTACTCATCCTGGAACCTCTTCTTTCTCAAATCCATTTTATGTGTTAGTCACTCAACTCAGGAGCCTGGTATTTAGTCTTGACTTCTCCTTTTCCATTGACATTTTATCAATCAAGTTTTATTTCTATCTTTCTCCTAAATATCTTTCATATTTATCTTTATCCTTTATGTCTTTTGAATCTTAAAGTTTTCTTTTACCCTTTTAATACCTTTTTGAGTGTCTTGTTATCAGTCTCACTCTCTACCTTTTTTTCTCTCACAAAATGCTCAAATTGACTTCATTAATATTTCATTTGTTTATGCCAATTCATTGTTCAACATCTTCATACAGTTTTGATGAGAGTATAAAATAATCTAAAACCAAACACATACCTACCCTATGATCCAGCCATTCCATTTCTAGCTATTTAATCAAGAGAACTATGTCCACAAGCATATGTTTATAACAAGATTTTAACAAAAAATGTTTATATCAGGTTTGTTAAGCCAAGTATCTATCAATAAAAAAGAGATAACTATGTGCAGTATTATCCATATAATTAAATACTACTTAGAAATAAAAAATAAACTAATTACTGAGATATGCAATGACATAGATGAAATTTCAAAAGTAATACAACAAAGGAGTACATATTATATAATTCCATTTATATGAGTTTCTAAAATAGGCAAGAGTAATCTATTATAGAAAATACAAAACAGTGAGTTCCTCTGAGAGCAAGAATGTGGTGACTGACTGGAAAAGGTTAAGAGAAAGCTTTTTGGAGTGTTTCATACCATTATAGGTATTTGGGTTACAGAGTCATATCATTTGTCAAAATTCAATAAAAAGCACAAATTACAGTGATATTAAGAAATTCAAGCATATAACTGAGCTTAAGCATTAAGCATCACTTAGATTTTCATAGAGATTCAGATTTCATATAGTATAATCTTCAGTGTATGTTTAGTTTTCTATATACAGATAGCATGTTCATTCTTTTTACTTAAACATTATGGTCTTTAACATATTTTATTAAAATAATAACATTTTCAAAATGTAATTGCCTACATGTTGTAGAATTATGTTTAGAAAGTAAATTTTAAAAAAGTAGTTTGTGTGTTTTGCTTTTCTTTTTTTTAAAGAAAATACATCTTGTGTTTGGGTTTTGTCTTTTTATTTTGCTGCCTGATTTATTTCTATCATGTATATCTTACAACAATTTCTCTTTTCTGATAATTTTTCAAATTACAAGAACATAGTAGGTTTTAAGGAAAGCAAATAAAATATTAATCTAATTTAAATTTAGTGGACATGTCACAAGAACATATGACTATTTTGTTATTATTATTTGATAATAATCTATCAAAATATGGTCCATGTTTTCACTCTCTTATCTTGTAAACATGTGGGATTTTTTTATTTATGACTTATAAAAGAAGCAAATCTTCAAAATTTCAATATGAAAATGACATAATAAAGCACCTTATTTGTTATATATTAGAATGACTTTTTCCATTGAAGATTTTGGTTGCTGCATATGATGCCTATTATTTGCAAGAACGCTATGTATAATGATTTAGCAGTCTGTGTTTTGTCGTGTTAAATACAAATTAGAAATATTTTGAAGTCTTTAGATTTAATCCAGTTACCCTGACTATAATGTTTTTAAGCATGTCTGTAAATTTTGACATTTATTCTCTAACTGCAGGAAGCTAAAATATTTATAGATTATTCTTTATATTAGATTTTCAATGAATTCATTCTACTAATGTACTCATCTATCATCATAACTATGTTTTCATCATTTATATAGTTATGTTTTTTAATTATGTTAAGTATAAATTACTGTATGATTAGATTAGATGATTTGTTATTTAAGGAGATCAGATGGAATTTTGTGAAGAAAATATTCTCCAGGAAGAATATTTTTATGGCCTCAGAATGGTTATACATTCACATATATACACACACACATGTGCACACATATATATAATATACATATTCTTGTAAATAATAATTTGATATTAATTTTGATTACAATTAAAGTCTTCAAAAACTTTATAAAGAATTTTTTCTAAATAATTTCTAAAACTTTCAAAGTTTTGGAAAAAAGACAATTATCCTTTTATAATTTTCAAATTATCCTTTTATAATTTTCATTAAAAATTTTTAACATGAAGAAAAATTAAATAGAATATGCATAATATAAACTATGCTCTCTAAAAATATCATGCTATCAATAGAGTTCATGTTTATAAATTAATTACACTATTTTGCATACAATACAAATTAAAAATAACTTTTGAACTTCAATGAAGAAAACCAAGGCAGCAAACTTTTATTTCCTACAGCTCAAGAAAATAAAACTTTCTATTAGAAAAGTTATTGCTTATAACAAGTAATTTATATGATCTTAATCAATGACTTCACACTAAAACTTTTTCTTAAAGAAAAAATTGGTAGAGGTTCAAGAAATATGGTATTACCTAACTCTCCTCATTCTAAATTAGAGCACTTTTTTTTTTTCCTATTGCCAGAAAATTTATCAAATATTTTTAGGCAGTGTGCTTACTCTGCTTTATTAAATGAGATGAAATAAGTGGAATTAAGTATGTCTGATTGATTTATTTTAAAGTTTCATTGCTTAAGCAACGAGCTAAAAAATTCACCACACCAAAGACATATAGTACAAGCATGATTTAAATCCCTCTGAGAAGGAAGAAAACATACCAGTATCTCCTTTCAATTTTTTCTCCAATGCACAGTAGAATCTCACTCCCTGATAATGTTTAAAAGAAGAACTATATAAGTTTAAGATGCATTTTATAGAAATAAATAACAATTTTTGGAAGATAATTATAAGTCATTAGGAAAATGCAAATTAAAGCAACGAGATACCATTACATGATTATTAGAATGGCTAAAATCCAGAACACTGACAACACTAAATTTTGGCAAGGATTTGGAACAACAGGAACTCTCATTCATTACTGCTGGGATTTTCAAATGGTACAGAGACCTTGAAAGACAGTTTGGTGGTTTCTTACAAACTAAACATATTCTTACATATGGCCCAGCAATAGTGCTCTTGGGTATTTACCCCAAAGAGGTGAAAAGTTATATGCACACAAAAATCTGCACAGAAATTTTTAGTGCAGCTTTATTCAAAACTGCCAAAATTTGGAAGCTACCAAGATGTGCTTCAGTAGATGAATAGATAAATAAACTGTAGTGTATCCAGAAAATGGTATATTTATGCAGAGCTAAAAATAAATGAGCTATCAAGCCATGAAAAGGCATGAAAGAAACTGAAATGTGTATTAGTCAGTGAAAGAAGCCAATCTTAAAATGTTACATACTATACGACTCCAACTATATGACATTCTGGAAATGGCAGACTATGGAGACAGTAAAAAGATCAGTGGTTGCCAGGAGTTAGGGAGTAGGGAGGAATGAATGGGTCTAGCACAGAAAATTTTTAGGTCAGTGAAACTACTTTGTATGATACTATAATGATGGATACATGTCATTATATATTTGTCCAAACCCATAGAATGTACAATACCAATAGTGAACTGTATTGTAAATTATGAATTTTGGTTGATAATGATGTGTCAGTGTAGGCTCATCAGCTGTAACAAATGTCCCACTCTGGTGGGGAAAGCTTATAATAAGGAGGCTATGCATGTGTGGGAGTAAGGTTATATGGGAAATCTCTGCACTTTCCACTTAGCTATGCTGTGACACTAACACTGCTCTAAAAATAAATATTGTTAAAAATAATTACAATAGCATATTATTTGTATTAATATCTCTGTGCATTAAGAACTTTAGTTAGGATTCAACTCTTTCTTCTTTAATACGTTAAAAACATTTTCTTCTAATCCTAGCTAATGTATTTTAATCAGAAAAATATTTATTTTATTTTTCAATATTAAACAAGATAAAGCATATATTTTATTTTTTAAAAATTAAAGTAATGAAGTAGGAGATATCCTATTACTAAACCATCCTTGCAATATTCAAATTTATTTAATACATTTATTTAGAATATTTAGATACTCATAATGTATTTGTTTCTGGCTTTTCTTTTTATCTGATATTGTTATTGAGAATACTATATATAGCTCCATATGACTTGATTGACTTGAAAACCTTTTGATTTTTCTCTATCCTCTGAGGGATTTCATAAAGGTTTCATACAATTTTTTCACCTACATAGTTTATACATGATTCAAGTTAAATTGATGATTGAAATTTTGGCTACAAATAAACCAAACCCCTAAGCAAAACAAAAACAAAAGCAAATATATAATACCAATTATTTTTCTATTAAATTATCTTAAAATTTAGGTATATACTCAATTTGTCTTTTTTTTTTTTTTTCGGTGAAGTCTAGCTCAGAATCTACAGATGGCAAACCTGGTTATTTGTGAATTCTAGTTGCAGTTTTATTCATTAATAAAAATCTATTTTTATATAATCATAAAATTTACCAAAAAGTTTCTGAATATTTAATTAATTTTTTTCTACTCTGTGAAATAAGTCTATTTTACAACTGAAATATAAAAAGTTCCTTTTTGATATTTGCTCACTTCCAGGGTATAGTAATAACTTAAGCCCTAATTCAAGGACTACATTGATGGGGCTGTTCCTCTGAGTTGCCACTGATTAGGCCCTTGAGTTCTAGGGAAAAGAAAATATCTGTAAGAATGTGGCCTGATTCTTAAAATAAAATAATGATTTAGGTACCAGGGAAGATTTAGGTCAATTTTATTTGATACAGACCTTGGCAACTTTCTAATAACATGAATGTTATTACAGATAGAAACTAATTATACTGATGGCAACACCAGTGGGGCTTCAGCATTTCTATCACCCTCTGGTGAGAAAATGTTCTCAAAAATGCCAGAAATTCGGAATCTCTTCAAAGAAGAAAAACATGTTCAAATGCAATATAATTAGCAGTTTCTATGGCTTTTGTTCTTAAGAGACAATAATAGTTTCGATTCTTGAAAATGTCTAATTATATGGGGAAGGAAATTCAAGAGAGAAAGGAAGTTAACTTACAGCATAATTTTTGAACTAATTAGAATTTGAGAAAAAAATTGTTATTGTAAATCATTTATTCTGTAAGATATTATTATCTCTTAAGAGACGATAATAACATTAGCTACAATTTTTTTCTATTTTCCTAATCTCAATGTACTTAAACAATTCTTGTTATTTTAACACAAATTTGCACTTAATTTTGAGTTTTAAGGTTTACATCTATGTGAGCTGAATAGTGAGAAATTTTTCAATTCTATATACATGAAATTTGGAGTTGGAGGTTTTTGAATATTGGAAAGGCTCTATTAAATATATATATATATTATATATATATTTGTGTATATGTATATATGTGTGTGTATGTATATATATATATATATATATATATATATATATATATATATATATATTACATCCCTATCATTTACAATTTAAGGTTGCAATACAAAATTTAAGTTGTAAAATAAGATGTATAATTTTTTGTTTTTATTTGGATTTAATTTTGTTTCTTTGCACTAAAAATCTACTTAGTTTTCATTACTAGATGCTTTTGATAAAAAAATGCTTACAAGAAGTAATATTTACCACATATTTTAAAAACCATGTTACAGTTTTATCATCTAATTCATTACTTAAAATATTATTAGTTTTAGCCTAGCTCTAGGGAAAGATAGTTAATTTATAATAACCTGTTTTGAAAACAACTTTTAAAAAAAACTACCTGAGGTCTCTTGAACCTTAGAAGTCACCACCTCCTTCACAATATTTAAAAAAATTCTTAATGTTTAACAAGACATGTAGCTATGGGAAATTTTATAGGCCATCAGATTAGTGCTAGTAGATCTATTAATTCAACACTGTCTCACTAGAATGATTTAAGCAAAATAAGGTGGGTCTTACTAACCTTACATAGAGGTTTTATCAGTGATTATTGCTTGAAATCCCAACCAAACTGTTCAAAGGGTACATATAGTTAGTGTTTATATCTCTCCAGTTTAAATGAAAACAAAATATATTAATTTAAGAAGACTAATATTAGAAGACAACTATATAGTCAGATAGAAAATAGAACTCTGAGTGTTCTCAGGAATTAATATGTTTCAATAACATTTGCAATGCTAAAACTGAAAAATGCTTAAATATGTACCACATGTAACTTGCATTACAAACTTCAGGGTTAGACCTTTAGATAGAAGACTTTATTGTGTAATTTGAGGATTTTTATTTCAGTTTCTGATTTTATAAATTTCATTATAGTGATAGATGGTAGTTTATCGTGGTTAAATGATAATAACAAAGTCTGACCAGGAAGCTATTATTAACCATTATAAATTACTCTTTTCTATCTTTTATTTTTCTTTGCAGACTATCTTAACACTGGACAGATTTTTTTTTCCTCTTTATAATGACCTATTATTTTCTCATCTTGTAAACCATGTAATAGTTCCAAGTAATCAATCATAATAGCCATGACTTACTCAGCTTTTTCCGTTGAATTAAAGTATATTAAAGGATTTTTTTATTTTTGCTGTTATTATCAGAATATCCTTTACTAACATAGTAACATCTTTTACAAACAAACTATGATCTTTCCAGGGACAAACAGTTTGGGAATTAATGAATGGCTTATAGGCAGTATTGATAAATCAAGCTGCAGTACATTTATATAAAATCAAGATATCATAATTAATCAAAACAATAATGAATTTATTGAAGATTTTGCAAAGCTTCATGACATGGCTACCTTTTTTTTTTTTTTTTTTTTGCTGTTGTTGTTGCAACTGCTATATATCTTTCAAATAAATGACTTCCACACTGCTGGACTAGCTAACAGTCTGTCATTGTTTTCCTGCTTCCTGCTGCCATACTTCTAGCTCCAGCCATTCTTTTCAGTTGCCTTCTACAAGTTTCTCTCACACAGGAAACACAAATAAAAAAGGAAACAAAAGTAGTTATAGGTTGACAAAAATGTGAAAAATTAGTTCACATTTTAAGATTTGTTATAACACAATTATCTCTGTCTTTTATAATTTTCATAATTTAGGCACTGATTGGTTCATCTAAGTTAGCTATATTTACTTTGATATCTGTGAAGAATGTGATTTTTCTACTTTTTTTATTGAAAGAAAATCAACAGAAATAACATAACAGGGAGGTCAGTCAGCAAATAGCACTATCTCACTACTTCAATAATTTCTCTTTAATCAAAATATTTAATAGATTACTGAAAGCACATAAAGGTGATTGACCAAAGATGTCCTGTACCTTGTTGGTTCATCCTAGGCATATAAGCCCTAATTCTATAATCTGAATTGTTACTATGACTACATTTCCCTTAAATTCATCCAAAAATAAAGATTTTGTGGTTTTCCATGTATTATGTTTTCTATCTTCCAAATTCATTTATTTTTGTTTGACTACAAATTACTTTCTTGTTCAGTGAAATATGAGTATAATTTATTCGTTCATTTTTAAATGTGTTTAGAAAACACATTTGATAAATGCTGACTCTATGGGTGCTAAGCAATTAAGTGGCAGTCATCAGTTTGATATCAGCTTTGGCATTATTTAACTTTTAGAATCAGTGAGATTAAAGTTCATTAAATTATCAATGGGTCACAAACACATGTGTAAGCTCAAAACACAACTCTGGGCTGCCTGTAACTTAAATCTTAGTGTATGTGAAGTAGAAAAGGCAGTGTGGTTCCCAAATGAAAAGCTAAATCTGCTGTCACCAATTTCCAATACACATACATTCACATTAGGATTTTACAAATGTATAAATAAGATAGCTCTCTATGATACTAAAACCCTGGATTTTTAAAAAATTTGTAATTAAATGAGATGAGAAGATTATTTGAATTTATGTGAATGTAAACAAATTTATAAATATATAGAAAAGACACATTTTCATAGGTCCCTTATACTGTCAGTCTATATTAAATCCAAAAATAGGTATCATGTATTAAATCATTGAGTAAAATAATAAACACTATATTTATAATAAATAAAAATGTACATTCATGTAAATTTATAAAATTACTACTAATAAATCCTAATTAGCTTTTAAATGTATAACTTTATTTTTGAATCAATTGATTTAAAAATAATAATAGTACCACATGTATAAACAGTGATACTATTTTAACGGTATCATACTGTTTAAAATGTAGAGTTTATGCGATGATCCAAAAGTGCCATAGGAAATCCACAGATTTCTAAAAACAAGTTGTGGGGGACAGGGGTGAGAAGTGAAGGGGCTTTGATTTTTCTCTTGTCTAATTTCTTAAATCATATAGTGGCACAAACATTTTTAACTTGAAAATGTTTCTTTTAAGGACTTCTAAACACACTTAAGTCTTCCTTACTAATTATATTAGGAAAGCATTTTAAAGAGCCTTTTCCTGAATAACATTTTGTAATTTATATTTTGTTGAAGTTTAGAGCATTTTAATGCCTTTTTGTCATGTGTAACAGTCATAAGTATGTCACTAAGCTTAGAAAAAAATAATTTTTCTTTTTATGGAAGCAAAGAGTAGTAGATTTATTTTCTTCAAAATATACAGATATTGTTTGGCAAGAAATTGTGTATATATAGACTGAGTCTAAGGAAAGGGCAGAGGTAACTATTACTTCATCTTACCTTGTTTTCTTTAAGCCACTTTCATTGATTTCTTAGAAATATGTGGCTGTTCAGTTAAATGAGATTGTGCATTCTACTACATTTGTAGTGATTCGACATATGTAGGTATTTTTATTGTTTCCTTCTTTAAAATTCTTACATAATACTATGAAACAAGCTAACATAGACTGAATTGTTTGTTTGTTTGTTTGGCTTTGTTTTTGTTTTTTGGTAATACTAGTCACTTTTCCAAATGTTTTTTATATGAATTTACTCACATGTAATTCTCATTACAACTGAACAAGGAAAGAGGATATTGAGCACAGAGAGCTTATGTCAACTGTCTACATTTGCTCAGCCAGTGTCAGGCAGCGTGGGGATGAGAGAAGACAATGCTGAGAACTAAGGACAAAGAGAGCTGACACTGATTTAAAAATTTTTCCAAGATATTACCTTATTTTTATACTTTTTCATCAATTTTAATCTAAAAATTAATTAAGATCATCCTGTGTTCTTAACAACCATCCCAAAGTTTATATATGACACCTCAGGTAAAAAAATTAAAAGCTAAGCTATAGTACAGCAGGATAAATGATTCTCATAGTGTCATCAACATAGTCAATGTCTTCTTTAAAAATGTACTGTAAAAACATTAATAAAAATTAATCTAATGACAATGATCGATTAAATAAAAGAAAACAAAATAGCCTGTGAGCAGATTTAGAAAACAAACATAAAGAGTTCGCTGTATTAATTTGTTTTACGGGCATTATGTACCATGTACAGAGCTGGTGTGAAACTGCAGTTATCATGAGCATTTACCATATTATTACTACCCTACACAAAATGTCTCATGAATCCTCAGAAAAAAAAGAATAAGATATTAGTACTAACTTTATTTTTTAAATCATAAATAGGTGATGAAAATAGGTAAAGTAAAAGCGACACTGATAGTAAGTAGAAAATCTAAAATATAAATTCAGGCACACTGACTCTAGAATGCACCGAAAAGTTCTGTGTTTAATATACCTAGAGTATAAGGCAAAGTGGTAGGCCCTATGATAAATATAAGCATACATCTATATGCTCTTGGAATTCAAAGGTAAGAAAGCTTAAACTAATGGGAGAATAGAATGGTTAGATTTAAAAAAAAAAAAAAGTAAATTTGAGGACAACCAACCAACAACCAAGATTTGAGTATGTTAGTGTTTAATATTGGAGAGGTCATTTAAGATTCAATGAAAAAGGACTTGATAGGCAGTGAAATCTGGATTCAATTCACTTGAAAATTGAAAGACTTACGTGATTTTTTAATGCAAAACTACTATGATAGCCATCAGAGGTATATTTAGGAAAACTTCTGTCAGTGCTATCTACAAAAGTACATAGGCTTATTGTGTTAGGTAATGTTATAAAATTAAGCATAAACAATAATTTACTGACTAAAACAAATTTGAATAATAAAAAACTGCATGCAGATTTTTTTTTATCAGAAGCTTGCAGACATTATTTCTTGGTATGATTATCTAATTTGATATTTATAAAAATAAATAGTAGAATATATATTCTCAGAATTAATTTTATTGGGCATCTGAAGATTACAGTTCATAAAATAGGTAAACACATAAACAAACATTTTATCAATAACAAAAGGCATATATATTTTTTCATTTATATATTATCATATTAGTTTTTGAGACATTATAATAAAACCTTCCAGTCTGAAAGCTTCTGCAATCTACCACTATGAAAATATTTGTGTCAAGCCTACATTTAATAATATTGTAAAATCATTCCTTCCACTCAGGTGATCAGAACATAGTAAGTAAATTTGGGGTTTTTTGTTTGTTTGTTTTGTGGGCTTTTTTGGTCAAAACTGTCTATGCCATTAAAAGTCAATGGCATTACTTGCCATCATTCAGCTTTATCTGGCTAAAATCCTTTAATTCCCCAGTCCCTGCTGTTGGAGAGCTCAAGGCTCATCACACTTAACCTCTGCCGAGGCTTCTCAGAAAAGAATTTGTTTCAGTCTATTCAGAGTTTCAATAGTTGAGCAAGCCACACGCAACTGCACACTGGTGTTTTACCCTGAGCACACTAATCTGATTGTTTTTCCACTCTACATACTCTGGGTCAACAATCAAGCTGCTGCCAGAAACTAATTAATTTGCAAACAGACTTCTGTTTTCACAGAGGGAAATCTTTTGAGAGCCATGTCGGAGAGGCCAGTCACACCATGGTTACACGCATTGTCATGGCATCCACTTCTCTCGTAAATCTCTTGCTTGATGTCACTGCACACATGAACCCAGATTACCCGTCAGAAGTAAATCCCTATTGAGACCCACTGAGCTCTGCATGTAGTGAATCTAGAAGAGGAAATTGGTATAGACAGGCTCTGTATTCATTAAACTGATGGTGAGACTAGAGAGAAGAATGTTGAAAACTAAGAGGAAAAAGAGCTGGCATTAATTAAAAAAAATTTCCAAGATACTGTCTCATTTTTATACATTTTTATCAATTTTAATCTAAAAAGTGGGATTCCCTTAAGTAAGTGTAGTAATATCTTTCAATGTTATTTTTCTACTCTCACCGTTCAACTATAAATTTTAAAACAAGTGGTCAGAATTTGTAACTAATATGCCATACTTGACAGTTAAACATTTTTTAGCCTAATTTATTATCATAAATTATCCTAATTTATTCACATACATTTTGTCAGAGGCCTGAAAAAAATAAAATCACCTTCCAGACATTGCCACTAAGTTATCTTCCATTCCAAAGTTTTATTCATTTCTCCTCATTAGTGCCATGTAATTTCAATCAAAACCAGTTAAAAGTAATTATGTGCCTTAGACAAAATGTGACACAGAAACTAGGTCCTCTAAAAAGAAGACCAAGTAAAAGTATCTTTTAGTAACTTTTTGCTCTTTTAAAAATAAAAAAGTCACATTTAGTGAATGTATTATATTTATCATTATTTAAAGAGTAAAACAATTTCACAGCATATAATTTTAAACAGATTATACTTGGGGTATACATTCTTTATCTGGATGAAAATTTTTCTGACTAATAGATTCATAAAAAACATTACTACGAGGTTGTGTTTAGGTATAGTTACAATTATGTTTAAACTATTATATACCATGTTTCAGCACAATTTTGCAAAAATAACCAAAAATATTAGCATTTTTATTTGTGATTTTATAGTGATACATCAGAATTGTTAAAAAAAAGTGTAATTCATAGATGTAATTCAAAAGTTAAAAAAAGATTGCATCCTTGTGCTTTTATAGGCTATGAAAACCAAGAGCACATTTGTGGTTGATGTTGTTGTTTTAACTGAATGTTCACCCTATTCCTATAATACTCATTTGCTCATATGCCATAAAATAAAGCTTCCAGAGGGCTTTTTCCCCCAAGGTCAGCAAAATATATTATTAACTTACTTAAGCCAGAGAAATATTTCAGAATGGCATCATTGGGAAGTCTGATAGTATGCAAACCTAAATCATTTGTTTCGCTTAGAATAAATCCTAATTGAATACTCTAAAACAAGTTATGCCTTTAAAGATAATAAAATTAACAGTACATCAAAAGAATTATACAAGTGATTTGAGATTAGGTATCTGGTACCATGTAATATTAATTTGTGCTCTCATAATTTATTTGCCATCACATTTATTGGTTCTATTTACATAAAAAATATATCTTGTGGAGAAATTTGAATCTTTAGAGAACATAAAATATCCTGGTGCATGACCACAGAGGAAGCTATGCTCATTCCACTAAGGGCAGGCCATCATGGTATAAGTGTTACAAGTGAGAGGAAGTGGAATGATGACTTGCATACCATTTCAATTACAGAAAAAAGCAAGTGGGTTGGTCTATCCACAGGCATGATCCTTTTAGGAAATCCACTAAAAGAAAACAGGTCTTCCTGAAATGAGTGGGAAGGTCTCACACTCTGGGCACTGTGATTAGGTCTGTTTGTGTTCACTGGGCCTTAGCTCTCTCAAGGATCCATGTGGTTTCACATATTAAACTCTACTGTTACTGCCCTTTCACCCTGACTCAAATATAATTACTCACAGAATGAACCTGACAAAGCTCCCTTAGCATGCTCCACCCAACGAAAGCAGAATAAAAAAATTCACATTTATTAAGTGCTTACCACATGCCAGTCACTTACTTAATATTTTTTTATACATTATGTGGTCATTTTTTTCACAACTATGAGAGCTGGTAGTAGTATAATCCCATTAAAAGTAAGCTCCAAAGTAAGGTAAAACTTTGTCTCACTCTAAAGACGATGGTCTTCCTTCCATATCATATAGCATCCCAGTGTTAGTTCAAGACATGAACAATACTGAAAATAGTGTCCGTGAAATAGAAAAGTAAATGTGAGTTAGCCATCCATCTGCTCCAATGAATGGCTAATACGTACAAAAACTAGGTAATAGTATTTACATAATACATGTTAAGAAATCATTACTATAACAACACCATAAATTTATTTGTTTCTTTGCCATAAATACATAAAGTACATTTTTACCTAACTTTCACATTGTTAGTAAGCTGAAACTGAAATTGAAGTTTAAAACAATAAGATATTGAGAAAATTTATGGAGCAGATGAAAAAATGTAGTGCATTTGAACACATTATGGCAAACACATACCAGTACATTTTCTGAAATCAAAAGTTGTTATAACATCTCTCAACCTTAAACTATGGGTAGTGTCAATGATAATTTTTAACAATAGTTTTTTGTTTCTTAATCTAAAAGTATTATTTATTCCTAATATTTCCTGTTAAAATGAAACTGAATTTAAACCTTTATCGATACTATTATAAAAATAATCTTAGCAAGTAAGTCTCAAAATAGAGACATTCCATTAAAAAAAAAACATATTTGAAAATATCCAGTCCTAAACAACTGTTTTTTAAAATATTTTTTTTAGAAGCAACAGAAATTGAAAGTCATTAAAATAGGTCAAGCTATTCTAAAATAAATTTTCTGAATTAATTTGAGAAAAGTAAAGTAAGTCCTGTGCCAAAATTAATTTTAATTCCCTGAAAATTTTTCATAAAGTACGTTGCAAGGTCATTTATTACTTCTGGCTGTAAAAAATGACTGTGTAGTCTATTCTATGTTCATACCTCAAAACTCACTCATTTTATGCATGGATGTATAATTAGAAACATTGTGTTTCTAATTTTATTATAGAATGGTATTTAATTTTGTGAGGCTTGTAATTCACACTGTCCCTTACTTCTATCTCAAAGGTTTCCACAGTCTCCATTTTGCAGCAGTTCTGAATTCTGCACTCTGTTGAACGTAGCCTTTGTGCTAATTTGGTAAAATTAGTTCTCACATTTAGTGCTGAGAGACTGATAACTGAATTCTCAAATGAACTACACGTTTGAAGAGATGAAGTATAGAACTGTGGACAATGACTGTTTTCCCACAGTGTAAATTCTTCAGACTAAGCTGTCAACAAATGAGTGTGTAATACAAAAGCAGCTTTAACTTGATGACATTTTTCCTCCAAGGCCATAAAAATGAAATGGATACTTTACCCTCCTTTATGTTATTCCATCTTCTAATGAGATTTTCTTTCTCATGGTCAGTGAAAGCTTATATGCCTTTTTGAGTTCTTAGTAGACCAAAGTCTCCTTCTTGATAAATAAAAACAAACATTTTCCTTCCTACATAAATATTTCAGTTTGAGGATAGACCAGATAGAAACATTAGATATTCCAAAATTGCCTTCTGGGATTTTGGAGTTTGATTCTTTTATACTTTTACTCAGATAGCCTTATCATAGTCTGATTTTTTATCTTCCTTGGTTAGGCCTATGATTTCTTAGATGGTTACCCAGCTACCACTGCACCTCCTCTATCCCCAAGGATAGGTATCTGACTGTATGTCCAATCTCCTTTGATTACCACAGTGTTTGCATTCAATCATGAATGATCTTAGGCACAATCTGCATTAAAGAGAAAAAACATGGATGAGCAATGTCTTGAGAGAGCAAGACATAAAGGGAGCTAAGAGAAGTGACTCTTAAAAGGAAAAGGCTAGTGAACAGTGACAAATACTGAAAGAGAGATTTTCTAATTAGACGTTGATAAAAAGCTATGGAAAGTCACTAGTGAACTTTGGAGAAGCAATTTCATGGCATCAAAGTCATGTTGAAAGTAGATAAAGATGGTGATAATGTTGAGAAAACAAGTTCCTAACCAGGCTATTAACTAAGGTCTTCATGACTTACCATGATTAAAGGAAGTATTTGAATAGCATAGATGAGCAAGTTTTCAGAGCAGTGGAAGATACTAGTGTTGAAGAAGAGATAAAAAAACTGTTGAAGAAGAGCAAGGTAAGTATAAATTGGGCAAATTTATGAAAGATCATCCATGCAATTAGGAATAAAGGCAGAGAGATGAAATGTGGAAGGGAAGAGGCACACCATTTTCACTAATACATGGAAAATAATACATGATCAAAATAATGTTGCAGGAGAGGAGAGATGCTGATTGAGATACACTGAGATATGTTTTATGTTTTAAAAAGTCACTTTAAAGTATGGGATATATCAGAACAAAGATCGTCGCAGACAACTCATAGTTTCCTGAAGTTTCAGTGAGCTTTAGAGACAAAATTGTGATTTTTCTCTAACAAATCAATGAAGTACAAAAGTGATTAAATGAATTTTGGGGTTCCCCAGAAGAAAGAGCAGAAAAACCAACTGTAGTAGAATTTTGAACAATGAAATAATCAAACATTTTACTGAAAATATAAATGGACTATAAACCATGAGTTTCATCTTTATTAGAGGCCTGTGAAACCAGACAAAAGTTCATAGATTGAGAGATTAGGGACTACGCAGGTATATATCATAAGATTGAAGTCAGATGTAAATGGAGATAATTTTTTAATAAGAAGAATTAACCATGATAATATTATGGAAGCCATTATAAAAACCTTTGATGAATGTGTCAGTAATAATCAAAACAAAAATCATCTCTAGATAGACTATATAAAAATTATTTAATTCAAAATATGAATAAAAATTATATTTATTTATTTTACATATACAAATTTTATATATTTTCTCCTATGCTAAAATTATTTGTATACTAAACAGAGAAAGATAAAAAAAATAAAAGCATTTACTGATCAAGAAGTAAAGCCAGTGACTAAAGTTAGGGGCACTGAGTTCTTGTTCCAAATATCCTATTACCAGGTTAGTTGTAATTTTAGATATTAGCCTTAATTTCCACACTTATAAAATGGGAGACAGAATTTTAGAAAGATTAAAAGAGAATCAAATTAAATGACACAAAAGTTCTTTGAAGTTCTGAAAATACTTTAAGTGTGATGTCATTTGCAAAATAACTGATACGATGCTCTCAGGGCAATATGAGTGGTGTGGAGTTAAAACACATACTACATCATGAGAGTTGCTGTGGTGTTCCTGTAAGACAAGATTGGTAAGTCATCTTATCTTCTTCCATTGCCTCCCTTCCGTAAGGCTCCAGACCAAATCTATTTATTTCCAGAGTTAACTACTGAGAAACTTCTATTTTGGCACAAAGCAAATATTTTCCAGAATTCTTAATCTTTCTTTTCTCTTTTGCTCAACTTTCTCACACCCACAGTCATGAAGTCACCACCAGGAGCTTAACTGCATACTAAATCTCGTCATGTTGTTTGTACTGCACAAGGAAAGTTCTCCATTTTCTTACCATAGTTACATGGGTTAGTTATGTGACTATGTTCTTACATGTACCACCTACCATTGAGCCACCTGGAATCATGTTGCTCTGTCCTAATTGGGTGGTGGTGCCCAAGAGTTCGGAAGATAGCAAAGTCTCTCCCCATAAAATCAGCTGCTGTTCCAGAGTATAATTCTCCATCTGTGTTGTGACAAAATAAAACCACATACATATACTTTAACTCAATTAAGGCAAGAAAAACAAAACAAACAAAATACAACTTTCATGTTAAGACTATGCCAAAAAGAAAACAGAAATGCTTTCTGCAAAGCTACTTATATTTTACTCCTGTCTTTTTAAAGATTATTTTTAAAAATGAACATTCACTGATTAAATATATGACTACTTACTTAGTACTAACTTTGAAAAAATTAAATAAAATATAATTTAGTAAAATTAAAACATGAAATTTTATTCTTTTCCATTATAACTAGAGACAAACTTTTAATGTTCAAATGCAAACTAAATCACATGGTTTTCTTTTAAAGGTACTACAATTCTAATAACCTTGTTTATTAAGATAAGGAATCACTGTAAAATCTTGCTTATAGTTCTTATTTTTACAGAAATTAAATTTTTAACCTGTTTCTTTTCAGTGAGATCTTATATCTTCCTATAATTTAGAAAGGACTAATATTTTCCTTGCCAATTTTTTAAAATATATTTTAATATATCAAGTGGGAGAAGTGTTCTAACTTGTAATAGGCTATCACACAGTTCCAAAGCAAGTCTACCACATAGCCTCAGATATAACAGAAGTGAGTTTGGAGAAGAGAAAATTTTGAGAAACATATGTCATAGTTATCAATGTTGTCTTGACATTTTCAAATTATCTCATTTATTTCTGTCAACATCCACATGATGTAAATATCACTATTTTACAGTTCAAGAAACTCAGGGTTGCTCAGTTGATTACTAGACAAGTCAAAGTAAAGGTTTAAACTCAGGACTGTTTAATCCCAAACCTCTTTTACTAAACCATATTACCTTTCAATAAACTGAAATTTGTAAAAATTATATTTTCTTTCCTTTAAACAGAAAGTGCCTCTTACTATTTTATCCAGAAAGTATTTTGTTGCCTGCCTACTTAAAGCAAATTATCAGAAAAGTAAACTGACAAAAAAATTATAAAATTTTCTTCAAACGATCTCTCATAATGTCAGTAAAATAATATTATCTTGTTAATCATTTGAATATGTTAATATTTTTGAATTCATTGATTTGAAAAAATATTCAGAAAATAAAGTAGACAGATAAATTATAATCTAAACATTTATATAACACTTTTTCTATTTCCAATGGACTTCCATGTTTACTAGATAAATGGAAAACTTCCTGTGACTATTCAGTTATAAATGTCTTGGTTGAAGTCTTATTAATCTAATTGCTTATATGATATTCTTTTTTGCACACCCTCAATTCTCACTTGTAGATAAGGGCTTCACAGTGTAAAATAAACATTCTCAGTGGTCCAACCCAAATCAATTCCTTTGGTAGAACCTGTGGTGTTTGAATGCACCAAACTAGGGTTTGAGAAATCCCATAGCAGAGAATAGCTACACAGAAAGAAGCACTGAAAAGCTCTAAATTATGACTTTAAATAGAAATAGAAAGACAACTTATCTTAGAGAGTGAGTTTTAAAAAATAATCATTTATTTTGAATTATTATGAATAAAGAAAAATTTAAAAATGATGGTTAGACAATATATTAGGTACAAATCACCAGTTAAATGAATAGAACCCAAATTGTCATAGTATGTTCTTTGGGATTTGAAAGCATCTTATCTTCTTTTCACTTAATTAAACATCAAGTTCAAATCTGACTTGTTCTCACCATAATATGTTGCAATAATATTTTATATGACCACAAAGTAAAAAAAAAATAACCCTTTTCTAAAAGCACCAAAATGCTATTAATAAGCTAACTATACATTTTGAAATATTTAAGTGCCTATCGTTGCCTTAATTTTAACCTATAGCTGAAACTTATTTATTTATCCATAGGTGGTTTGTGTCCTCCCTGATGTACTGTTTTTATTAAGGCTGGTATTTTATCTTTTTACAAATAATTGATATATAGATATGATAATTTTTAAAACTTTGGTAATTTATTTGTCCTGATCTGTGTGAATAAGAGGTCATTAGTTAAAAACATTGTGAATGCAGTCTAAAACATTTCATGTCAATCTCAAACAGTTTTTATATTGTAATATCTGTCACAAAATGTTTTGTGTCCTCTTTACTTTGAAAAGCAAAAATATTAAATTATTACTTGAACTTTATCGCCTTTTCTACCACGTTAGGTGATAAAAACCAGGAAAGGTAAAAATAGAACCATCAAAAGGTGAAAACTGAACAATATCATATCAGAATGCAATCAGATCATGCCCAAAAGAAGGTGCAATTAGAAATGCCAAGTAAAGACTTTCAGGAATTAATAGTTCTTTTAAAAAAAAAAAATTTAGCTTGCCTTAGTATGAGTAAAAGCTGTAATTATGGTTGTTATTACATGTAAACTCTATTCAGGAGATGTTGAAATAACAAAATAACATCAACATAAGAAATTGTTAATAGGATATAGATAGGTATTTGTTTCTCTTATTCTTTAGGTAACAATTTTATAACTAACACTTATTTTTTATTATCCACTCACATTTAAGGAAGGCAAAAATAGAAACAAATGAAGAAAAGGAAGCAAGACTGGTTTGTATCATTTTTTGACAATAGGTCACTCAGAAAAAGTAGAAGAGCTATTTAATAAAAAGGCTATTAACTCAATTTATTGCTAAAAACATAATTAAATTAAACAATTGACTTGTAAAACAAGGAGAGGTTGCAGATTAGACATCAGCTGCCTACAGTTATAGGAAATTACCTCTCATTTCAATATTATTTTTGGCAAGAATCAGAGTGATTTCTGTGAGCTGGAGGGCACCAGATAATTCAGTGGTACATTCTCATACAGTCAGCGCTCAATATCAGTAATTATTCCTTTATAGCAGGCATTTGATCAGATTTTCTGCTGAGATTTCTATAGAATTCTTATCAGGGATGATTGCTCCAGAAAATGAATAACATATTGTAGTTTTGACTAAACTATTCTTGCATTCTCATTAAGCAGAAGTATAATATAAACTTAGAGTATTTTTCATTTAATATATTTGTGCATTTTTCACCATGTTTTAAAGCCTAGTACATTCTGTGGCTATCTAAACTGATCTAATCATATCTGAATATAAGAAATTTCCTATATCTCAGTTGGCTTATTTTTGGAGAACAAATATCTTTAATAAAAAAGCCTTTGCTAAGCTTCTTTTGTAGTTTCTAGGTCAATTATGAAGTTACCAAATTGTATGTTGATTCTTGGGCATAATGATAATTGGCCAGTTTTCTGATCATAAATCTGTCTTCTTGAAATGCTATAATGACTGAAATGGCATTATAGTTAAGATATATACTTTTGGGTTTTTCATAAATACTGAACTACTAGTGAAAGACAATATGACACTTGTTAAATTTTGTTAAATTGATGATAGAATAATATACTTAAGGAATTGTTTTATTATCAAAAAGTGGTTGTGGATACTCTGTCCAACAAGGTTTTTAAGTTTTTCTACAAATGAAAATATATAAGCAGTTTGATATCTCAAAAACAATACATTGGACTAAGATATATTAGTGCTGACAGATGTATCTAACCTTTTAGAAATTTTCCAATATGAAACTTACTATTTGAGTATACTGTCATTCTTTCTTAACTATAAGCTTTTTACACTGTCTCTAAGAAAAGCATTCTTTACTGAGATAGAAAGTTTAGTGAACTGCATTTCCAGCTTACAGTTATCTGAGAAGCAATGTTAAAAACAAAAGTTCATATGTATTCTAGACTTCCTGTTCAAAACTCAAAATGAAGTAAAAATGTGGCTTCGATCAGTTAATGTATTAGATTACAATTTCTAAGTAGGGTGTGGTGAGAAGAAACAGAAGGTAAAAAAACATTTCCTGATGAAATTGCAGCATTACTAACACAGGTGTAAAGTGTGACATGGATGTGAGCAAAAATCAAACAAACCTAAAGACCAAGCTATTATGTTGTTAACACCTTAAGTAAATTCCACTCACAAAGTAGCACAGTAATTAGAAACAGAGGGGGAAAAAAATCCCCCTCTCTCCTCCTCACTTCTCTCTCTCTCTCTCTCTCTCTCTCTCTCTCTCTCTCTCTCTCTCTCTCTCTCTCTCTCTTTCTCTCTCTCTCTTTCTTCCCTCTCTTTCTCTCTCTTTCTCACCCAGACACACGGATACATAGACACACACACTGAAGAGATCCATTTCCTGCAAGTGAAAGGGTATGGGAATAATTTTACATTTTTACATTTATTGAGCACCTTTCTCTATAACAATAAATATGACCTGTTGGCTTAATTACTTATGTTGTCCTTTAAAAAACTAATATTTTTGAGTAGTTAATATGTGCACATAGTACAAAATTAAAAATATAAAATTTATAGAGTACCAAATCTATCTCCCAGATTTCCAAAGGCAACCAGTGTTACCAGTTGTTTGTTTTTTCATTTCTACTTCCACATATATTCGAGAAATATGTAAGAATTCAAATGTAATATGTTATAACACTGTCTTATCTTATTCTCAGAACAAAGTAGTAGAATTAGCAAGGTCAAATAAATTGAGGCTTAGAGAGATTAAAATATTTTCTCAAATATAGTTAATTAATTTAGGGAGGACCTCATTTGCTCTAATATAAAATGTGAGTATATTCTAGTGTCAAATTAATGTTCTTTCCCTAGGCAAGGCAGAATTCTAGCTTGGGAAAATAAACCTTAGCCAAAAGACCCACACCCCTGAAATACATCTTGATAATATCTCTTAGCGATAGAATATTTCTAAATTATTAGCACTGAAATGCCCTGAGATTTCAATGTGGGAAGAAAACTGCTTTCAAGTTGACTATTCTGCTAATATCATGAAAATGTGAGAAGATACCTAAGTATGGAAAATACAGTTTTATTCTTATTTTTTGTTCACACCTGACATTATTCTGAGCTGGAGAGCAACTACTATTTTTAATAAAGGCCTTTTAAAACAAAGTCATAAAAATGATTACAGGTTGGTGAAATAAAAAATATTTTAAAAAATAAATACTGAAGCAATTTCATATTGACAAAATGATTTTTATTAAAAAGGATTTAAGAATTAACTTTACTAACATGATTTGAAAAACTTAAAACATATTTGGGGACTTAATTCAGTTGCTATTCATTGCACAGGAGAGAATCCTTATTTTCTATGGTCATCAGCTTAAAAACTCGTAGCATTTTAGAAAGCTTGATAAACCTTGATAAAATTTGTAAACTAAATTTTTAAAAGTCATCTGGTTTTAAAGTTTACTACTGGTCGAAACTGCTTAATAGAGGGTATAAAAAGTATCTTAGTCAGTTTATAGATGGCTTGTGTCAAACATGAAATTTTATTTATTAGTATTGAGGAAGAAAGCATTCCAGAACCACCTTGAAAATTTCTCTTATGCGCTGAAATGAGAATATATTCAAATCTTTTGGGTGGATAGGTTTTCCCAGTAATAATTCTCTAATATATAATATACAATCTGTGTATGTCAGAGACAGTTATTACCCTTGTATGTAAAAGTTGGGGAAGTGCTATAGAAAATATATGCTGAAAAATAAAGAAACTCCACTAAATTAGTTAGCATTCTTTTTAAAGCAGCATAAGAGGAAAATACCAAGAAAAACCTAACAAGGGGAGTTAAATGTACTGTGAGAAGAAGAATTTATAGTATAGTTATAAAAAAAAAACAAATAACATTAACAAGTGAAGTCATGGCTCTTGAATTAAAATGGTGTTGCAGATATTCTGAGGGATTTAGCCTGTTCATTTTTTCTGTATTTTGCTATTCAGTTGATTCAGAAATTAATTTATGTTGGCTTGAATGATCTTCTTTGTCAGTAAGCACTAAATATCTCTGAAAGTTACTCAATTATTTTATAATATTAGATAGATAAGGTCTGGACTTTTATTTAAAAACTGCTTCTCTAAAATGCCTATGGTTCTTTTTTGCCATACATTCTCTCGACTCACACTTCCCTCATTCTCATTTCCTTTTCACAAATCTATACAGCTTTTTTAAAAGAATTTCTAATATAAAATCCAAACTGTGGAGTTACATGTTCTTTGTGGACTTTGTGTGGTTGCATACCAAATGAACTATGTAATACTAACTTGTCATCATCTTTTCTCAATGGAATATTAAAATAAATAATCAAGCAAATCCCTACTGAGAAACATGCCACAAATTAAAGCTGCTTTCGGCACAGTTTTACATACTGTTTTTTGAAGAATATCTATCCTTTTCAGGATGCAATTTAAATAAGTATAGGCTGCAAGTTTGAACAAGATTGGATTCCTCCCCTTTGTTTAAGACAACTTTCAAATTTCTGTATGCACTTAAGGAAGTCATCCACATGTAATCACTAGGCCATCTGTGAACAGCAAAATTATAAGTGTGCTCAATTTGCCACATTCCTTCAGGTCTTAAACTTTTGTTAAAATGCTCCATAAATGGATCAAATGGACTGAAATTGTCTATGTTTGAAAAGCAATAGAGACGATAATTCACGCTGTAGTGGTTTTATTCTTAATAGGAAATAAATTAGTGAAATATAGTGATAAAGTAAACCTAGACAATACTGGAAAAAATATATCTACATAGTTAATGCAACAGTAAAAATGATTGAAGTTTCATTTAGCTGAGTAAAAAAAAAAGTGATTTTTAAAAAATGAAAAGAATGGCAAAACTTTATGAACTTCTGACAGCAATTAATAACCTAAATTTATTTTTTAAAAAAATCTAGATTTATTATTTAAAATTCAGTTAGAAATTTTACACTTGAAAAGTCTCACTATTATTTTTGTTGTTATCAAGTAATTACTTTTAATAGAAAACAAAAAGTTACATAATTTCTACATGTTTATATTGAAAATTATATTCAAGTATAGGATAATAACCCAATATCTTTTGTGTTTTAGATTATTAGTATACTCAAAAGTCAAAAAGAAAAAGAAAAATTGCTTAATGATGTATAACTTTTTATTTGTGTTTATTTAACTCCAGTACAGAAGTGGTAAAAAAAAATACAAAAAAATTATCTTTCAGTACGAACTATTTTTTTTTTCTTTTACCTGCTTCTACCATCTTACTTCTATTCTTTTAAAATACAGCTAAGCATTCACTACCCATCTGCAATGCTGAAGTAAAGAGAAACGAAGAAAACTAGAGAGATAGACGGTTAGGGAAAACAGTAGATGTACATAAAATGCTTTGTCTGATTGAAAAAAAGAGAAATCCTAAAGTTAAAAAAAGAATGCAGAAGGCCTTTATCAACTCAAGGTAACATAATGGAATCTCTGCCAATTTTACCACCATTTAAACTGATTATACTGATTAAGTTTTCCAAATGTTAAGAGTGTGACAAATCTTGGAACTACAGTTAATAAGAGTAAATCTCACTGTTTCCTTCAGATCTGTCAAAATTCCTCATAAAAACACTCCTTTCATTAAATAAAAACTAAAACTATTTTTTTCAAAATAAAAATTTTATAGTTCTTATGGGGATGTGTAGTGATTGAGTTGGCAATGTCAAAGATACTATTAAACCATTCTAAAAAGAAAAAGAATCTGTGTAATTCTCAAAGTAGCATTTAATTTTTTTTCATTTTTAAAATATTTGAAAATATCTTGACTGATATTCTCCTAAAACAGTTTATAATTAATAATAGAAAATCTTGGCATATAAAAAAACATGCAATCAAGTTATTATCTATAGGAAATTCACTGTTTAATTGATTGTTGACTACGCACCTATTAAAAGAGATGCTGTTAGCAGTTTAGGGTCATATGGACTCTTCCCACGGCCATTTTCAAAATGTGAATCTTCCAGCTTAAAAATGTTGTCCTGTAGATAAGAAAAAGAAGGACTGATTTTATTTATAACAAGAAGTATTTTAATATTCCAGTTAATCAGAGAGAAGTTGAATATGTTTACTATCAAAGGTATTATTTGTGTAAATTTTAGAGATAGCAAAATAACTTAAGTGGATAAAAACCTAGCTATCACTAGCCAAATATTTACTTAGCTTTGTGATTTTTTAGCAGCATGTAGCATGTTTCAAGCAATAGTGAATAAATGAACTCTAAAGATAAGAGACGTCATGATAAGAGTAGAGTGATCACTTTATCATACAGGTGTGCTAAGAGCTATTGTAATGGCTCTTGAAGGAAGGAATTTAAAATTTAAATAAAATGACTCTTTTTATTTCATCATAAAGAGAAAACAAAATCAATCCACTATATTAGATGTCTAGAGCAAAATACACTATCTTACTTTTCTATATGTACTTCCTAGAGGGAAATGCTATATAGCCATAGCAACCAATTTCTTTGCACTTGTCATTTCTATAACTTTGCTCCTTATATGTGTCTTGAGCATTTTTAAATTACTCACATTGGAACATGGAAGGTACCTGAAACTCTCCTTATCATTTTATCTAAGTGAGAAATAAAAAATTATATGTTAGGGACTATGTTCCTGGAGGGTAATATCTTTAGAACAACAAGCACACATGCATTTTTATCATAATGGACTCTGCTCAGTTGAGGCTCAGTTACCCAGAAATTGGAGTGAACATTTGACTATATTTAGAAATATACACAAGTTCCGAGGTAGAAAGTATGCCAGAAAGCATTGCAACAAAAATCTTAATAAGGAAGCAACTAGCTCATGCCTGATACCTTGCTCTCAGGATGTGTCTAGCTATTGAAACTTCTATGTGACCATAAAGTAAATTGAGATTGGGCAGGGGTGGGTGTGAGAGGTGGGTAGGAGTATTACTGAGCATTCCTTTTAGAAGCAGATGCTCTAGGGAATTGATTAGGTCAGAATATGTATGCTTTTTCCAGGAGCACATTAACTTGTCCATAGACTGAAATAAAATAGTTTTTTTGGCAACTTCTCTATTATTCACATAAAAGTATTTCTATCTTAGAATAGTAAATGGTGTTCATTTTATGGCCAATAAGAAACACTTTATTTAAAGTTTAATATTTCTGATGGAGGTAATGGCAGAGTTTCAAATTATGATTCTTAAAACTCATCTGAGTTAAGGAAGAAGAGTAGAAAAAAAGTGTTCTCCATTTTTATTACTGTAAGAATTACTGATTCTATTCATTTCTCACATTGATTCTGAATTTGGTAATTAGTTATCCCCTAGCAACGATGGTTCTTTAGCTAAGCTTAAAATTTACACTGTGATAACTTATGGGGATTCTTAGAATTGTGCTAAGTTGTAGTGGGAAGGATAGTGATTCAGGAGCCAGGCCTAGCAGGGCCAATGTTTAGCTGTGGTTCTCTGGTCACCACTTAATATCTTTGAGCTTCTGGTCTCAAAAAGTCAATGCTAATGATTGACTTGTTTATTATAAAATTTGTTAAAATTGAAATAAAACCTTTTTAAAATAGCAAAATAAAAAAAACACAATTTATTTTATTCTATTAATATAGCTCATATTACCACTATAACAAAAGAATATGGAAATTTAATACATTACCATTATTCTAAACTCCCCTGACATAATTTGAGAAAAATATAACTTAAAGACAATTACATAGTCACCAAACTACAAACTAGTTTAAAAATATAAATTTATCAAAGGCTTTTGAATATTAAAATTATAACATGAAACATTGGCATATGCTAAGAATAAGCATAGACAAACCTCTTAAGAAATATTTAGACATATTTTGATAAAAATTAGAGACTAATCAAAAGATATATGTTTAGTAAAAGATATATACTCTATTGCCACAAATCATAAAAAAATTTATTAAAGTTTGTATCTATGATTATCACAGGTTAGAGGAAGCAGCAAGGAAAAGTAGTGAGGTTGAAAATGTTGTTATAAATATTATTGTAAGTTTCTTGTCTTGACAAGTCGTTTGCAATACTGACAAAGGTGGATGAGCTACCCCTCAAAGTAGGGGACACCTTATGTCTGGGGTCATGTCAAAGTTAATAAGACAATACCAAGGTAGATGAGAAGTACTTTCAATCTCATGTTTAGTATTTGATTTACAAAGTAAAGAATTAGACGTCACAGAAAGAGAGGTTAAGCATGTCAGTCATGGTTCAAGAGATAAAAATTTATCTTTTGTCATGGTGTTAGGTAATGTGTTCAAAGCTGGACTCCTTTTCTTTATCTCTATTTTTTCTTTAGATGTAACTCTTACTCAACTTTCTGGGTATCTACCAGTAATTTTTCCATATTCTTTTATGATTCTTCTGAAGGATAAAGATTTAAATTTCCTTTTCAGCCTAGTGAGATGGGGCCTGTAGTAAATATAATTTGATTTCTGAATAGAGAAGTAAAAGACATTTCTTATATACAAATGTTTGTAGTGTGATATTCATACCCATGACACATAGTAATGGGGTCCAAAGGTATTGAAATCAGACAGAGCTGGGTGTTATACCTGGTTCTGTCTTTTATTAGCTCTGGGCCTCAGGCAATCCTTAAACCTTTCTGAACTCAGATTTCTCATTTGTAAAAGGAGGATAAACAAATCTCATAGTGTTAATGTGAAGATTTACTGTGATGAAGTATATAAAATAATACTTAGTATGCCCTTGAAAAAAATTCATTAATTTTCTTTTTTCATTGTTTTCTTTATAGTTGGCACAATAAAATCATTCTTTTCTATAATAATCAATATCAAAATCGATTAATAGGACTATGTTTTTAACATATCTGATAAATTTAATGTGGTTGATATGAAAAGACACCAATATTTTTCCTTCTGTTATCTTGTGAATGAGACTAATTAGATATGTGGAAATATTAACCCATTGTAAAAGAACGCTGTTACTATAATTACATATTAGCATTTTATGTTGTCATATGTAACATATTACATAGAAAACTGTCTAGCTGTACTTGGAAGGCCTTTTGAAACCTGATTGTTTCTCAATAATTTTCTGTGTTAAAGAGAGCAAATAATAATACCAAAAAATCTTAAGAACAATGTACATAATTAAACTGCATAATTTAAATGTAACTTTTAGGCTGAGACGGTTTTCATTTTTTTTAGTAATATATGAACAAAATTCTAGCTATGTGGACTCTAATTGCTTTAGCAGATAGTATGAACATATAAGTTATTGTGCCATATTTTATTACATGATTTCATCAGTTGTCAGCAACTATTTTTAGCTTTCAAGACCACTCTTTCCCCTTTGTCTTTTGGATTTCCTGAATGTTATTAGACTGGGGTGAGGTAAGACATTAGAGGAAATAATAACTGCGCTAATGGCTAATCCAAAGTCTTATAAATTATAAACCATGGGTGACATCATGGCCATAAATTTCCTAAATCTCAATCTTGTCCAAGTAATAAATTTAGGTAACAAAGTTGAAATTTTAGCTGTTTTATTTAATGATTAAAACATAAAATATGTTTGTTAAAAGAAAAGAAAAAAATTCTACATTTATGTGATAGAATAACCATTTGGGATGAAATATTATATAAAATTATATAATATATAAAATTAATACTTAGAAAATATTTAAAAGTATTATTCTATTTTTTCAAATTTCTCTTTTGCTCTTCCTACTTTTCAGAAAAGACACCATATTTGCCAGTTATACTGAATTATCAAGTATTCCCTGGTCATTCCATGCTTTTACTCATCTCTGCCAGAACTCTCTTCCTCCTCTCACCCGCCTACCCTCAGCTGTCAACCCCAGGGTGAACTTCTTTCCTTTAAGAGAAAATTCAAAAGTCACTTTCTAAGAAAAGTCTTCAGAGATTACTGCCAATATAATTTATTAGTTTCCTTTGCGCATATTCTAATTAACAATAGTACACAGGCAATGACTATACCGAGTAAAACTACTGCCTTCAGCAAAGAAGCGATGTAATAGGGTCTCCCAGGAAATATTGTGATGTACTGTACTTTGCCTAAAGAAGACCCTTTTGTGGAGTCATCTGGAATTTATTTTTCCTAAAAGGTGACTTTATGCTGTGCAATATTATAGCCATGAGCCATGTGTGGCTGTTTAATTTAAGTAATTAAAATAAAAATTTTCATTCTTCAGTTATACTAGCTACATTTCAAGTGCTCGATAGTCATAGAGACTTGTTTATACAATATCACATCAATGCAAATATTTCCACTGCCACAGAAGTTCTGTTGAACAATATCCTTTAGATCTTAAGTCCTATTACTTTAGCAGTAAAGAATAGAGCAGAAAATCAAAAGGCCTCCTGGGTGAGAAAACCTGTCATCAGACTACAATCATAGTAAATAAAGTCCATGAAATATATAAGGAATAATAATCAAAACACTAGTTTAGTTTTTGATATTTATTAACCAGGGGTTATGCTAAATAACATTTACTGGAGATACAGATAAACAAATAAATGTCCTATATTGTAAATCATTCTTTTCCCGTTTGAATCACTTTCCCTTAATCTAAGCAGGTACAAATTTTACTCATTATTTAAAGTTTAGGTCATGATACCTAGTCTACTAGCTGTTCATTGATTTTTCCCAGAAGGAAAAAAAATGTTTTATCCCCAGAACTTGCATAACAATTTATTCATACCTTTTTTCTGTTATTTGTTATCTTAGACTCTGGTATTCAATCATTTATGTGTTATTTTGTCCTATTAAATTATTTTGTGTGAGGGACAAAATTTATTCACTACATTTCTGTCAAAAACTAAAATATAACTGCATAAGATAAAGCACAATGAAAGAATCAATAAAAGAATGAGTGAATAAAGGAGTGGTTGTGTCTGAGGGCAAATGCTCTATAGAAAAGCTATTCAAGGACTAGCAGGGATATAGCCATAACTTCTAGGAGCTAATAATTTAAAGATATCACACCGGTCTGAACACAACTGTGCAGCAGAAGCTATTCTATAAAATTCAAATAGTAAACCAAGTTTTAAAGTGAGTTTTAGAAAATATAACACTTTAACTTTTTCAAGTTACATGTTACTATTAATAGATTATTGATACCTGTTATACATTTCAAAGATGCATTTACTCTTACTATAAAAGACAAAAAATAAAACCTAATCACAAAGAGAATAACCTGACAGTCCCTTTGTTTTTACATCACTGTTCCTCTTTAACTTTCAATGAGTCTTGTAATTTTCACTTTTTATTAATATTAATCTTATTAATATATTACCCCTCTCGATAGAGTTATTTTCATTGAGAGGTAAAGTTATCAGAATATTTCTCTTTAGAACTTCAAAAATCTTTCTGATCGATGTAATATCTCTCCTGTGTATCCCATCATTCCAGTATAACTGTTTTACCTGTTTTTTACTTCAAACATCTCTGGGATGTAAGCAAGTGGAACAGAAAACTGGAGATGCTATTTGAGCTTGCTAATGTAATTTTCTACTTATAAAAATATGAATTTCTTATTGGTATTTTCATCTTTATATATCTTAGAACTTTCTAATTTACATGTTTTTTAAAACACTAATATAAACGTTAACTGATTCAGTATATACATATTGAGCTGTGACTATGTAAGAATTATTTTTGGAATACGAAGGTGAAATGTCTTTGTTTAACTCAAGGAGCATATGAGAACTTACAACAAAATTATATAATAAAATATATTACATACACATATTATAATTTTATGAAGTATTGCTAGCTATTTTACTTAACATTGAACATATATGAAATACTAACAATGTCCTAATACTTTATACTTATTTCTCTTAATATTCAAACAACTCTATCAATTTTACAAATGAGAAACTAAGACATTTTCAAGATAATACTCAAAGTCATAAAGCTAATAAGTGATAGAGTAAGAATTTGATAACAGAACTGTCTCTTTCTAAATTCATGTTTTAAACCATATAAAAAAGGTGTTTTACCGTAAATATTATGTGAGATATACCCTAAAATACTAGAAACCGAAAATCACAGAAATTCAAAAATGAGGAGAGGTAATTTTCTATTTCAGTATATGAAGAAAGGCTTTATTTGATTTCATCTCTTAAATATATACTTTGATAGGAGACACGTATATTTGCGAGTACACATGCTTGCGTTGGTTGTGGGTACAAAGAGACACAGGAGCTCACAGAGAAAAGAGAAAAGCAAAAAGCAGGGAGGTAGATAATTCTATTTAGAGAGAACAGCATAAACAAAAGCCCCTCAAAAATAAATATAATTCAAATTTTAGCTATAACTTAAAGTTGAATTTTGACAATGAATAATATATAAATATATTAAGAGATAGGACTGCAAATAAATTTGGAAAGTTTTCTGTGCCAGAATAAGCAATTTGGTCTGTGTTCAAAATGTGTCAGTGACAAAGTGATCATTTTAGTTAAAGAACAATAGCATCAAAGTATTATAATGAATCTGACAGTAATGTGTAGGATAACATAGAGACATATGAGCCTGGTGACAGGCAAAGAACTATCGCTAAAACCCAGAGAGAGAGAGAATTAGGTCTTATTGCACACTTTAAAGGAATTTTGTATATTGTATGCTGTGTCTTGGTCAAATTATTTAACTTCTTTGCAGCTCACAATTCTTAACTTCTGTTTCATCAGAATTCCCTTTGTTAATCCAACAAATCTATGATTTTTTTCTCTAAGAAAAGTGAAGTTATGTGTACACACATTTTATAAGCAATCTTTAGGGTTCATTGACTTTATGTAGTCATAGGTTACAAATTAATTATTTTCTAGAGAACTTTTCATTTCTAACATACTGCAATTCTGTCATTTTATCACTCTGAACTTGGACATTTGCTTTTGTTGTTTTTTGTCCTCCTCCTTGAACATAAATATGGGGATTATCAGATATTTAAAACCCATTTTCCTTTTCATTCTCTTCATACTATTATTTGGAATTCATTTATTTTTATAAATTCTTGAACTTCATTCCCAATCCCTTTACTATTCCCATCATTCAAACTTTAGTTTCCTGGCCTGCATGAAATCTCCTTATTTTCCATAGTTCTTTCAAAATTGAGTACTATTAAGAGTCCTTGGCCCTTCAAAAAATATATAGGAGCAATTACAAAGAATAAACTTCAAAAATTTAGTCTGTCAGAAATAGTTACTTAACAATATACATTGTGGGAAGATACAAAAGAAATGTGACCCTGGTCTCTGTCACTGGGGGCTGAGAAATTTAAAAAGTAAGTATAATTTTCTGCCCTGATTATAATGTATTAACCTTGCCTTAGAGTTAACTATGATTTTAGCCATATCATATTAAAATTTTATCTTTCCCTGCAATAAAACAAACAAAAAAATGTTGCAAGTAAATGACTGTTGATTGAAAAAATAAACTTAGTGAAAAATAAGTTCAAGGAAATGATATACCAGTAAGGTTTTCAGACCTGAGCATATTAACAATAATTTCTTTTTATATTAACTTATAGTTTTGACTATTTTTAGATGTGCAATAATTATAATACTTGGTTTTAAATACAAAATGTTGTTTGAAGCTAAAATAGTTTGAATAAATGATTATAATTATTATACTTAATAATTGCCACTATTTTATTTTTAAATATACATTTTGGAAAGGAAATTTTCCTCAGTAGATATAGCTACAAAGCCCCCTGTATGATAATTATTTTGACAAATGTATTTTATCAATTAATAAAAATATTCCAGTTATGTAAAATATAGTCCAGTTTAATATTCATAATTCACATGATCAATCTCTAATTACATCTATGCAGACTTTTTTTTTAATTGAATACAATTTTTGTTTCTGAGGAATTCTTAAGATCCAAGATAGATTTTAATATACTGAGATAATAAGATAATGTCCTTATTAATGGTAATAAGGATATTATCATTAGGGTAGTCAACATTCTCATAAATTTCATCTAGTTGGAACCTAAGTAGGGATAGTTGGGCCTTGGCTTGATTTCAGTTTCTACTGTGTCTATTCAAGTATTGCTTTAGCATAGTGGAGAGCTTACTTCTGAAATCGGTCTTCAGAGATTACGTGGCTTTTCCACAACCTAGAATTTCCCTGTTATTTGACCCTTAAGGTAGATGTGGTAAAAAAATTATTGTTTACAAATTACAAAATCTAGATTCAATGACTCATTGTGCCAATTATTGATTGAATGTTTCAAAACACATTTCTAAAAATCTCTGAAGTATCAATATTCTTGTCTATGAAATGGAAACAATCTCCTCAAAGATTAAATAATATATATTATATATTAACACAGGAAAGCATAGTTGAAAAATACATAAATTTAGTGAAATATTTTAATTATCATAAATACACTATTATGGTGAATCTTTGCTATGACAGCATGTAGAGACCTCATTTTTTATGATAATAGCTAATATCTATTAAGCAACTATCAGCCAAGCACATTCTCCTAAGTATTTGTCCATGTTTACTTTTTTATCCTCACAATACTTCTTGAAATAGTGTGATTATCTTAATTTTGTAGATGAACTAACAAGGAGAGAGAAAAAAGAACTTGCTTAAGGTCACACAACTAGTATATGGGAGAGCCAGGTAACCTGTTTCCAGAAACAGTAATGAATCAAGGGATTATGAAAATCTATTTTTTTGTGTTTGACTTACACAACTATGTTACTTTATGAACGCAAGTCATACATGAAGTGTTATACATACAAAATCACTTTGTTTTCAAGTTTGTAAAAAGAATCACTTTATTTACTTTCCTTCTAGTAACAATATATACATACATACAGTCCTTTTAGCTAGATTAAACAGGATTTGCCCTCTAAATTTAAGGGATCTGAATTTATCTGGGTTTTCCAAACAAACATCAGTGACATAATTCATCTGCTTTTTGTCATTATTAAAATTATTGTTATAAATCAAGGAAAACAGAAAGCATATGTGTTCATACTTCATGCAGATATTTGTAATAAGAGCTTAATTTGAGTTTATGCAGATATCACATACCTGTCATGGTATAATTATTCAGCTATGAATGCCTGTTAACTCCCAAGGTATATAACAATGAAAAAAAATTCCCTCTTAGCTAGAATGAGAAATTCCAGAACACGAACAATTTACATTGTTTTGCCCCAATGAGACCTGGTAAAGTAAGTTCAGTCAAAGAACAATCTATGGCCCACAAAAAAAAAAAAAGTGGAAAAATTCACATGACTTTCTGTGTATATTTTAAATCTATGTTTAAAATATAGTAACTTTTTATTTTTCATTTTATAATTTCATAAAGAATTTTTTAATCTTAAATTGTGAAAGTATAGCTATTACTTTTTACTATTTATTTTTATAAATGTATTTGTCACATCTACGATTAGACAACATTGGGAAATTTTATGAACCTAAATGTAAACATATCAATAAAAAAGAGCATATGTACTATAAGAATCATTGGAATCACTTATATGGTTTCTTTACATTTTAAGCTTTTTTTTCATAGATATCATCTGGGAAGTAATAAGGCCAGAATAATTAATACATTATTTATACTAAGCTTTATTTTAGCAAAGCTTGTCATTTGTGTTGTCATAATCAGATGATATATATAAATAAATATATAATTTTAAGAAAGTTAAAAAATATTTCAAAACTAAATATAATTTAGGTAAAGGTATTGAAAGAATTGTCAAATCTTGGTGAGAATATAAATTTTAGAGAATAATTTGGGATTTAGACAGATCATTAAAAATGTCCATATACCTTATCTTGATTATTTTGTTTGCTCTTGGAAATATATACAAATGAAAAGGAAAACGAAATTAAAATAAGAAGAGGTTTATTCATGGTATTTGTAACACTGGGAAAAAAATCTAAAAGTCAGTAAGAAGAAAATAGTAAACTAGGACATAGCTACATAATTGAATATGTTGTGGGCATTAAAATAGATATTTAGATTAAATATATTATAATACTGTCATTGTCAGTATGCTTGAAGGAATGGTTGCAGGAGCCTTGTGTATACCCACATCCTAAGATCCTAAGTCACTTAGTAGGCCCCACATATCCACAGGTTCCACATCCACCGATTCAACCAACCTTAGATATGGAGAACCAATTGTTCCTAGAATTAATACTTCCATTAAATCATTGTGGAAGTAATATGATGCAGCAACTACATAAGATGAATAAAAAACTTGAAAGCTTGACAGAAATGCATTAAAATATTGTCTTTAGTTTATGTAATTTGGCTATTTTTTTATTTATACTGTTTTTCTCTATTTTTAATATTTGTTATAATGAACATGCGGCACATATGTTAAAAAACAAAACAAAACACCAGAGTCTCTATATCCTATTATCTAAATAAATATTCCAATTGGCAGTGCATGGACTGACTTTGGGCCAGAGATAAGCTTTATTTACTTTACACAGGGTTCTAAAATCTTGAATTTGAATGCCTTTTCTTGGGATTTAGAAATTCTCATGGGAAAATTCAATGTTTCAATTATTTCTTATTTTTTAAGTTTCCTTCTTCATCTTTTCTGTCATCTACATAACCATTGTGGATAATTCAGATTGTAACCCTTATAAAGTATTGTGACTTACTTGATCATCAACAACTACATTGTATTTATCATCTAATACTCTCCATTTTTTCAGATTTATTTCAAATAACAAAGTTCTAAAAAGGGCTGCAGTCATGCGCTCATATCTCATGATGGAAGTACTATAAGGGTTAGCAATTAATCAAGATTAAACATAGAAGTTAATAGGAACTTCAAAATGATTTAAAACTATTCTAATTGTCATAGTGTTATATATCTCCATAGCTTTTCACTCATTCTTTTATACAATTAAATTAATCTACATATGCACTGCTATTTAATACTATGTTTCTGCTTTACTTAGAAATTAACTGTTCTTAACTGTTCTATATATATGCATATATGTATATATATATAAATTGTTCATAATCCTTAAGAGTTGAACTTTAAAGATGTGTAGTTAACTACTGCAAAATATGGGCAGAACAGTTCTCAGAGGTGTACCTAAATATTGGATGGCCTCTTTTGTTTTTGAATTAATGAGCATAGAGACATTCTATATCACATATTGAGCTGACTTTTGGGTCATTATCTTTAATCCACTATAGTGAACACTTGAATTATTTATAAATAAGTTTTTCTCACTAGTAGAAATCAAGACTTGTTTTCAAATAAACAATTATAAGTACATAATCTGGACTAAATCAAGCATTTCTATTTGGTTTATTACTTAGAATGTTTGATGTTGAAAATTTTACTGTACACCTAGATTTACCATTCACATGGAATGAAAATTTATATTATTCTAAATAGCATTTTTTAATTAGAGAAAACATAGTAAATCTCTATTATAAATTATTTTAAGAGTAAGCTCAATTAATAGCTTGCTCATTTTATTCATGGTCATTTACAATCCTTAAAAATATACTGTCACTATTTTTTTTAATTTGAAATATAGGGAATATGCTAACACATAAAATTTAGAATAATAAAGTATTAATTACTGTATGTTATGATATATATTTCTACACATTTTGTGTTACGAAATGCAAAATAAAGAGGGAAGAGATGGTTTAAATAAGTTGAAGCAAGAATGCACATATCTGTAGTATACCTAAAAGAATGGCCCGACATTAGCAATAGACTGGCATGTGATAAATGGAAAAGAAAATTAGCAAAATTATGTTTTCTAACTGTTTAACCACAAATGAATAAAAAAAAAGTTTATATTGTCCCAAGCCTACATTTGGTTAATGTTAGTAGATAATACACATAATTACATTTGGAAAGCCCCTAACTAACTAAGTGTGTAAATGATAAACCTGAAAGTTAATATGTAGATATAAAAAAGTTATGTTGGACTACTGATTATATAAATGCATATATGCTTATAAATATGCATGTATATATATGCACATATTCTGTATATTTGACCTCAGTATGTTATATATTACATATAAATCTGTGAACTACTTAATATTGTCTTTTAAAATATTTTTTAACCATACAATTTAGGTTATAGATACATGCACAAAAACTATAACTTATACTTTAAAGAGCAAGAAAACAAAACACTTTTTTAAATGTAATTATGAGATTGATTAGAGGTCCCTGTTTTAATTTCTGCCCCTTTCCTTTTTCTTCTTTCTAACACTATTGAGAACACTATTGAGAATGGCTTGCCCCAAGGACAAAAGAAAAATACTTAAAAAAAAGAAAGTTTCTATCTTTTGAGTACCTTTTCTATCTGCCCCACAGTTTTGTTTTAATGATACTCCCTTCACTTCTATTTTATCATCAGTTTTATTATACATGTTAGTGTTGTGTGCCAGCACACACAGAACAAGAGGCATATGCTTTAAACAGTAAAATATATGGTATATATTTTATTCATGTTTACATTGTGAATTATTTGAGATGTATTCTAGCTATAAAACTAAAGAACAATAAGTGGCAGAAAGTAGAAAGTGAAAAAGCTCAAGATGATTCAATAGGAGTGAGAAAGATAATGAAAATGACATTGTTATATTGTGGAGTACCAAATCCCGAGAAATTTAGGTCATTTCTAATGTTATTGTCATCATAGAAGAATCCTGTATTACTAAACAAAGGCTATTTGCGAAACATTTTCTTTCTGTCACATTTGTTTATGATTTTGCATAAAATAGTGTTTCTTAATTTAAAAAGAAGAGGTTATATTCTGTTAAGCTCATAAAAATTTATTACTCAGATCTTCTTCAAGAAATGACCAAGAAAAATCTAGGAGCATCTCAAATATAGAAAATCTACAGGGAAGTCTAGAATGCTATTAACTTTTGAGTTCAAGGAATTCTTATAAATCAGTTATTAATTCAAAATCATAAGAAATTTAAGCCATCCAAAATCTTCACATAGATAGAAAAACTACATTTTGATTTTGTGCCCAAATTAAAATATTGCAAATGTCATGTTCTCACAGCAGTCATTCATATCTTAAAAAATACATATTCAAACCTCATCTGATTTTTACATTATCACTTAAATAATATATTATGTCAATTGCTAGTGCTATTCATTACTGAATTATTATAGTTATAATAAAAATAAAGTTTCATCTTCAAAATTTGATATTAGAATTTAAGCAGTGGAACATTTCTCTTTGTAGAAATATATAACAACATTTAAAAAACATAGATTGTCAAAATGTAAACCACGTCTAAATTTGACTGAAAATTGATTGCTTAAAATTATTTTTGTAAATAAAGCAATTTGTGATAATATTTTCTACTTTATTTTTATATTAAAGGGCATTAAATAATAGGGACTTTATAAGAGATGGTTCAAAATACATATATACTACATATAAATTCACATATGCACAAATATTTACTAATATAATTGACTAAATACTAATATAATTAACTAGACAATAATTTGAAACTTCATTTTTTAAATGTGCATGTTTCTTTAAAATTGAATATAATAAATATAAATAAAACCAAAATGATGAATGACTCAAATGTGAATGATAACCCTAGGTAGTTTAGACTTATTAATATTACTATTATATATAACCCATTAAAATAGATAAAATCACTGAAGTTTAGAGAGAAAAAGGTGATTATTTAATATCTTAGTTAATAATACTACCTCTTACCTTTTGTGGATTGTTACAATATTTATTCCTAAATTCATAGTTAATTCTATATGCAATGTAACCTACATCTCAAGTGTCATTACTATTATCTTATATTTATTTTTGTTGACTTGTTTCAAGTTCAGATTTCTGTTTGATCGAGCATCAGGGATCATACAGTGGTGTGTGTGTGGTAGGTTTAGATGCACAACCAATTCAATAAAATTTCAGCTGGTTATACATTTAATGACTTTTGATTTTTGAGTCTGATTTAATTTTATAGAATAATTTATACTTTTGCTGCAGTTCTCAATTCATCTCTTTCAAGTTTCTTACGTTTTGTTTATTTTCATAATGCTTTAAAAAATTATCATAAAGACCAGAAAATGACATCTGGCTATTGTTTCCATGTATGAAATATCATACATATTTTAAGTAAATGACTCAATAGCTGTAAAATAAAATTTATATTTTATTTACAAATAATAATAAAATTAAGACAATGATAATGACACAGAAGAAACATTTTATCTAGCTAATGAAGTGTAATTTTGTACAAGTTGCTTTAAAAATTCTCATTCAGAACCATTTGAAAATATAAAGGAGGCAAATCAGCTTCCTGGATAATTAAACTAAGTCAGTGAATTGAGAATTATTATTAAATTAACAAATTAAGTGAAATTAAGTGAAATTGCTATGGAATGATCTAGTTATTCTAATTTTCCATAAATTATAAAATAATCCCTCAAATCCACCTTGTTAAAATGATTCATAGCTAATATGAAATTGCAAGAATTTGGGGGAGAGGATTCATCTAGTATGTTAAATGGCTAGCAGTATAAATGGTGCTGCTCTATAGGATATCATAAAAGTCTTCCAAAAACAGGCAAAATGCTTTAGAGAATTGCTTTATTTTGCAGTTTAAAATTTATGTTTTTGGAAATTTGAGCTTAATTTCTTATCATTTAAATGTATGTTCCCGGGTGTAGTATACGTTAGAAATCTAACTCCTCTTTATTTGAAAATAATCAAGTTTTGCCAATGCTAAGGTAATACATTTAAGAAAAAATAAAAAATTAGGCAGCTGTCTAGTTGATTAATAAAAAGACACAACACTAATTTGCCTCAAATATCCTAATTTTGTCAAAATTTCTAAATAGGAACATAATAAGGTAGAAATCTGTTCTCAACAGCACATGAATTATAGTCTTTATAGATATACACTGTCCAATATTCTGAAAACCTACTTGTAAGCTTCTATTCACTGTCTCTAATCATTGTCAAAGATAATGCCATCAAGAAAAATAAAGTTAAAGTGTGTTGAAACCTGAAAATGTTTATGCGATGTGTAATGATGTGGGTTTCTGGCGAGATGTAAAGAATTAAGACTATGTCAATAGCAGCGAGGGAGGATGCTACATTTGAAAGGAGAGATTTTTTGGCTAACTTCATCAATGGACTATATTGAAATTCAAGAGGAACAAAGGGAGGATGAGAGGGGGTGTGTAGGAAATGAGAACATAGATGTAGGAGGGTATCATATTACACAGAGCTTTGAAACTGACTAAAATCTTAAACTCTGTTCTGGGTGGAAAAAATAGCTGGTGGACTGGAATGAGGGCAGAGAGTGAACACAAATGGAATTGAAAACTGCCAAAGATCAAGCAAGGAGAAATACGAGGAGAATTAAGTTGAGAAGTACATTGACTCATGTACTAAAGTTCTAAACTACAGCACAACTGGAAATTTTGAAAATATAATATTTTTTTGCAGATAAAAAGTTAATAATATTTCACAAATGATAAATAATTAGAAAACATGGAACACATCTGTTGAACTAATTGTACTATAAAATTAATTTAATCTTAAGTATCTCCTCATATTATTCTAGTTTCTTGTAACTTCCTTACACTTTTAAAATAAATGAAGTCATCATTCTCCACTAATATTTTATATCTCCTTTGCCCTTTTACAAATAAACAAGGCAAAAATGGAAAGATGTATATGAATAGTTTATCAGGAAGACACAGCTAGTTGTCAGTCATAAGCTCTGGCACATCAGTTTTTTGGGAAGAGGAAAGTATACCTGAACTTTAAATTTATGGTTAAGCTAGACTATACAATTTGCCTTCCATATAATTTTCATGTTTTTTTTCTCTATTGTTGGGTACATTATAATTGTTTCAACTCCTAAAGATAAACAGCTGCACAAAATCAGAGAAGAGGTCAGGGCGTTGCTGTTTGTCTTGTTTCCCTGCCCATTGCTATGATAAATTCTGTTTCCTTGATAACTTCACAGAACTATAACATAAATATCAAAGGTATAAAGCTTGCTGTGGCTACTACAGTCACTACTAGTGTTGATGTGGCTACTACAGTCACTATTACCTCTGTTGTCTTTGCCAGCCTTCTCTCTATACCAGCATTAAATTGCAGCAGTGCATAGGAAAATGCTAGGTCAGGTACCATACACTTTCACATTCTCTGGAATTAGAGCATCAGCGTTTGAGTTGCTCTGTTATTGTGTGACTGAATTTTATCTCTCTAGGATGTTTTCTCCTATGTAACAATAATATATAATTTTTGCTATTATTTTTATTATTGTTGTTTTTATATCATATTCAAATTCTTTACAAATAAGCTATGAGAATGATATTACTTTCTTCATATGACAGTTAAGGAGACTGCTTATGCCCCATGGCGGTACAACTAATAATTAACAGAACTGGAATTTATAATAATTATGTGCATGACCAAAGTATTATAATAGAAGATAATAGGCTTAACTGTTCAAGTTGTTGCTACATCAAACATATGATTTTTAAAATTCATAGCAAAAATGATGTGGTTTCTGTACTGAGAAAACATTCTAAGAAGAAACTATTATCTCTAATCTTGCTCTACCACAAGTTGTCTCAACTTGTTTCCTCCTGTGCTAAAAAATGATAACCAGCGGCCTGTGTAACAAATGATAGACCTGAGAAACAGGTTTGAATATGTAATCATTAATTTCTAAAGTATTTTTTATGATCCTATCTCATGCTAGAAGCTGAGGTTGCAGAGCTGAACAAAATGAACAGTATCAGTCTTCTGGCACTTACGGTTTGTACAAAAGACAGACATTAAACAAATACTTATACAACATTCATATATTTTAATGTAAATATTTCTAAAGGACACTATCATATAAAAAATAAAATGGTGATTCAACTTAAGTAGGGACCAGAAATGAGGTAGCTAGAGAAGCTTTCCCTGAGAGAAGGACAGCTAAGTGGAGATCTGGGGAATAAACAGACATTACGAAGAAAAGTGTTCAGAAATAATTTAAAAAATAGTAGTATAATTATTGTTTGATTATTATTATTGTTATCACTATCCTGTTGAAACTTTTCCTGAACATTTCATTTCTAATGACCTCTAGTCTTGAAAACGTATTGAATTATGTTATATTCCTTCATTATCATTGACCTTCATCTGTGTTTTTGCATTCTGTTTTACTCTTGTTCTTCTGTGCTTTCCTTTTTTTCTTTCCATTTTTAAAAATAACCTTATTCATGTCTTGATCATTTTTGGAAGTAGCTCAAACACTCAGGCAAAATTGGATATTCCAAAATCAGAGCGGCTGTGGCACTTTGTACATAACTATATTATAACTGGTCATTGCTTTATGTTACATGTTATTTCTTTCCCAAATGCCCATGCAGTTCTCAGAGCAGAAAACATTCCAAATGTATCTTTTAACTGTAAATCCATAATGTTGCTATCATAAAATGAGCACAAAAGAAGTATTTGTTGAAAATATGTTTGTTGACTCTGACACTTTTACGTAACTATCTAAATTCTGAGTTATTTAAGGGCAAGATTCCTGTCTTATATACTTTAACTTTATATAGCAGTATTATAACATGACACAAGTGGTAGTTAGAAGCCTCTCTAAGTGCTCTGAATGTTCTTTAGAACTACAAAATTTTCAGCATTGAAACAATGAGAAAGCGGTTTTATTTATTCAGAAATGCAGTTATTTGCTTGACTTTTTGAGCTTATACTAAGTAGAAAAAATCATCGAAGTAAAAATCCTCCTAAGACCCAATGATGAGTCGATTTAGAGCTATTAAGAAAAAAGAATGCCACAAGGTGAAAAATTATATGTAAACAGTCATCTGTTTTGCAGTATGTATTCAGAGTAGTCTGAACTACTTCCTCTTAAATAGGAACAGAAATTTCAAGTCTTAGTTCAGCTATCAGTGCTCTGTTTGTTACTCCATTTGCCAAAGAATATGTTACAATGTTGTCATTTTATAACTGGTTCAAGCATTGCTATTTTTAAAATAAAGCAAATCTTTACTGGTGGTAGTCTTCAAAAACAGTATTTTTAACTTCATAGGTACAAATCTATAAAACTTGTCAACTTTTAATATTTTGACAAATGCCATACTGCAAATATTATTTCATAGTAAAAAACAGAGAATGTTAAACTTACTGATAGGTTTGAAGATATCCTTTTAATAGTCTATAACCTGCAATTATTTGAAATGACACATATCCAAATCACATAAAGTTATACTGTAAATTCAAATATCAAGAAATAGTCATTTCTTCAAAGTAGTTATTAGAAATTCTTATGATAAATTCATTATAGGGTACATTTTACAAATTAAGTGCTTCTTTTATAATTATGCAGCTCTAAAGGTAAAAGGTTATGTAATGTACTGGTGATACAAAATTTATTTTTAAACTTGAAATATTTAACAGACAGATAGAAACAAAGTAAATAAGACATTTAAAAATTTATTCTTAGGACAATATGTTTGAAAATCTATTTTTATAACATGAAAAAATTTTAAGTTAGAATTGTCTTATTACAGAATATAAATGAGAAATTATCTTTAATATTTTTGAAAGAGTTTTAAGTTTGATTTCATATTTCCTCTGAGGAATAAAATAATTTAAGTATTATAAAATATTATTTTTAGTTTTTAGATTGCAATGGAGCTCTAAGTGCATGTAGTTCTCAGATATGATGTTTGATTTGGAAAAAGTAATAACCAAAGTTAAGCAAAATCATGGACTTTCAGGGATTAGGTAAATCAGTTTAAATGTCTCATAGAAAAAAGATGTTTTTTAATAAATATGTAGGAATTTGACAAATATCTAGGATTTGACTGCTAAATCATGAGATACCCTCCTTTTCATTTCTGAAACATGTATTTTTTATTGTTTCCTCCTTAAAAAATGGGCAGGTAACACAATGTTTAGAGATGATTTGCCTCTATATGTGCAGAAATAGCCTACCATATGGCAATAGAATGTCTTCTTTGCAAGAAAGAAGGATTCAATTCAAATGCAAAGAAAAAGAAATACATGACAGAGTTGAAGAAAAAAATGCAAAATGGCATTTAAGCTTTACTTAGAAGAAAAGAAAATAGTCAAAGTGGGACCAAATGCATGCTTTTAACTAAGTGATTTTTTCCTATCTTAAACACTTTAAAATCAATACTTTTAAAATCGTAATATCTATGCTGATACTAATGGCTCTTCATTTACTTAATAAATATTATTAAGTGTCTGAAAGGTGTCAGAAGTTGTGCTGTAGGGAATTGTGTAGACTGACAAAGAAAATATGCTTTTATACAAAATACTACGTATTTCATATCTAACCTGAAGAGAAAAACTCCAAACTGAAAGCATACACATTATAACACAGAACACTAAATTGGAGAGTTGGGGAGTGATTTAGAATGAAAAGTATTTAGTGTCACAATTCAGAATATATTCAGCAGAGTGTTTTACTAGGTTAAACACATTTGATTGCATTATCTCTTTGAAGTAAAATTATATAATTAAATTTCAATCCAGCTTACATTGTGGTTAATCCAACTAAAACTCAACCAGGTTTTGAGAAAATTTATATACTTTGTCTCATGTTTTAGGCAATATCCATACTTTTCTCACATGAATATCCAGAATTTTACTGATTTATTAGTAACTCATAAGTGAAGAGCTTACTTCAGTTATTTTCAGTCTGTCAAAGCAGGCAGTAATTTTGATTATAATTCTCTTTCTCTAACCTGTCAAGCACTGTAGAATTCTAAGATGCTTTATCCAGAATCTAAATTCATAAGTTATGAACAAAATTAAATGCATAATATTATAATGTAATTTTCCCCATAGACAAACAAGCAGGTTGTATTTTTTACATAACTCTGTATATACTGCTAAATTCTACAGTCTGAATTTTAGTCAACCCACAGTCTATTCTCTGAAAGTATTAGTGAATTAATGTCTTACACATGCCTAATGTATGCTGTTCACAAAGAGGAAAAAAGGGCATTTAAAGTGAGTCAAGGAAACTTGCTTCCTGTCAAACTGTTTAACCTCTGAAATACCTGATTGTTAAGCAGGTTCTGTCATCTCCTGCCAATGAAATCCTGATGTGGGAAGATGAAAGTCAATTCGTTTACCAAAATAAAATTTACCTTCATCCTCAGAGAGCTTTAATTCTAAACTCAAACAATGGGGCATAGTTTTCTTGTAATACTACCTTCAGTTATCATTTGAATGTTAATGTGCACATATTTCTGCTTTTGCCTTCTACTTGTCTCCTTTGCCCTCTTGCCTTAAAACTCCCACTTCCCTACACTGTCAGAGAAAAGGCTGCTGCTGAACATATCTCATTGTATTTATTGTTTCCTGTGTATTAGTCTTCAGGAGTGAAATGCAGTTTTAAAATAAATGTTATGTTATGAGTGAGAGCAGCCAAAGAATCTTTAATTGTCATACTTGATTCAAAGTATTGAAGTCTACAAAGCATTTCTATTCTATATTGAACAACAGGCCTCAAATAAAAATTAATGATATATTGTTTTTACTATTATTATGCAATCAATTCATTGTTAGCACAACCTGTTTTATAAAAAAAAAAACAGATTTTAAAACACATTTCTTCTTTTATTCCCTCTATTCTTCCTTATTTTTCACTTTCTCTTCTTCCATTTGTATCTTCTTCCTTCCCTTCTTCCCCTTTCCTTTCTTCTTTTCTTCCTTTAAGTTTAGTCAAACATATGCAACCATTTCTTTCCCAACTTCCTACATAAGGGCTCTAACAGCAGAATAACTTTCAATTGCAGATCTGTATAAATGTTATTGTAAAAATTCTACTTGAATCTGTTCTCTGCTTACACCATATGCATATGAGGAATAAAACAATTTTATCAACATAAAAAAAAGTGCTAAAATTTCAGCATAGTTGTATGTTAATCAGTATGGGTTATTTCTGACATGAAAGTGGTGGTATATATTAAATGCATAAAATGGCTTATACTGAAATATGGAGTATGTACAAATTTTTAAAAAGACTAGTTGATGTTATTTATCTAAGGATTCAAACTGGCTGGGGATTTTAATTTCATATTGTCATTCTAATTTGTACCTATGTTTTTTTTGCAAAGGAAAACAAAGAGTATTAACCCTTGAGAGATGGAGAAGCAATCCTTAACAGTTCAAAGATTCTGACATGAATTTTAACTGTGAATATATAATTAGACAATTATCTAATCCCTATTATAGAACTTACCACAATATATGTATCTATTAACTGCCTCCTCACCCATGTTGCTATGAGAGGATATAAAATAATAGTATTGTCTAGAATACAAGAGGAGTTGGGAAGCTTGCTATAAGGAAATAATGCTTGAGTTGCGATCAGAGGGATAAGATAGATTTATTAAAGCAACTACGTGAGGGAAGATGTGTCCAAGTAACAGAAACAATAAGTGCAAAGACCTAGAAAAAAGAGACTCAGAATAAAAAAGAACTGAAAGAAGAAAAGGAACTCCAGAGTGTCAGGAGAGGGTAAGGGAAGAGCAGTTCAAAAAGAATACAGAGGTAAGAGAGTCCAAGACCAAAAAGTAGATTTCCCTAATTGCTAGGATTAAAAGGAGGCAAGAGAGTGTCAATATGCTAAGCTTGACAGCTCTGTCCTCACAGTGGAAAACCTGATTTTCCAAATGATGGCAGTGAGGAAGAGGAGTGAAGTGGGATCTGAATTAAGAATATTATTTTATCAAGTGTAACCGTATGTCTGGGCGACCTTTACACCTTTGGTCTAGTGTCTAGCAGGAATCCACTTAATCTCTTACATACAGGCATGGTCATAGAGGGAAGCATCGTTCTTTTTTTGTTTCATAAATACTTTCTTACTACATCTAAGACTATGGTTTCTTGCCAGTTTTTGCCCATGATTCACTTTCAATGACCTCAAACATGGCTCACTTTTTTATACTTAAAGTATGTACATTTTCAAAAGTTCTAATTTTTATTCATATTTTTAAAGAAATTATGGACAATTCAACATTAAGTCTCTTCTGTCATTAATTTTCAAGGTTAAGGCTCTAATATCATTATTATAATCACTTGTATTCCAAAATATTCTTATGCATATAAAGAAGGGCATGCTCTCAAGAGAATGTCACACATGTCTGTGTTATCTACCATGCATTTTGGAATGGCTGCTGTAATATTCAGAATTCTAGAAAATCCTATTATCTATGAGTGGAATTTATACTTAAAATAGCATAATATGATATCAATTTTAAAAACCAAACCATCACAATAAATACTACTCACTACCCTTTGGGATACAGTAACTCACAAACCTGAAAGTGCCCCTAATTTATAAAGTAGTGATAAAAATAGAATTGCTTTGAATATCTGTAATACTTGAGTGATGAACAATGCCCAGGCCAATTCCAGCCATATACAGAACTGATCCATTTCAAAACAATCACTTTTCCCACTACAGATATTTATTTCCTTAAATAGAAAATGGACTAGAGTCTACATTTACAAATATATGTTCAGGCATTCTAAATTGCTTATATTTGTTATATTGCACCCTCATAATTTTTCTAAAATATTGCCATCCACTATGAATATAAACACACACATACATACTATATATTATATGTAGCTTTATATACAGAGATTATATATAGAGAGATATATAATATTATATATAAATATTTCCATTGAAAACATTTGTAGAGGACTTACTGTAGGAATTATATTTTAAATATAAATTAAACTGCATTTATTATCTTTTTTCTAAACAGACTTTATCTCTTTGTACCTATTGAGGTTTGTGACTATAAATAACTTTGTTTTTACATTTTATCTTTTTTTTTCTCATGCTCTGTCAACACTCAACTAGAACCTACCCTATTCATTAAACTTATTTTCTAACAGATGTTGCCTTCTTTTTTTTTTCTTTTACTCTTTCATGTTATCTGAGATCAAAGCATTTAGTCATTCTTGTCCATTGTATGCAGAGGTGTGTGGGTAAAATTTTGCATGATTTTTGAGTTCAGGTTGCTTTCCTAATGTTTTAAATTATTTTCTTTGATAATATTGGATATGTGTTGATTGCTCCAAATAGAAATCATCTTAAATCCAGCTACTTCTATGAAAATAAAAAAAATAGTGAAAAGTATTGAAACCATATTCAAATTGTATCTGTTTTGACCAGGTAATTGAATCATGTTCAATAGATAAATATTTTGTGAAAAATTATAAAAATTTTCCCTGAAATTACATGAGATATTTTGTAATTATATCATACATGCATGATGGAAAAAAATGGTAAAAGACAACTATCTTCTAAAAATAATTATCTAATGTTACTTACTCATTTTATTTTAATTTTAGGCAAAAAACATAGTTTGAGGTACATGGAAAATTGTATTTTTCATGTGCTTTTACACATTTGGCAGTGAGAGCAAAGGCAATGTGGTATAATAGAAAGGACTCTGAATTAGTTGTCAGGAGAATTAAGTTTAGCTTTTACCACTAAGTAGGTGTAGGATTTTAGAATATTATTTAACCAATCTGAGTTTAAATGTACTATGTTATAAAATGAGGGATAGAAACTATAGGAGTTACATAGTAACTGTAAGCTACAGTATTTTACAAATGTATATTTGGGAAAAAAATTTATGAAAATTGTGGTCACAATTTAACTGTTGGACATATAATTTTTTAAAAAAATAAGATACCAGATATTGCTGAGTGTAGTACTGTGTTTAAGTAGTAATGTGTATATCGAATTTCCAATTTACATTTTTTTGCACTAAAATCTTCCCAATTAAAACATTTTTTTAGGAGTATAGCTGAACATAAGTCTTAGGAGATTATTGAAAATTTCAGACTTACATAGGTACAAGGTAGAAAGTTTATTTTAATCAAGAGACTGGAAACAACAGATTGCCCCTGATGTACTCCACAAACTAGAGTACATCAGTTCACCTCTAGTTTACTGGATGTTTTCATGGTTAAAAAGGTAATATTTTGCTTAGCACTTACATAATCTTTTCCCATTTCTCTGTTGATAAGTTATTATACCCTATTCTAGAATTTTTTACATATATTAAAGATACTGTGAAATTTGAGCATATATTAAAAAATTACATATTCCTGTTGCAAAAATTTTATGTAGTATCAATGTGATATTTACAATTGCTATATAGCATGACATAATACCACAAAAGGTATTTCTTCTTGAAAACTTTGCTTCCAAGATTTAGGTTAGCTAAAGGCAAGTAAATGTGGGATGCTACATATCCATTTTTTCTGGGTTAAGTAATTTAAATATGAGGTAAGACAGCTATTAAATGTCAACAAAATATAAATCAAAAGAAAAGAAGTTTGCCAGAATAAAAGCACTTAAAAGGAGCTTGAACTCTGACATATATACAAAATTACATTTGCAACACTAGAACAATCCAGACTTTTAGCCTCTGTATAAAGCTTTGTGATAATCTCAAGTGAGGTAACTCTAAATAAAGCCAGTCTTGTACTTAGTAACCTATTTTCTTAAGTGAATATACATAGCATATATTAGATAAGTATTTTTATATCACAAGAGAAATCTTGAGGTATAATAATGTTGAGGAGACTAGTTTAATGTCATTTCAAAGGCAGCAAAAGTCACACACACAATAAATCAGTGACAGACCTGTGAATTAATTATAGATCCCATTAGGCTTCCTTTTTAACCACTCAGCAATTCCTGAGATTGCTTTCAGTGACCAACAATGCACAACTGAATTAAAATGGCAGACTAAAAAATAAAAATAAAATAAAAATGGAAAGTAGTCATACTATGAAGTTTGATTTCTGACAATTTGAATCAATGTATGTAAATGTAAAACCTCAAAGCTCTATTCTTAAACTATTACCAAATTTTCTAGCACTTACATAGAAATGGATTTAAATTACTAAAGTTTAATAGCTAAATATACAGATAGAAATAATTTTGTTAAATGGAAGTTGAAGGGCTATATCATTCAATATTTTAGGCAATGATTAAAGGATGTTCCTTCATGTAAATATATATTTCTTCATATATATTTGTTCCAGCTGAAATTTCTAAACATTTATAAGTACAAAATTAAATTTGAGTAAAAATAAAGCTTTTTTCTCCCAAAATATGTTCATATTACAATATCTTTATTGGCAAAGATAGTTTGTAAGACCCATTTACATAGAGCAAAATGGAATAAAAAATATACTTATCTTCAGTTATTTGATAATTTATGTCATATAATACTAAGTATTTTCTGTTTATTTATGAGAGAATTTAGAATTCTATCTACATATGTTGGTATCCAGACTTTTCTGTGTTCTTAAAATATTACATGATTAAAATGTTAAGAAAAAGTGAAAGGACATATTTCAGTGTTAAACTTACTTTAAATGAAAGTTAGAAAACTCATTAATTCTTGAAATATTTTTAAGAGCTGTATTTCAAATATATATGTATCAGCGCTAAATGCTTAGATTTTCCCTTTGGGTAAAAAGAATTACAACTTTCTTTGACTGCAGAACATTACCACTTCCCCTGTGTCTGAGGGAAAGAACTTTGTTCAACACCTAGCTTATAGAGAAAGGGAATTAATAGAAACAGAAAGTAACTCTTTCTGTGGGGTATCCTTGCACTTCTTTTACTGAAAAATAACTCCCTGATTATAATATTACCTCTGTTTTATAAAGAACTCCATGAATTTGCCACTGCCATATAATTTTAGCAAGCTAATAGGCAATATGATTGCAATGTGACAATGATATCGCTGTGTATCCTAAAAGTAAACACCTTGCAACTTTAATGTAATTCAATTGACCAGAAGATACAGTCTTTGGGGCTAGCAGTCCTACCCTCCTCTGTGTTCTGGGATGATTTTATTCTCTAACCATTTTTCTCTATGTGAACCACAGCAAAATCTTACTTCGTATAGCCTACACTGACCTTACTTTGGTCTTCACTTGGAGGGGATATACTATTTACATATCAAGTCAACATTTGTTTCTTTCTCATTAGCCCAAGAAAATTAAAAATATATTCTTGACACTCACATAATTATAAGATAAGCCTCTAGCAAATAAAGGCACTAAAATCTTTGGATATTACATGATTAAGAGGTAGTTGTTCAAATAATGTTGAATGTACTTATATAGTTCTTTATCATTTTTTGAGATTATCTCCAAAGTGAACCCTCATGGTTTAAAACAAATCTGCAAGATAACTTGCTGATGCCCATTTAAAACACATTGCAAGAGGATGCAAATGTATTCTGATTTATGAAAATTTTCTCTGTTTATTCTGTTATTTTTCTGAAGTTTCTTATATATCAAACTAACACCTTCCTTCTCGCCTCTATATCCTAGCTGTATTTCCACTTTCTTAAACTTTGGTTCCAAAGGAAGTAATTTAGGCAAGGAGAAAAAGAAAAAAAATGAAAGAAAATTCAAAGTTCAAAAGTAGAGAGAGGGTAGTCATGGAAGATGAAGAATGAATGAGAAGATGAAAGGGATCAAACAGGTGAGCAGGCAATGGGGTTTGGCATTACTCTTTGTGTTTCTTGTAAAATGCAATAGTGACAATTAAAAAAAAAGAAATTAAAGACTTTATGGCTAAACATTTTCTTTTCGAATAAATTACATGGAGAATGAGTACCAAAGAATTAAAGGGTACAATAGAAAAAAAGAATAAATTGAGAGGTATACACTTCCAGTGATAGGCTAGCTGCAGTAAATGTAAGGTCTTTGATCCCACTAGCTATTTATAATTCATAAGAAATAGATAAATATATATTGGTTGTGCTGTATGTTATTTAGTCCTTACATCTATATTGATCTTTTGTAAATGAAGATGCTTTTCAGAAATTGAGTACTATACATAATTTAAGTCTTTTAATAAGCAATTTATAATGGCATCATTGTACCAATATGTCCTTCAGAAAACTCTTTAATCTTTTCAAATTCTTTTTTCTGGCAATAGGTAAACCAGATCTGTTAAAACATGAAACCAAATACTTAAAAGTTAAGAATTGAATGCTAACATTTTTATTTTTATTTTTATTTTTATGTTATTGTTTTAGGGAATAAAAAGTGGTGAATACTGTAAAAAACGGGAAAAAAAGCTTTTTTACAATTACAAGTAATAGGGGGTAAAAGGCCATTAATCTCATAACTATGGTGTTTACATATTAAATATTCAGGGAAAACAACTTTATTATACACAATGACTTGTACAGGTTCATCTTCCAAAATGATTCAAGTATTGAAAGATAAAGAAAGAAAAACTTAGAAACCATTATGAACTTGCTCTAACCACAGTTGGCTCAGATTAGTAATGCAAATAAAAGATACATTGCCTCTGGTGGAAATAATGAGAGGCAAGAAGAAATCACCAAGGAATTCTGACTTTTCCCAACTAGGTTAGCCTACTAGAAAGTAAATATAGACTCTAATGTATGATCTAAAAAAAGAAAAAAGATGTTACATACCCAAAAGTAACAGCTCATTGTTTTGTCAAGATATCTAAATTTCTCGGCTTTAGTATCTCTTCGTAGAAATAAACTCATGTCCACTGGACTAAATGACATAAAATATTGAGAGATGACTCAATTAGAAGAAGTTTGATTAAATTTATAAATTAATTATCAGAGCACTAGCTACCACTTAAACAGCACATAGGCCTTCGGGACTGTTGCTAAGAGTATTTGATTCAAAGTTTTGCATAAAAGCAAAATTTTATTCTTGGCGGAAGGAAAAAGAAAGACAAAAGATTGTATTTTATGTCTAGATATATTGGTTGTCATTGTAGAAATGACCTTACAGATAGCCATTAAGCTTCATTGCATTTCCTAATGTCCCTCTTGTTCTAATATAAATTGAGATCATGACATTATGGGAGTATTTATAGAGTTAATATGTTCCAGCTTTCATTTGTGTCCATCTTTCTTTAGATTTCCTGTGCAGTACTTAGAAAAGGGCTATTTGGAATTTGAGAAAACATCCAGAGACTTCCTCAAAAAGCAATACCTCTTCTAAATTCATATATATATATATTTTTATTAACAGATGTAAATTTTAAGGGAAAATGCCATATACTATAAGCCATTTGGGAATATTCTGTCTCTTATGGATGACTTACATTTTTCATTTGAATGACATGGATGCTAAGAGCTGAAATTCAAAACTTATATGTATTCTAGCTCTGTTTCATTCTTTCCATAAACTCTGCATGAATTTTTATGATAAACACACACATGTGTATGAAGTATGTGACCTCAATGACAGTTGTTTGCAGTGTCAAGTACTATTGGCAGATACCCAAGAATTAATTGACACACATCTTACAGAACTGGAGTTAGTTAATCTGTCTACCAATTCCCAAATGTACTACAGGAAACAAAACAATGTTTAATACAGCAATCAATGACATACTGTGTGTGGTCAGAAGGCATTAACTATACAGCAATAGCAGGTTTTGGAATACAGTATTCAGGAGTGTAAATATTACTATTAAAATGCTAGGAAAAAAAATAAGGTCTATTTAACTAAAAAAATGAATGAAAGTTATTTTGCAAACTGTTAATTATTTTTTTAAAAAATCGTTAATTTCCTCCTACGAGATCTGAAGTTATCAAATGATGAAAGAAGTTTTGATTTGCTTCAAAAGTGATGTATTTATTCTGTGGCTATTGACCATTTGGAATAGTAAGTCAATAAAGTCATTTTCTAATAATGGGCTTCAACAATCTTAGGAACTCTGGGTAAGACAATGAATTATTTTAAAGGAAGAACATTGTAAAGAACAAAAATGAATGTTAAAATGTCCATGAAAGCCATGATAAATGCAAAAGCAAAATATTCTTTTGGCAAGATAAAATTATTTGTAATATGTAAAGCCTGGACAGAAGTTTTAAAAGAAAACTATTTCATGATTTTATGTAGTGTGGGGCAAGTAACAATAAAGTATACATATTACTTCTAAACTAGAATCTAGGGCAAAGATGTGTCCTAGTTCTTTCTGAAAAATCATTCTTGTAAATAAAATTATTAAATTCAAACTTCATGAAAGTTTATGAACTCTAATCTAAAAACCTTGTTCAAGGTCTAATTGCTATTTTCTTTCTTACTTTTTCAAGCTTTTCATTACCCTCATTCTTTTTCTAACTGTTTGACGTATACATTGTCTCTTTTCTCAAACTTCACAAACAGTGTCTCTGTTTAAATATAAAGCTAGTAATTTAAAAACCAGTACAGATTAATTTAAAGCAGATTCTTTCTTAAGGCAGCTTAAGCACTGAATATTAAATTTTATGTCATCTTGACAAACTATCATGATGATTTCTTTTCCAGAATTTCCTAGATAGACTGTCTAGACTGTTCCAAATTCCCCCAGATAATTGCATAATCATCTTCTCACTGACCTTCTAAACAGTCTGAAACAGTATTTCTCAAAATATAGTTGCCATGCAAATCAAGATCACTGAACTAAAGGAAGGCCCCTCTCAAACGCTCTGAGCTTTAAAATTTCAGAAAATATTTACACCCCAATATCTCACTGGAAAGGTGATTATATGGGAATCTTTATTTGTTTCAGTGGAGGAACTGGCATCCTCTTCTATTTGCTTGAACAATGGCATGGCTCCAGAACCTGTATCTAACCATTTCCCTTTTTACCCATAAGGCAGCAGTGAGTAATTAATTGATGAGGTGAGAAAAAATATTCTGTGAACTCTACTAAATAGCAACTTCAAAAAAAATTAGGGGGGTAATAAAAATATGAAAATAATATATGGTATTTTAAATTAAGGTCATCAAGTTTATCTAAGCATTAAATTGAAAAATGAAAAAAAATGAGATAAATGTAGAATCACCTATAAACAATGGGAGACCAGTGCCATAATTTACAGAATCCAATGAAGTGAAGTGCATTTAAGAGGCAAAGTGGCAGGTACTAACATGAAAGACAGTAATGGCTTTCAGCCCTAAGACGCATATTTATATTTTTAAAATGATCACAAACATTTTTTTTTCAGCACCTACTGCCTATTCAACAATGTTAAACTCTCACAACTGTGAGATAGAAACCATTCTCTATCACTTCTTAGATTGAAAACAGACACAGAAAGAATAAGTAGCTTTGCTCCATATCAAGCAACTAGTATTGAATTGAGATTGGACAAAAGCTCTGCAGTCTGAGGCCAGAGACATGCTTTTAACAATGATGGGATTAGAACTCCTTGAGTTTCCATAGCAAACAATGTCAATGGGTCAGGCTCTGCTAGGAGGGTTGGAAAGCAGTTGGAGGTAAGTAGTCAAGCTCGCACTTAAAATATATAAATACTGAGGCTCAAAGTGGATTTGTTTGGTTTTGTTTTACATATAGTGAGGCAGAGTCTCAGAGAGCTTAAGGAACTTTTCCAGTACTCCACCGCTAGTAAGTAATCTGTAGAAAAAGATCAAAACCAGATGTGACACTAAAGCCCACGTCTTCTCCACTAACCTGTACTAGAAGCTCAGCTCCCCTGACTCTATTGCTATGCAGAGCATGACACTTGGCTGGTGCTAAAAGTACAATATAATATAGAGGAAATTCTCTAGAGCTATCTCCAGAATACAAAAAAGTGGGGCAATTATCCCAGACCCAAGTTTTAGGGCATCTGACAACAGGAAATAGTTGAGAGGGAGACAGAGAAAGGGATTTATCTAGAAGATGTTAAAGAGTTAAGTGTACAAAGTCTGCAGGACCTTGTGAAGAAAATTATTCCTAATTTTATCAACAAGAAACAAGCAATTTTAGTAAAACTTTTTTCTTAAAGTTAATTTTTACTTAAAACCCTTAGGTATGTAAGCAAGTACACATATGCTTATAAGGGAGAGAAGAAGGAAGGATTCAGTAGAAAAATAGGCTGAAGAGGGGCAGTTGCCTAAACTGGTGAGACCTAAGAAAAGTATTTTAATCTTCCCAGGCTCAACAGAAAAATAATAATAATCGTATGTAGTCTAGAATCCACATTGTCTCTAAGATATCTTCTTAAACAAACAAACAAATAAAAAGGTGCAACACAGTTTTGATTTCTAAGCCATTAGATTGAAAGATCATATTTGTATCACTTTAGGACACCTTAAGAAAACTTAGAATCTGGAGTTTAAGTTACAAAGAAATGGCTAAATTGTAAGTTATATTTTATCTTTAGTGTTTCAGAAATATTCTGAGAACAAATCTTGTATTTGTTGAGTATTTCTGAATTCCAATTTTGAAGAAAAGTCTGTCACAAATGACCTTCTCACTGCTCTTGTTCTTAGAATTTTGAGCCAAAAATTATTAAAGGTCATATAATCAAAAGTTATTAGTAAGTTCAATTCATGAAACTACTTTCAATATTAGTAACTATTTCTTTAAATATTCCCCTAATTTCAATTTTTTCTTAAATTTACCTAATTTAATCTCCTCACTAAATTTTCTCACTAACACATGTTTTAGGAAAACAGATAAACATTTTTCCCCATATCACCAAAATAATAACCAAAAATATAAAAAAACAATGCTTAATTGAGCAAGAACACACACGTGAATAATTTGGGTCAAACATAAGTGCAGATCACACATGTGGCATCCTTTTTAAATTCTTAGATATAAGAAAACAACTGAGGTGGCAGACACTTCTGGCAGAGGATGGAAATGGAGGAGAAAGTTGGCAATATACAAATGAAGGAGAAAATAGTACAGATTTAGTCTGCTGACATCTGCCGCAATGTATTGGACTCTGTAATCCATGGTGAAAGCAAATGGTCTTTCTTTCCTTCCTCCTGTTCCTTAATTATTGCTGAGTGATGGTCTCATTGTTTTTGAATTCACAGATTAAAATTAATAATAGCATCTGAATTTGAAGTAGCTCCCACTGAATAGCCAACTAGAAGCTAAATGAGCTGAATAAATTAGTAATGAAGCATTTGAATAGGAAGGGGTCATGGACAAACACTATTTTTTAAAAGCCAGCTTTACCTCAGGATGATGTCCAATCTCAATGTAGGTACAAATTGGATGGAAAGCCCCAGTTCCACAGGCGTACAAGTGGGTTTGATTATAAACCTTAAGCACCTTGATGAAATTAGCACATTCTTTCTGTAAGACAAAAGAAAAACTGGTGAGTTCTAGCTGTCAGTATGCCAGTATGACTGATCCTCTAGGGTTCTAAGGATGTTTGAATGTATTTCTTTTGTGTCCTTTTCACAGCAATTTTAAGACTTATTATTCTATTGTTTGCTCATATTGTTACATGAACTAAAATCAAAGAAGTTCTTACTTTGGGGAAGATTAAATAAAATATATTCTTCTATATCACTTTCAATAAAACTATTCATAATTTATTTATACAAAAATAGTATAAAGGTATAGATAACCAAGAAAGGTGGCTTTTCTAGATATGAGGGAAACAGCAAAACATATAATAAATTAATGAATTAGATAAATAATACAATGGTCATTGATGAAAATCTATTTGCAAAAATTAGCTTTGAATTTAATTTTGGAAACAGAAAATAAAAATAAAAGATAATATGACCTTCTATTAAACATGAAGTTTAAATATCAAAAATTAACCTATTGTGATGGATGAGTGACTTTGAACTTCAGTAGTGTTGCTTGATAGTGAGCTCTATAGATCCTAAGAAGGCAGACCCACCTCCTGCTGAAAATATCACTTCAGTCTCAAAGACAATTTGGCTATTTTTTGATTAGATAAAGAAGATTCTAGAGTTTGGAATGTCTGTAGGCTAAGGAATCTTTTGAAAAATGGCTATAATTAATAAATACTTTCAGGAAGTTCATGGATGTCCTAAACACACACATGGACCCCCATTTCTAATAAGCCATGAATCCTTCAGGTTAAAAACAATTAGTGATAACAGTAAATTCCAATCATATGTCTTATTATTATTTATAGAAGTTCAGACATTTCTGCCACTTTATTTTCTGAATAAATATCACCTGTGAAAAAAATAAACAGCTATTTATATTCTTCCTAAATATTCTAGTATGTCTGCCTGTAAAAGAAAATGTTTTTCTATGAGCAAACAGGAATCTTGACCTTTTGTTATTGTTGAGAAAAGATATTTTGAAAAAAGTTAGATATTCAGAATATAGATTAAATAATTTTATTGCCACTCCACCCCCAAAAAAAAGAAGGTAGAAAATATTCAATTTTTGCAAAATATTTTAAATAGATAAATTTATATCAATATTATAAAAGAAAAACTCTCAAAATAGCTTTAATTCAAATGTTAGTCTATTAACATATGAAAATTTAAAAATTTTTAAAAATTAGAAAATATAAGTTTATCATGGAATGCATAATACCCATTTTGAAAATATGTAAATGATTATTTATATGTTAAATAAAACTGCACTGAAAATTATTGATTATAGATTTTATTTTTTGTTTCTGTCTATAAACATTTGGAATTAAGATCCAATTACTAACTAAAAATGCTGATAAATATCAAAAACAGATTATAGTACAAGTAAGACTGGCAAGCATAATACAGGATTGAGTTGGTCCTGGCACCTCTAATGTGTAACACTCCCAAAGTCACTATCACATGTGACTTATCAAAGCTCAGAATGCACTGGGGCTTATACAGTCAGGTGGAGGTTATAAGTGAGGTGTTAAAATAATTTCAATATATTTCTCATGACATCTGTATTCTGTTTACAGCTAATAATTTTGATCTTAACTTTATTACTTTTAAAAAAAAAGGGAGACGGACAACCAAACTTGAGCAGGATTGTTGATATTAAATTTAATAATTGCTTTACACCATCACTGATTTTTCTAGAATGTGATCTAAGTATGTTCTATAAATACATTGTCATAAAAGTAAATTAGAACTATTTAAAGTAAAATATAATTTCCAAGTTATGACTTGTCGTGCTTTCTTAACATATGCTGAGTAGCTTAGGAGAGTAACTGCAATAAACTTCTAATTTTTCCTACTGTTTTACTACTTAGATTCTGAATCTTAGTTTTGTCTGGTGAGGCATTATAACATATAAAATTAAGTTCTGAAATTAACTGATATTTCAAGTTGCTATGAAGAAAAATTTTCTAGCTAAAGGATATATGGATATCATTCATGTTTCAATTTGAATAAGATAAATCTTTGATAAAACTGTGAAACAGATATAACAACTTCCATTACACTTAACAACAAACTTCCCATTCTTTAACAGTTTCTCCTCTTTCCCCAACAGGATAAGGCATGAATGCTAGGGCAGAGGAAAGAGGTAACATCTGATAAACTCATTTACAAATGAGGCTTTCATGAGTCTTACTCAAAGGATTTATTTGTTCTTTTAAGAAAATTCAGTCATTTGCAAAGAAGTCATTTTCAGAAAAATGTTTTATTGCGACCTTTTCTTTGAATCATGTAGGGGCCATATACTGTTTTTTACATAAAGAGAGCTGTTTCTGATTGTGGACTCAACGTTCAAGATTATAATAACCAGTTTCATCAACCAAGAAATTGGCTGTGTATATGTTAGTAAGCAAATGAATATTCTAATAAATAATACTGGTAGTCCCAGATGGATATCTTGTTCATTTTAGAAAAGAACAGGATTTTAGTTTCTCTGCCATGCATGCAATTTTGAATGCACACCCAATTTCTTTAATCCCATTAGTAACACCTGACTGCATTCTAGAACTTTGAGAATAGACTGTAGTTCCCCACAATAAAAGATAGAAGAAAATATTTTATGAGCAAGGATATTTGTGAACATAAATGAGGGCTTATGTCACCTATGCAAAACAGTTATAAATCCTAAAATGATAAAAATTATTTTTTATCAATTGAATAACTGATTGGCAAAAATTAATGATTGAAATATTATGATGGTTCTTGAAAACTATGAAATTGGGCCACACCAAATATCATAATTTTTATTTGTTCTCTATTAACTGTCAAAGAAGAACTATAATAATATGACAACTATTTCTCTACAGAGCTGCTAAAAAAAAAAATCAGTTGCAGGACTATAGCTGTAAAATCTGGCAAGTGATTCCACTGAAAATGCTGATAACAGAGTCTATCAGTGCTACAAAGAAAGTAAACCCACCCTTTTGGCCTAAGGCCTGAAATGATCTCTTTCATTTCCCCACTGAACTCTCCCAGTTGGCACCAGGTTATACTGTTGCCATGCCCAGGGGCTAGCTCAATACTATTTTGAAGTGAAGGTTGATGCAAATAAAATGGAGAGAAATTTCTTGGGTCTATAGAAGTGTGTTAAGACTGAAATGAAATAGAAATTGAATGAAATACTTTCAAAATTGGTTAAAAATAGCCGCAAGAAAACTCATCAACAACAATGGGAGAGGAAACAGTGAATTAAAAGAATGGGACAGAAAAGTACCAAAAACTTGAAAGAGACATTGTTAGTGAGGATTTGTTCTTTAAACAGAAAACCTACATAAAAGAGTATCAATCTTGTCATTCATTTGCTTTTATTCTCTAGCTCATGGCTGCCAAAGGTTTTGAGTGTTCCAAAACAGGATATTCATTTTATTTGGAAGCTGCCTGGACATTCCATTAAAAAAAGAAGAAAGCGTGGCAGAAAAAGGAAACACACTTCACACATTTCTGTTCTAGGGAGACAGAAGAAGAGTGTTTCTGACCTTTTCTTGAACCATGACGATTCTGAAAACTCAGAATATAATGTACTTTTTGGCATTAAACTACTGCACTGCTTTGCTCAGCATTGGTGGATTTACAATGTAATAAAGAGTTACCATGTAATAGTCAGTTCAAATGAATTCGTTTTCAAGCCTTGATCTTTTTTGTAATTTAAATTGATATACACAGACAAGTTTAGCAACAAGTTGGCTTCCTAAGATTCAGGCAAACATTCTGACCTCTGATTTTACTGAAATGTACCCCAGACCAATAGTATTATAAATGGTTAACTTAGTCTTGAAATAAAAGTAAATGCAGTTATAAATGAGTAAACCCCATGGCCACACCTGGGGAGTAATGAGTCACTATTCTTAGTGACAAATTATGTATACTTATTTTTAAAAGATTTCTAGTGCTTTCAGATCAAATAGATAGAAGAATTATACATAGAGTTTTAGTCTGGAAAAATGAATCAGAAAGAAAATGTCTTTCCCCAGAAGAAGATATAGGAGCCAAAAGCACAGTGATCCAAAAACAAACATTACAAATATGTAGCACTGATTAGACTGTGTTACACAGACTTTTCCCGGATGGTTACAAAAATAAAGTCCATCCATCTGTCAAAACAACTGCTCCATGCATAAAAATTAAAACAGAATTGATGTGTTTTAACTAACTTCTGATAATTATATTTTTCACACAAAAAATATATAATTTACCTAGATCCATTTACCTTCTCTCATGTTCTTAAATTATGGATGGAACATGAAATTTTACTCTAAATAAAAGAAAACAAGAAAGAAGTCTGTAAAGATGAACAACTCAATTAAAATATTTTCAGTTCATAATTAAATCTAACAACTTATTCTGACTCAGATATAAATCAGCCCAAAATGAAGGAGTACAGTAGTACCGTATTGCCACAGGTCAGTGAACATTCATAAAAAAAAAAGTTTACAACCCACCAGTAGTTTATGTAGAAATATTTTAATATATAATCTAGCAGCTGGGAAAGCAAAGAAAAAATATTTTTCTATCATAATGGGTGGATTCTTTTCTGCATAAAATCAATTAATAAGCTTAATTCCTGAAGTTAATCTGTTGACTTTCTTTTTCTCTGGTCAATTTATTTGGCAAGCTTGCAGAATACTAGAATCTTCATGCCAAAGCAGTAATCCATGAGATTGTTCCTGTCACTCACTTCATTCCTCTCTCTATTCAAGCATTTCTATACTTATTTAACAATAAGGTCTTTTTCCTTTTAACATTATTCTAACATTGGGTCATTCATAATCATGTTTTCTTAATACCTCAGCATTCACTAAAGGTGTCAGAAATCTCTTCTTCAAAGGGACATATCTAGTAAAACTAAGATTTAACTCTGTTCTAATAATGATATTAGCCATCAAATGTTGAATTTGTAACTTGAGATTTTTTAACACTCTCTTTCTGAAATTGTGAGTAGGCTGTTCTGTCCATTTTGAGAGACATTTTTACATTCACTATTAAGATTGATGGCATAATAAAATCAATTGATCTTTTCACCTTAATGTTTTAATTTCAGAGAATATTTTTAAAAATCCTGATTCCATTAGGATAACAAAATGAATGTTATTTCATGGCTAGTTATTTATGTCTGTAAGTCTATTTCTATTAATTAAACTATAGCATCTTTAAAACTATGATAATTGGAAAATAAATTTAAAATGGCTCAACTGACATGATAAACTAAGTAAACACTACTGCACAAGACAACCAAATCGTTTTACTCAAATTCTCATTTAAGTTATTGGTCTCTTTTGATTGTTTTTACACCTCTGGATTAACTATTTGTTTTGAAGTTCTAGAAATACTGCTTAAGATTCTGTAAACATTTTTCTTTCAAATTGCGTAAAACTTTCAAACTTGGGCAAAATGATTATATGCATGGCTGCTATAGACCATGATATTAGCGAAAGTTGCCCAATGTGATTCCCATCTACTTTTCAAAGAAGCTTTGAGAAATTTTATTTTGCAAGTCCATATGGACCAGAGAGAAGCTGATAATATCTATTTTTGCCTTATATTTTCTTTTATATTGTGCTATCAATCTAATTAATTATTACATCTGTACTATTCTCTGGTGTTATTTGTTGTCCATAATATGTACCTAGCATCACCTTTCATCATCTCAATTCAAATGAATGCACACATTTCTAAACTATTATGTGAAATCAACCTAAATATTTTTTCTGTCAAATTATAAGAACTATTGAGCAGTCGAAATCTTTATGCTCATTTCAATAATGATGTATTGTGGTTTTCAATTTTATGAAATTTTGAGTACTTAATGCTCATGCTTTAAAGCAACTAAGTTAGTGATTTACACTAAGCAGGTAGAGTTACGTTCTATAGAGATTTATTATGAGTTAAATTAGCTAGCATATTTAATTCTAACCTATATGCATTTATCATAATATGATTTAATACTTAAATAAGGGAGATAAACTGCATCTTGAATTGCACATTAGATTTAGCCTTGAGGAAGAAAAAGCAAAAATAAAATCCATATTTTAGAGGAATACTTGATTTTTTTCAATTATACATCCTCTTTTCTGCCTTGAATAATATCAAAAGTAAAAAATTGGTTGGAGTTCTTACTTTTCAGAATACTAAATGTTGTTATTTAATATCTGATCCCTATATTGAAATCCTTTTCCTTATCATTCATACTGATTCTAGTCTCTGATCAAACCCTAATTGATAAAAGGATATATTTTACTATCATATAATAGTTCATTATGATATGTCATACAAGAGAAACACAGATATGACACTTAAAAAAGTTATTATTTGATTATTTTATTTATTTCAAAAGGTAAATGATTTCTCCTTTTAATATTTTATTTTTAAAAAATTTTTATGTTTTCTTCTATTTAAATGCACATTATTTTAGGATCAATAAGTTATATTAATTTGGGTATCATTTCAAACACAGTACTAAAAAATATATCTTTTAGTTCATATATACACACATCTATACACATAGGTAGTCTATAATTCAATACTATGTATAGCATATAGTATAGTGTACATTTATTATGCTTAACATTTAATTTAAATTTAATTATGAGATATTCAAGGATGTTCTTTTCTGAACATATAAAAGCTAAAAATAAAGTTAATTCTCAGTCTCTTGAAATAAGAGACCCTACAATTTTGCATTCTGTTTTCTTTACCATGCTTAAACATGTAGTAAGGAGAAATATATAAAAATTAAATGGTATAAATAAAAAGAACTTTACAAAAGTTTCTTGATGTTATGTGGACATAAGTGTGATTTTTTTTATTGTTACATTTCCTAATCAAATTAAAGAAAATCAGTCAAAAGTTGACTACAGATTATTTGCCTTAACACATTGAGACAAACTATATCTAGGAAAAATATTCTCAGAATTCATGTTAAATCTATGATATGATGGTCAGTGTATACTCAGAAATGAGTAAAAATTTATTCATGAAGATTATCAAATACATAAAAAGCAGAATACCAATGACAAGTATTAGAAACTACATGTCACCTGGACTTGGAACAATCTGCTAACTATATAATGAGAAGACACTGGCCAAAATCTTGTTTCCAGAGAATTGTCTAAATTATTCTAATGAACTTTATAGTATAAAACGCTTACCAAACTCTAAAAGTATGTACACTAATGAATGGGTGAAATATGTTGTCCAATCAAATCTGAATAATAAGTTGTTAACCAGTGCCAAATATCTGAATTTCATTTCAGCCATTTAAGGATATAATTGAAATTTTAAATACAAAGGAACACAATTCAAAATTCCCAAGTCCTTTGAAAGTTTTTATATAATTTCTTCATTATAAACACTAGCCTTACTTAGCAAATATAAACTTAAAAATGCATTTAAATTTTAATCCTGACTCTAAAATATTTCAAAAAATATAAATTCATATATATGAGACTCGATCCACAACAATTCAGACACAGTGATTACCATCATATTTTGTTATATCAGCAAAACATATTAATTCAAAATGTGAATAAAACCTAGTTTCTAAAGTAATATTAATGGTAAAACTTTATTTCCCATGTATCTCCTACGTATGATACAAAACTAGTTCATCCAATGCTTTGAAAATAAATGTGTATCTTACAACCAGATATGAGTTACATAAATGATCTAATAAAAATAATGCATTCAGAACAATATCAAGTATTCAGAGTAAGCTCTCAATATGTGTTAGCTACAATTATTACTACTACTACTTCTGAATGCCAAATTAAAACTATAATCCTTCTGTTCAATTTATCTAAAATTTACTCCAAGTAGCAATAAACACATGCTGTGGTTGCACATAAAAATCTGGGCTTATTTCCGTGACATTTAATAACACAAGGTTTTCACTGGCCTTCATCAAAATAAGTTGTCTGCATACCTAAAGTGTCATCAAATACTTTCATGCAACTCATGTTTAAAAGTGAATAAATTGACCACAGTCTTTCGTTTGTGAGACCATTTAGAGTGCCCACAAAAAAATCATAAGTGATACTGTCAAGGACTGTAAAGGACACAGTTTCATGGAAACTGGCACAGTTTCATGGATGCTGGCAGAAGATATGTGCCTTCTGGGTCAGAGATAAAAGACTATTACTTACAGAAAGAGCAGTAGTCAGAGCATCAACATTTCTTATGCCAGTTTCCCAAGTCCCACTTCCCACTGGGCAGTGAGAACAGTGCCAGGTGAGACCTGTACATGCAGTGAACTGAATCATAGGAGAGAAACCCTGGGATGAGGGAACCTGAATATTTCATAATAGTCAAAAGTACACTGGATTGTGAGGTAGATACTGTGTTTATTGTACTGAACAGTAATCTTATCTGCCCTGTGATCCAAGGGAGACATCTTTTGTACTTCTCAGGACTGTTTACAAATTAGCCTTTTGCTTCACAGGGAGACTCTACCTTCCAAGCCTTTTCACTGTACAAAAGTTCTTAAAAATAGCAAAATAGGCAATAATGCTTCTTTTCATCAGATGTGCAGAAGTGTGAGAGATCCATGAAAAATTATTTCTCAATTATTATACATAGAGATTAGAGATTTAATAACACCTTATGATTTTGTGGATTTAGAGGGTAATTCTAGCAATCCAGTTAATAAATTTATATCATGCTTTGAAGTTTCTTAAATAAAATAAAAGTATTAAAGTTGCTGACTTTGACCTTTGAAAAAGTAAATGAAATTCAAGAACTAACATGCATTTTGGAGTGTACTGCAACTTAAAATGCATGTGTAGCTTCCAAGTTTTAACTTCATTCACTTGGCAAAAATTACTGTTGGTGAGGTCCTTCAATTCGATCTATGATACATTTGATAAACATGTTATACTATAGCATTAAAAGTGAGTAACGACTAAGAATGAAAATAAAAAATAAGAATTTCAAGAATTTTAAGAGTTTCAAAAATGTCTCAAAGTTCAGGTGGATGATATTAAAATGTACCACAAGAGGGATGTTATGATACTGCTTATTTTGTTCATCTCAGATGGTAAAAATTTTGATTTCCAATAACATTAAATTTTGCCAACAGTCATAAGGTTACCATTTGGCTTTATTGAAGCTTAGTGAAAAGAGAGGTGGTTTTATTAGGATAAACAAAAAAAATGTCAGAGAGCTTTGATTCAAAACAGATTCATTTAGAACTTTAGCATGTATTCAGTTTTCATTTGCAAAACTGTCAAAGAAGTTAATCTCTCAATAGAAGTGTTACTGTAACTAATAATGAATTTTAAGCACCAGAAAAATATCAAAAATGAAAGTAAAGGTGAATAATCATAGTCAGCCTGGAGATTATCTGAATGCATTTTTTCCTTTTTCAGGGCCTCTTTCCAATAATATATATTATACAATTTTTTTTCAAATAATAACTCTCAGGTAACAGCAATAATAAAGTCCATGAGTAGTTCACTCCTCCAATATAAAAATGGCATAACAATATAAAGGTTTAGAATCTACAACACCAAAAAAAGTATATTAGTGTGTGTGTGTGTGTGTGTGTGTGTGTGTGTGTGTGTGTGTGTATTCACTTCTGGAAGAGAAAAAATTAGATTGATGTTTTATCAGAAATGTCATTATCAGCAGCCTAAGACATATTTATGTACATGTGTACTTGCTTGCTCTCTTACTCTCTCTCTCTCTCTCTCTCTCTCTCTCTCTCTCTTTCTTTCTCATAGGGAGAAGGACAGGGAATATACATATGTTTTAGCCTACAGATTCCCCCTTTATCACAAAGTTCATCTTTCTGAAATAATTGTTAAATTTCAGCTGCTGACTTTACATATGTGTATGATGAAAAACTGAGCCATGAGAAATGATGGTTTGTATCCTCTCAGCTGCCTGGGAGAATAGGAAAGGGGTTCAATTTTCTGTATGATGGTATACTCAGTGACATAGGATCTATGTAGGTTCAATCCAGTGGTATGTCCTGACTTCCCAAGTGGCTGTGCAGTCTTAATCATCTTAACTAAACCTAAGAATGACACACTCTCAAGATACATAAAATTAGCCAGTGCCTTTGCCCCACAGTTATTATTGTATTTTCCTATTGAATTCTTGCATCTGAATCTAATACTGAGAAAAAAAACACTTTCCCCTGCACAGTTTGTTTAAAAGAGCTTTATATCCAGAGAGCTTTCTAAGAAAACACTTAAAGCCAGAAGAGAAAGGGGAAACTCAGGTTCTAGAAATCAAAAAGAGCATTCTAGGAGGTTGTTAGTTTACTTTTCTATACATGTCTAGGTCAGGTCCTATTTTGGTTACAATTCTGCCTTGGAGTCCCAAAGGCTGCAAAAACCACTTAAGCCTCATTCTTATGGCTTTCAGCATCACAAGAGCTTTCTGAAAAAGATTGTTGTCCCTAAGTTACAGCTATTATTTACTGAAGATAGAGTGCAAAATTTCTATCAAGTTTTCCTGTGTCACTTCAAAAATCAGGTATTGAATGAAAATAGTAAAAAAAACTTTACCCTTAATCTTTATTTTTAGGTGTTTATTTAAGAAATTATTGGTAAAATACTAATGCTAATTATTTTTTACTTTTATCAAGCAAGAAATATTCAAATCCCAGGAAGTCAACTAATTATTATTTTAAAAACTAAGAAAGAAATGGAAAAATGTATATTATTAGACAAAAGTAATCAATAAATGTCATGTACTTTATTTAAACAAAATAGATACATAAATTGAGGTACATAAATAAGGTTACCTAAAAAATAAAATAAATTGTAATCAAATGAATTCCAAATACATAAAATATATTTTGAATAATAGGTCAACAAAAAAGCACTATTAAAGGAGTGAGATGGGTTACCATAAAAACAGTATGTTATAAATTTAACTATCTGAATATATTTTAGTGTTTGGTGTTTAGAGCAAGAGAAAAAATATGTTTTTTTCTTGAACTAAAATATATAAAAACTGTTGTGTTTTCCTTTCATTAAGTAAGTGTTAAAGATAAATCAAAATCCACAACAACTGGATTAATTTAATGAAGAACATAAAGAAATAACCAAAACACAAGCATTTTATCATGTTACATTAATTAGTTGATTTTGAAAAGATTAGTATGCTAATACTGCCACACATTAAACTTTCAAAAATGTACATCTCTCATTGCACACATAATTACCTATTTCTCTCATAATATATGAAACATGCTTTATAAGTTTCAGAATCTTTATTACAAGATGCTATGAAGTGATATCTTAGTTCTTTTTAATTCAGTTTTATAAAACCCATAAACATTTCAGTAAGCCTGGAAAATACAACAAAGTTGCCCTTCTTAGAGAGGAAACCTCTGAGATCATGATTAGAGTTACCCATAGGGCACTGTGGGGATCATGACTTTATTGCAGCTGCTGAATTAACTGCATCTGAGCTAACACCAGAATCCCTCATTATACAGTATTGATAAAAGAGTGAGAAAGGAGAGGAAGAGAGAGGAGTGGGAAAGAGAGCAAAAAAAAAGATAAGAAAAATGCGCCAAGGCAAATTTTAGAAACCACTAACACAAAAGAATATCTGCTATCTTAGGAACTGAATGACCTAATTCAATCATTAAATCAAAAATATGCTCAGTACTTGGCTTCAGTGCTTATTGTAAAATCCAGATAATTTGTTAGATAAGTATAGTTATTATCTTCAATTTTCAAATTGAACTGAATTCAGAACAGCATAACTCTAGAGTGGTCATGATCATTAATGAGGACCAAACTAATTTTATTAATGATGTTTTTACTCAGAAATTGTCTTAGCAACATATATTAATAATAATAATAAAAGCTAATATTTGTATTACACATAATAGTCTATGTGATAATTTCACTTGCTATTATTTGAGTACTACAGTTATGAGCTAGTTATTATTATACTCACACCCTTGATAACACCAGAATAGATAAGGTATTTATTCATTTCTAGTGCTTATTATCTGCATAATAATAGGCAAGTTCAAATCTATATGTGCCACAGGACAGCAAAAACTTCATGAGAGACATAAAATTTTTGAATAAAAAGATTTTAAATAATTATTTTGAGTCATTATATATTCTGATCAATAACATGAGGAAATAATAGCCACCTCATAAAGTTACTGTGAAAACTACATTTGCAAATTCTACGTATTTAAATGATCATAGTAATTAGCACAGAAAAGATTCTCAATAATCATAAATTTATATGTTTTCACACAAACTTGCTATACTTTAATAGAAAGGGAGAAAACTGTGATTAAAAGTCACAGCTGTATGCAGATATTATCTCCATCACTATATACCCTTAGTTATGACTACAATGAAAATTTCAATGTAATTTGCTAATAGTAAATATGGAATTCTATGTTAATAAATTCTTGTGTACTTAGTTATATTTTTTGCCTTGTGAAGTGTTTTCTACTTTTAAATAATTTCCACTTAAGACTATTAAACTTTTTCTCACAGTTGTAAAGTATGTAATGTCCCATTTACGGGTAAAATACTAAAGCCCCCTCCCCCAAAAGTAAGGTATTTTCTCAAGTAGAATTAATGAGCAAGTGGGGGTATCAACATAAAATTCTTGACTTCTCTGGACTCCTACTTTACTGTTTTTCTATTTAATCTTTTCCAATAGTCCCAAAATATGCCTCAATTGGGAATAGTATAAAATTTGATAGAACACACTTATTTTTTGTCCAATTCATACAACCAAAAAATGTTTGCTGTAGTAGAAAGCTATAATGTGACTTATAATCACTAATTTATAATAAATTTTTAAGAATGAATTTTCTGTTTACTGGTACATAATCAATCAAGAATGATGAATATCTGCTTTGTACTCCTTTACCTACCTTTCTTCACTTTTAGGCATCATTGCTACCAGAATGAGGCATTCTTCCTCCATAAACTCAGATTCATCTCTAAATCATTCTAAACACATACAGACATATCTAATTTTACTGTGCTTTGCTTTATTGTGCTTCACAAATGTTGCTTTTTTTTTTTTTTACAAACTGAAGGCAAATTCTTCATCAGCAAAAAGCTTACAGCTCTCTTTATTGTGATACTTGCTTTGAACCCACAATTTTTGAGGTATGCCTTTATATATCATCTTAGGCAACTGCTACCAATCAATCAAGTTGTTCCCTGAACATATCTGTCTGTCTACCTATCTCTATCTATCTATCTCTCTATCTATCTATCATCTATCATCATCATCTGTCATCTACTTATCTATCCATACATGCAGGCTGATTTACGTCTTTAGGCACATAGGATAAATTTCTTGTAAATGCTAATACGTAGACTAAATTTTTCATCTTATTTCCTTAATGCTTTAAACATCCAAAATATCTGATAGAACATAAAATGATACAATCATATTTTGAAATCTTGTAATTTATTTTAATTTATTGATATAATGATTATCACTGCTTTTCATGATCTGTGCAGACACGACTATACCTCAAACTAGTACCATTTAATTTTACTGAGAAAGTTTACCTCAGGAAAATGGCCTCTATCTTTTCATAAAAATGTTAAAACCATTGTAAGAATTTCTTAACCTTCATCTTTTACTCCACAGTAACCAGGACAATGCCTGTTACATAATCATTTCTCGATCCATATTTATTTAAGGAATAACTACAAGGAAGGATAGAAGAAAGGAAAGAAGGGAAGTAGGGTGGAGGAAAAGGGGAAAGGTAATAAGGAAAAAAGGAAGGAAGGGAAAGGAAAGAAATAGAAAGAAGGATGGAAAGGTAATTTAATCAGGTAGAAAAACCTCATATCATTCAAAGGAAATTCGGAAGGAATTAATATATTAAAACAAATCTGTACAAAGAAGTAGACTTACTGAAGATAAACACATACACTATAAAATTGCATTTTATTACTTTTTTGCATATATGTAAATATCAAAGATATCATAATTTTGCTTTTTTTAGGCATGCCATTATTTCATCTACTTTCTTTACATAAAACTATCAATGCTTTACATAAAATAGCAACATCCAAAAATTAAATATTATTTTATTTCTAAAGAGTTATTAAGTCCACAAGTAAAACACAGTGTTTACTGTAACACAAGGAAAATGATGACAGTAATAAATCACTTTATACAATAGATTGATACGTACCAAAATATCTTTCCCAGCCCACTTGCATTCATCCCTTCTAGTGTAAGACACTGGCCATACAATCTAAGGACAGAAAAGAAACATTATTTTATGTCAATTAAGTTCTCTCAGTACTAGATCTAACATTCCAGTCTGTTAGACCAAGTTAGATCAACTGAGATAAAGCTCCATAAAGCATAATATGGCAGGAACCTTTCAGTTTAGACTATGCAGTGGCATTAGTTAATTGATATAGTTAACTGATATCAACTTAAATTGTTCAATCTCCTGTACGCATTAGGCTTTGCTGTATATGAAAGCTGAGCAACACAGAATTCATATACTCAGTACAAACATAGCTTGCTTTATTGTACTTCACTTCATTATGCTTCACAGGTATTGTGAATTTTTATTATTATTATTGAATTTTTTTTACAAATTGAAGGCAAGACCTTCCACAGCCAAAAAGATTTTAACTCACTTTATTAAGATACTATGGTCTGACACCAAATCTGCAGTTTTACTGAGGTATGCCTATAGATCTAAGCACTGTGTGATAAAAAGAACTGTAAGGCAGATTGAGAGAGGGAGATCATCTTGAAAGGATGTGAAAATTTACTGAAGAGAGATACAAGTTGGCACAGAATATTTCTTACATCCTTCTAAATGAATCAGTCTTTACTGTGAAATAGTGATTTTGAAATCTGAACATTAGGTTTCAGATTTCATTTTCTTAATCCAAATCTGAGCACAACATGCTAGAATGAGCAACTGATAAGGTTAGAAAAAATCCATTTAGAAAGGAATCTTTTTTTTTCCCCTTCTTCTTTCGTTTTTTGACAGAAAAATAGGTAAGAGTAGCTTTATCTTACTTTGGGGAGATAAAAGAGGAAATAAAGAAGCAAATAGACAGCTCTTTAAAAAATCACCATCAACTGTAGGCAAAACAGACTAATTGAGAAATAATCATTTGTTTTTTCATTCCAAACGTTTGGCCCTTATCCTTCCAAAGGTTCCTATGTTGTAAATACATTGATAGTGGTAGAGAAACCCAGTTGTTACTGGTAGCTTAGAGGACTGTGGATACATTTTCCCTCAATAATATTAATGCATATATTCCTATGTAAATTCTAATATAAAATTTTACATTTCTCTCAGCAATTCCAATGACTCCTATCTGTATTGGAGAAGAATAATTTAATTTTTTTATTATTATTCATCTTTCTCTTCTGGTAACATTAGTTAATTTCAGAAAAAATGTCATATGTAAAAGAAAAACTCAGAGATGGGGACAGTTAATCATTCCTGTCTGCTAAAAAGCTTTTAGTCTCAAAATGACTGATTATCATTCATTTGGGAATCTCTAGATAATTCAATATAAATGGTCATAAACTTGGACAAAGTCTTCGATGTTCAATCTAGGGAATTAAAAAGCAAAATACAACACAATTATAAATAATAATTTAGGTCATATCTAAATAACTTATCATGACATAACAAAAGTATTTTAGGTTTGTGTACAATTATAAAAGCCCTAAAAAGTTTTGGAGATATATATATAAATTTTTACCATTCGAAGCTCTTAATATATGTATTTTTTTTTCGTTTGCTTTTTTTCCTCATGTATTTTGGTGTGTGTAAATTAAAACTGTCATTTGACCTGTTCCACATGGTTTTTCAAAGTAGTCACATAGTAAGAAACATCCAAGAATAGTAAATGCAGCTCATTACACTTATCACCCTGACTCCTGCTCACTAGAGCAATTATCTTGCAATTCCATTCCACAGGTTCCACAGGCCCATCTTTATACCAGCTATGGAAAGGCCAAATGATCTATTCTTTTTCAAAGTTTACAATGGAGGTGAATCAAATCTAAATCTTCTGAGACACAACAATAAGAATATTTAGCAGCACTAAAATTATTCAGTTTTCCAGATAGATTATGCAAAAATCATAAGTTATTAAAACATAATATTTTAATTCAGAAAGGCAGGTTGTTTTTTTCATAGTTTCTTACTTCATGATTGTGCATAATTAATATCATTTAAGTTGATAACATTCATGCTAAATTCTCTCATACATAGAGAAGTGTGTGTACTTTCCACTTTCTGGATATCTGGAGTAATGTGTGTGTGTATGTGTGTGTGTGTATGTAATTTAAGAATCTGGAATTAGTAAAATAATTTTGATATAAAAATGCTTTTTTAGAGAGCAATTTAATGAAGATAATTATAAATCAATGGAATAAAAAATATATATATGTCTTGTCCAACAGTATCAATTTCCATAAAGAATAATTCTTAACTTTTTGATTAGTTAACTTACTGATTTTTTTTGTTCAATAATTTCTCAGTTAACTGACAATGTTTAAATTTCATATTCTCATATTCAAAGTGTTTCATGACCTATTTTACATTTTTCTTTGTTTTATGCTTCTAAGGTTCTACTCATGTCTGTCCCTCATAATTCATTATTTAATAAGCATTTATGCCTTAAAGATATTGCACCGTTTATCAAGGTGAAAAATCTTTCCATGGTCCTTCCAAGTCTGAGAATGTGTTTTTCATTGGCCTAATATTTACCTTTGTGTTCATAGATTTTTAATATCACCTTGTAAATTCCTCAAAATTTATGACATAGTACAATATACCTTCTAGAGTTTATCACAATAGTACATGCCTAGGATAAAGTTATTTAATAGCATTATATATCATTTAAAAAGAGCATTAATAGAAAAATGTATACAATCAAAAGTAAATCTTTAAGTAAGTTGTATTTACTGATATAAACAGTATGATATAATTAAAATTAAATAATATCTTTGGAATGGGATGTTTAAAAATTAGAAATATGTCTTCTATTAGAATAATGATTTTAAACTCAAAAATACGTGCTATAAGAACAGTGTAATATTGGGCATGTCACCTAACTTTAATTAATTCATTCTTTTAGTGTGTATTTATTGAAAGTCCTAGTTGGTAGAAGATACTGTGATATATCCTGGGCATACATATTGCTCTAGGTTTTTTCTCCTTTATAAAATAGTAGGTTGTCTTATATGATTATTTAGTTCTTTTCAATTTTAGAACCCATTGTATATCTAAATTGGATATTATTCAGAGAAAAAATATTAAATACATTTACTATATATTCTGAAGTGATATGTACTCATATTTTGCATACCTATAGATATATAGATATATACACATATATTTATATTCATATACACCAATGTTACAAAATGATAAAAATGTTACAAAATAATAAATATGTTATAAACACTCAAATTTAAACTAAAATCTATTATTAAATTATAAAATTTTTCTTAATCAACTTAGATTTTTCATTTATTTTGTAAAAGATGATTTCCTTTTACTGAACAAAAACAAACAACTCCTTATTTTGTGACCTTTACAAAAGACTCTAGAATAAACATTTTTTATCATTTCAGAAAAACAAACAAATAACCAGTTTTTTTGCATAATAGATAATTTTAGGATACTGCTATCATCTGAGCTGGCTTAGAAATCAAATAGATTAAAATATCAGAAAAGAAATATCCAAGGTAATTTTTAAATGCCATGTTTTAATTTTAAAGTATATCAATAAGGACATTGCTGTTTTATATGGCTATATATAATGAATCAAATCTCTTTTTATATAGAATTTTAGTGTCTGGGTAATCAAAGAAAAATAAAAGTCTTAGGTTTAGTTGTATACTCTATTAGAGATGTCATTCAGCTTTTAATTTAAATCTTTATTTTATTTCAAAAACAATATTTGCTAAACAGAACAAAAGCTTTTTACATAATTAAATTACTCTTTTTAACCTGTTTCCTGTTTAGAATAAAAAAAGCTCACAGACAATATTAATTTATTTTACATAAGCACACTTATTGAGGCTGAAGCAAATAAGACTGGTTTTTGATGTGAAAAATACATATAAAAATTGTTCATGGAGTTATTTCTAAATAGAACCTCTAATTCTAATGTAACCGAAATGTATACATAAGTTGAATTCATCAAATAAATTTTCAGCTAACTGTTTGAGAACGATGTTAACATCACACTTAGGAATGCTACTTTTTCCAAGATTTGACATTTTCAGCAATCAAGATTACTATATTTTATAAATGGAAATACCACTACATAACAGAAGTCTATGAATAGAATAATGTCATTTGTTTCCAAAGACTATTGATATACCAGAGAGATGCAAAAATAATAATACAAGTGAGATGTTTTGTGGCAAAGTTTGGGGGGTAAGTTTAGGACTGTAATCTATGGGTTATCTCGGGATAAATATTGCAGCTGCAAGAGCGGCTGGTGAGTATTCTTGGGGCAGATGGAAAATGTTAAAAATTATTGTCCGATCTTCTACAGTTTTATAAGAATTTTAGGTACACCACATTAAAACCTTAAGAAGTAAAAGTAACATGCATGAATAATGAAGTGTATGTACTCTAAAAAGCATGTTATACTAGCACTCTTGTAAAAGCTGTTGCACAGAAATCTTTGTTCCTCATAGAGTTAAGACTAAAAATATTGACTGCAAAACAATAGCTGACTTAGATTACAGCATATAAACATATAAACTTAGTAGCATGATTTCCACTAATTTGTCAATTCATGTTTATTTTCCAAAATGTATCAATAATTAAGTAAATAAGTCACAAATACTATAAGAATAAGGATAAAACTGATAGACTACTAGAGTCTAGGTGACCACACTTGAAAAAACTTGACATCAAAAATTGATCTTCCAGATCAGAGTTTGGAACACTTTTTGTTTAAAAGGCCAGATAGTAAATTTAGGCTTTGTGAGCCAAATGATCTTTATCACAACTGCTCGATTCTGCCATTGTAGAATGAAAGCAGATAGGCATTATGTAAATGAATGAATGTCTGTTTCCCAATAAACTTTATTTACGAACACAGTTGACATGCCAGATTAGGCATGTGCATAATGATTGATGAACTCTGCATTTGCTGGCGATGTAGACAGATGTATAAATTTATATACATAAACACACATATGTACACACATATAGTATATACATACAAACATACATATATATACACATAATACATAAAATCAATTACATTTCTATAAAGCTTCTAGTATTTACTTTTATGCGAGAAAAATGATATAACTATGGAAAAATAGCTGAAATGAGTATTGTTTATAGAAATTATTGAAAATACTATGGTTTCTTCCTTGAGAATTTTTATGGTTTACTGCATTCATTGATTTGCTATAGTCAAACTAATGCATTATTTTTATTTGCATCTGAAAAGATAAAGTATTAATTTAGACAATTTTTTCACTTGTTACACTTATATAGCTAGAGAATTCTATATAACGAGATGTTTCAAAAGAACTGTAGTGTATATATTAGAATAAAGATACCTTTTGAAAATCCTTGATATTAACCAAGTTGAATGAAAATATGTGGTCCTTTGCTCCAACATACAGCCTACTCCGTTCCTCATCCAAAAGGAAGGTATGGTAACTGGAGCTGTTGGCCAAGCCATTGAAAGTGATCACATTGTTGGATTCCAACATTTCTGCAAGGTAAAAAAGCAAGACATTTGGTGTTAATCTGAGGTCCTACTAATGGCACACTGTGATCTGACTACTGCATGCTATAGTTACTAATCAGTGGTTTTCTTCATGGCCCTAAGAAATATCCAGGAGCCAATTTTTTTACATTTCATTAAAATGGGAATTATTAGTTTGCTGATATCATGCTCAAGACCACACACTCCTACAGAAGAAAAGAAAAAAATATACCTTGTTCACACAACTAGTCTGGTGGAATCTCTGCTTTTAGTGATGGATTAGAATGCTCGATATTATATATAAAATGTCTTTAATTTTACAAGGACTTGTTTAAGTGGCTTCATTTGCTCCAAGTCATTAGCTAGAAGTACAAGTATAGGGGCCAACAGAGAAGAAGTGGTGTGCAGCAAGATTGTTTCCTCTCCTAGGTTTTTTAAGGTTTCCTTTTACTGCAGAATTTTGATATATATTTTTGACCATTAAATCATTAGCTTTATCATTTAAAGTCTTTGCAGTATTTTGTACCTGACATATATAGGCTTTTATGAAAACATGAGTTTACTATCTGATCTCAATTTTCTGGTTTGTTATTGTTCTCCATTTTGCTTTTGCTGTGAATAGGCAAATACTGAACTTTTGGACCTGTATCTGAAGTGAGAAAAATATTTTCAGATAAAAATATCATTAATTATAAGTCCACTTTTGCAGAGAAAGGTAATTGTTGATAATCACTAAAAGGTTTTCTTTAAATATCTGCTTCAATCAAAATTATGTATATCACCACAACTCCCCTTCCCAAGGGATAGATTTGTTGATTTCCCAAAACTGTGTCCTGAATCAATGATTCAGATGTTTTTAGTGCATGAATAAAGGAACCCTTTCAGCAGCATCCAAAAAAAAGTGCAGAATGTGTCTTCCAAGGAGAAGTGACAATATAGACCCTTCCTCTGTCCCTTCCTGACTCCATGACATTAGCCATTTGATAAATCACCTTCATTTATCTATTTTTCTTACCTCCTTCTCCATATTATCAAAAATATTATTTTAATAGAGGATGAAGTTTAAACACTTTAGCTTAGCATTAAAGATCTGGTCACCATCAATTGAGTTTAAACTCCATCCTACTACTCTTACTCATGTGCTCTATCTCACAGAAAAACATGCTCTGTAGTCATCCACTTTTAGCCTTTTTTGCCTTTGTTCCTGACATGTACAACTATATATGGCACATTGACAAAATAACATCCACTCTTACAAGTCAGTTTAAAATGCAACTTGTAAGAAATTCCCATGGAATTAAATTCTATGAAATATTTTTCTTGTTACTCTTATAACTTGTATCACACTACCAATTACTACAATCATTCATTTGTATAAATGACTTATCTACTAGAATTAACATCCCTTAATGTCAGGAAATATATAATTAATAGCTCATCAGCTAAAACTCACATGGCTTCTTCCATATTACCAGGTCAATAATATTAAATTGACCATCTATCAACCTATGTATCTGTGCATCCTTCTATCTATCCATCTTTTCATCTAGCCATTTATCCATCTTATACAGAAAATTACAAGAAATGTTAAAATTTTTTTAAAAGACACCTTTCAAAACAAAGTTCTTCACAAGAAACAGTACAATACTGGGGCTGGTCTTATGTCAACCCTTGGCCACTCAAAAAAAAAAAAGAAGAAGAAGGAGGAGGAAAGGAATGAGAAGAGAAGAGAGAAACAGACAAAGAGAGTTTCATTTATGTGAATCATATCTGAAATAAATAAAAGCTATTAAGTCTTCAGAGAGAAAAAAAAAAAAAAACAGACTCCACTACATAATATCTGAATTTAAATGCCATTTCTCTTAACAGTGTTCAAATGATTTCAAAAGATCAATGTTACAGAGAGTCAATACAAGATTGAAATTTCAGGATTGAAAAGGGCTACCACCAGAGGCAGGGTCTATATAGCTGTATATGATCATGTGTTATTTGAGTGTCTGTTTAATGAGATCTGTTCATCAAATCGACTGGATGCTTTTTACTTTTCTTTCCAATTCTAAACTGCAATTCTGCCCTATAGTTAGGCAAGCAAATTTAAAAAAAAAAGCCAGCTGAGTCTAAACTAAGACAATTACATAAGTATATTAATCAATAAGAGGGCTATTTAAGGGACACAAATGTATATTTTAGTTGGAAATACATAAAACTATATAAAAGATCTCTAAGCATCAAGTGAAAGAAGTTATAGGAACACAAATACTATAGCTACAGAACATGGAGTAGAACATGGAGTCATCCACTTACAGGTAAGAACACTAGTCTCACCACAGCATCCTTTTACTAGTATGCAAACTAGAATGAGTTCCTTACACTACCCTGGCCTCTGTTTTTGGAAAATGGAGTTAATAAAATACCCTCCAAGAGTTACCAAAGAGGTAAAATTAGCTAATTCATCTACAACACCTAGAATAATGGCATAGTAAGCACACAGTTAAGATTATCGGTTTGTATAATCAGAGGTTAAATATTAATATTTCAATCTTCTTAACCAGTAGAAAATTATTATCCAGATGGAACAGAATGAAAAAATTACTTTTCTAATATCTTATCAAATATGTTAACTTGTTAACACATTAATAATTTATATGGTAAAGGGATAAATAAGAAGAGCAATATATATGATTTATATTAATATTAAATATAATAACCATTTTAAGAATTATGAAATATTTTTGTTTGCCAAATTCTGTATCCTAAATTATAAATTATATAATGACTTTCTATGTCATAATTTCAAACAAATATTCATCCAATTGAAAAAAAATGTTACAGGATGAATTTTGTAAATTAGTTCAGGGAGAATTTTTGCTTCCTTAGCACAGACAACTTTAAGAAAAGTCTTTACTAGTGTTTGTATGAAATCACTCTGGAAACAAAATACAGTTTTAAAAAATATTACAGCTGGATAATTTCATTAAAAAATAGATAATATTTTCCTGGAGTATGGTTTAGCAGCTGTTTTCCATTGCTTTCAAATGTTCTTAACTTTGCTTCATCATTCCTTTTCCTCCAATTTCTTTAGATGTTTCTCTCTCTCAGGGACTCTTGACATTGCTTTATAACTGAGAGAAAAGTTTTTTTGAAATCCTCATGGCGATGAGCCACAGCAAATTTTGGGTTGCTTAGGTTATCTCACCACTTTTCAGAGCAAAAATACCTTGGTTAAAATTAGAGATCTATTCTCTAAATCCAGAGCTCACATTCTATAGTATTGTTTTACTTTTTTTAATTTATAATTTTGTTTTTTCTATATGAAGATACATTCAGCTGAAATTGCTATTAAGTAACTTCAACTTTGATTCTACTACTTCAAAATTTTAAGTGTGTCTTTTTTGCATCCATTATGTAAATTTCACCATGACATAAACTGGCAAGAGAACTAAAACAAATATTCAAAAATATGAGATGTATAATATTTAACTACATTTTTACATCTGGCCTATGCTCATAATCAAATGACACCACATGTTATTTTAAAGAACAACGTACATTTCTAAAGCATCAACTTGACTATGATGAATCCTAGTAGACTAAGGCATGTAAAAGTACTAATTCCTTTTGGGCCTAATTCAGTTTTTCTCTTGTTGAGACATTACTTCAACTTCTACATAAAAAGAAATACATGTAGGATTGTAATCCAAAGTACCATTTCAGACAAACTCTCTTTAATGAACTATATAGTCTTAAAAATAAAATGTGATTAAACAAACATTTTTTTATTCAAGATTCACCAAATAATTTTGTGTTTCTATGATTTGCTTAATGGCACAATAGAAGATATACTGATCATATAGCTAAACAAATAGTTTATGCTCATTAAGCTCTAACTATTATCACCATTATCATAGAAGTCAATGTAGACAGTAAGCTTAAGTATATAAATTCTCTAGAAGGGAACACCAATTCATATATTTTAAATCAACAGTGTAGTCAATTATAAATAAATTGAACTCTTTTGTGATATATTTCCAAAATATAGTCTTTTGAAATTTAAGATACTTACATACAAAGCCCATTTGACAGATTTCCTTTTAATCTAATAACATGTAGCAAAAGAAGAAAATAAATTGTATTTGACTTTTTTTTTAAATCAGAATATCCTACTAAATAATCATGGAAGACAAAAACTGATCTGTTCAAATGGGTCAATTTTAATTTTCATTTATCTTATTTATAAATTTTCAGATTTGTCTTTTTCTCCTAAATTCATCAAGACCTTTAACCTAGTTCTATTTAAATAATAATAATAATAATAATAATAATAATAATAATAATAAAACATTGTTAATAATCACTATTAGTACATAATTTAAAATATTTTTACTTTGGATAGTGAACACACAGTGCAATATACAGATAACTTATTATAGAATTATACACTTGAAACCTATATGATTTTATTAACCAATGTCATCCCAATACGTTTAATAAAATTTTAAAAGATATTGAAAAATTATTAACAGGGGCTTATGGACATGGACTATAGACTAGTGGTTACCAGATGGTAGAAGGGAGGGTAAAGGAGGGAAGTAAGCAAGGTAAAGGGGGTTAAATACGTGGTGACAGAAAGAAATCTAACTATGAGAAGTGAGCACACATTGTAAATATATATATGCCTTACTGTTAAAGTGTACAGCTGAAACTTATTGGATTCTATGAACCAATGTCACTATTAAATAAATAAATAAATAAATAAATAAATAAATAAATAAATAAATAAAATTAAAAAAGAAAATTATTGTATTAATTTTAATACATGAAAAAAAAGATGGAAAAATTTACATCAAAACCATACATGACTATCCACCTCTACATAATAAAGTTGTATGGTTTCTACAGTGTTATGATTATCTTTAAGATAAACATATATTTACACAGATAATTACATTACAATAACTGGGAAGAATCTCAAAAGGTAATGAAATGAATATTGATTTCTAGAATGCAAGACAGCCCAGAACGAAACTTTTTATAGGATAGAAAACTCCTGTATACCTGACTTTTGAATCCAAACAACAGCCACAATGTTTTTTGTATTTCTCTCCCTTCTCCTTCCCCCTCTCTTTCTCCTCCCTTCATCTCTCCTTCTTCTTTTTCCAGTTTTATAGAATTAAAGGTAATAGGACCCTACATTTGCTGGACTCAAATGAATTGTCTGTACTCATTGGTGGCTCTACATTTATGTCTTTTTTCCATGACTTGAACCTTGTACTTTTTAAAGAACACTCAAAGATCCCATTTGAAGTAGTCAAAGGCTGAGTTTATATTATGACAAAATATTTTGACTAAATGATGACCACATTAAGATATTTGTAAATATAAAAATTTCATCAAGGTCCAAAATTTTAGATACTATATTTTAGTGTTTCCTAGATTATTTTTTAAATGACATTAAACACAAATATTTTCAAAATCAAAATAGACTACAAGAAAATTTGGCAATTTTTTTATTGCATTTAAACAAAAAATATTATTTACTTTTATAATCACTTCATACAAAAAGGAAAAAACATATTATTTAACAAAAAGGGCAGAAAGGACAAAAACACACAAACACAATCATATTTAGAGATGAATAAATGTATATTGTAAAAAAATTCACCCTATTTTTCTACTTTATTTTTTTTTAAGCTTACTACACAGAAGAGAAGTTTGTTTTGTTTTGTTTTGTTTTCCCACTGACATGTTCTAAGATAAACTATATGAATGATGAACTCTACTCCTAATATTTCTGGCCAATGCATCTTATCATGGCATAGACAGAGCCAATATTAGTGAGTACCTACATGTTTTATTTATTTGGTGATGTTGAGTGTATTCTCTTAATTTACAAAGTATAGTAAGTATTGTTCAAATGTATTTAGAAAAATCTATCTTCTAAATTTAATAGCAGAAAACACACAAAATGTGTATCAGGTTCACACATCCTGGTCTGAAATTAACTTTTACCTTAACTACGTTTTTCCAACCTGTGCCAGAAGCAACATCACTCCACAAAAAGCCCCATCACCTTTGCCTAGAATATTTCTCTTCCAAGTTCTTCTTCCAATGTATCTCTTTGTATTCGCTGATGGTCTGATCTCTAATGTCTCCATTATATTAAATTTATGCCAGGACTCTCCTTTGCCGGATGCTTCTCATTCATAGTTGATGTGAATAATCAGCTTTTTGGCATGGATAGCATCCCTGATCAAAGTACAAAGTATCCACAATGAGCTTTGGACAAGTATAGATCCATTCCCAGCCTAAACTCAGTTTCCACGCTTCTAGGACCCATACAATACACAAGTGTCCTGAACCACATTGTCAGGGAGGGGCAATTTCTTAGTAAATATGCATGTAAAACATCAAGAGCAAGCCTATTAATTTATTTTAATTAATTTGTGACATTAATTTGTCTACTTTTTATAATATAAAAAATATGAGTTTACAATCTAATCTAACAATTCAGATTTTTATTATTAAATAGAGTCATTTAACTACTATTTCAACAAACATATATTCTGCCCTTTTGACATGTAACGCAGAGACATTATTGTTTCAGAAGCTGATGGAATATAAAGGTTTATAAAAAACTTGATGGAAAGTTACACAAATGCCATCAGAGAAGCAAAAACAAAATGAATGACATGACAGAAAATAATAAGAGCTAAGGGAGCTAACTGGAGGGAACAATTAATATCACAAGAGAAATGGATTAAACCTGGTTTTAAAAAAAATGTATAGGACTTTCACTGGCAGAAAGAGGTATTCTAGAGCATTCCATGCAGAGGACATGAATAAAGACCAATGAAAAGAAATAAGGGAAAATAAAAGAGAAAGAAGTTTGAAGTGTCTACTTCAAACTGCTGAATGGTTTATAAGTGTATTCATTTAAGCCACATAACAACATTGTGAGGTGGAAATGTTCATTCCCATTTAATTTTATAGTCACCGACTGTAGCTGTAAACTCCTCTAGTTCATTCCCTCACTGTCAGAAGAATAGAAAAAGTTGACCAAAACGCGATTCAAGAGCCCAGTTATACATGACATTCAAACGACTAATAAAATACACAATCTAAACCCTAACTTATTTACAACATGGCTATAAAATTATAATAAAATAGTTAACTTTAAAAGTTTATGTGCTAAACACTGTTATCTTACATGTGATAATCAGGTGAATACAGTTTTCCGGAATATCTCCCAAGACAGATTTCCCTCCAAAGGCCAAAGACTTGCTAGAAACCTCGATTTAGATATTTTACAAACACAGTGCCATGTAACAATGTAGATTAATCTCTGCTTTATTTTAACTTCTGTTTAACTATTGCAATAGCTATTGCTACAAATCACAAAAACTATTGCAACAGCAATAGTGAAACTATTATAGAGAAATTGAAGATAAGAGACATGTTAAACTACTGTTATAAACTATAGCAATAGTACTATAAACTAAATAAAGGAAGAATATATTTGGATTTCTTGAATAAGAAGCAAGTCAATAGTACTCACTTAATAGTACTATAGCAATAGTAGCTAAAACTACAGTTTATAGCAATAGTTTAACTAGTCTCCCATCTCTGATTTTCCTCCACTTTAGTATGTATTTCAAGGCATCACCATATAAATTGACCTGAGCATATCTAAAAAAAAAGTAATATTTTTATTAAAAAGAACAAACAGCTCTTTCACTTACCACCATTACCTTAGCCCAATCTCTCTAATAAAAGTTGCAGTTCCTATTTATCTTTGGTACCTTATGTTTATAAGTTCTTGTTTAGTACCTGTGTCTGTTAATTTTCACAATTCTATCAGAAATGGCCAATTTATTTGTCTCTAAACCTGGCATGCTCTCTCTTGCTTCAAGGTACAATTAGAAGCCATATGCCTTGCAAATTAGCAGTTTTTATTCCCTCCTCTGATGCTCTACCATTTTGATCATAACACACGAATGTATTAATTGCATGTCACTCATCCATATGGGCTTAGGGTACCTGCTTTAGTTTTTTTTCATATGAAATTGACATAGTTCAATATGGATTTAATCATATGTTTAAAAAAAAACCAGTTAACTACATAATTAATTAGTTACTGAGTTTGAGCTCTAGAAGAATTTTTAGATTATAAGGTCTGATTATCTACATTTACAAAAGAACTTAAGTGACTTTTATCACTAACAGTTGCAGAGACCAAGTTTAAATTCAGTTCTGGCTCCCAGTTCAATGCTCTTTCTAAATAAATTTCTAGAAAAAAGTAACTATTTTTTTCTTTATTTTTTGCTACCTGATTCCTGAGATGTATAAGTTTCTGGAACAAATTATATGCTCAAAAGATAAAAGTTGTGAATAATTTATAAAATGACTACTACATAATGCTAATTTTCACTTCTTGGAAAAATAACAAGAGTTTAAATATCATTATTATATAAAGCAACTAAATATTTTAAGGTACATAAAAATAATTAATACAAATATGTATTAAAATTGATCACTCATTTCTGTGCAGTAAAAAATTAAAATTAAAATATGCTCCTTTTACAATTCACATTGGTTTAATTTAGTGCTTTGAGCAATAGGCTAGTAATTCATAGACTGAAACTTTGTTTTTGATTCTGTCTCATGTCTTGATTATTTATGAAACTGCTGTACAGGCAGGTTTCTTTTAACAGTCAGTTCAACAGCAAGTGTTCACTAAATGCCTGTGACTGGTAAGCATTTTATTATCATTAGCAAAGTTAAAAAAAAAAAAGGATTATCCAATTAATATAATTGAAAGTCTGATTTTGCAGGAAGTCTTGGTTAATTATTTGTATATACCACAGCATATGTTTCAGTGTGTTCTTCAAATAATGATCACATTTCATATGACCATAAAAAAGCAAATGTTTTCTGATATATACAAATTGTATATTTTATTTATCCAGGAAAGAAAATGTGGAAAATATTCAAATACAAAGAATTAAATAGTTACAAACCACTTAATCACTTATTTGTTCCATATGCTCACTACAAAAATTTTTTTAAACTACTTAAGAATAACTTATTTGAATTGTTCTAATGTTCAGCAAATGAGCTTTTATTGAAGAAAGAAATTGAGTATTTTACCAGTATTTTTCCATCATGTCACATTTGTGGGAGGAAAGAAGCCTTCCCTATTCACTGACAAAAAAAAAAAAAAAAGATACATGTGAGTGTAAACATACTGAAGAACATATTTATTTTAGTGTTCATGGGTATCCTAATTTGATTGAGAATAGTCTATTTAAGTCTTTGAGTTGGAATGGAGAGAGAAAGTCACAAGGAAGTCTAGGAGATCATATGGACATTCTCAAGGATTAATCAAGTAATCAAATCAGAGGAGCATGTTGTGTGTGGCTGGGGGTAGGTAACACCCAAACCTCAGATTTCAGTGAAAGAAGGTGTTTACTATATGTTTATTGAATAAATGACTAAATGGATTTCTGATTAGTTGGATAAAATGGACATGTTTATGAGTATGTAAGAGTACATGTGGGTTGGATAACCCATAATTTATCTGGCTGTCTTTATGACTTCTAGTCTCTTCATTTTCTAAATTGTGTAATCGTGTCTAGGTGCCACAAACAAATGTAGTTTGTTAGTTTAAAAAAAGTAAAAGTTGTTGACCAGAAAGCTTATTTTAATTTATTTTTGGGGGAGGAGGGGTGGAGAAGGAAGAGAGGGCTCTCATATGGCATGACTAAGCATGCCCTACTCTTTTAACTAGAATAACTACATTTTGATTATGAAAGTTTATGATTTACCCATAAAAGAATTTTGTTTGAATCAGAATTTTTTACAAAGGGGTGAGAGAGAAATGGGAGAGAATGGTGTAGAAAACCAATAAACTCAATCTCTAGGTAAAATCATGCAACATGTTCAGGTATTTTCTAATTTTAATGACAATAATATCCAATTTATGATGGCATACTATAAATGTTTTTCCCTTAATAATGTATTTATTTTGGAGTGGATATATTTCAGAATCTATTAAGTAATGGAAGTTAGATGCCCTATTGAACCAGTTCATAGCAATTCATTGACTTTTGATAATTTCTTGACATACACAAATAAAATGGAGAAATGGAATTATCATATAGGTTATTTTGGCAAAATTCAGTTTTCTTATATTTTGCTCTGCCCAAATAATATTTTGCAAAAATTATCTGATAGTATTAGTTCTATGATTTACTTAATAAAGAAAAAAATTGAAGAATTTTATCTTATATAGAAAAAGAACACATTTAAATTGTTCTTTTTTCTCTTCTAAATATATTCTACTATAAATATATTCTCAGATTAGATCATGTTTAGAACTGTTCTGGGATCGAAGTTAAATATATTGTGCTCCAGGTCTGGTTTAAGAGCCCTGAGGACAACTCATTGATTCCTTATAATGACACTAAAAAATTCAGCTCGTTTGTTAAAAATCCTTGCTCTCCCAGGGGCTATTATATCAAGCGCATTCCTGAACTGGGCAAGACAGCAGACACTAAAGATTCTCTAGACCAGTGCAGGATACATAAACTTTATTCCATCAAGGGCAAATGTCTAATTCAGAACCAGATTTATCTCTTTTTCAAGAGTGGGCTAAATTGTCATGTCAATTTCATGTCTAATCAAAACATGTGATTGCTTCCTTTTTACAAAACAACAACAACAACAAACAGAACAATAACAACAATGTTAGAATAAGTAATAAGTATAAAATGTGATCTTTTTCATCCCTTGTGGCCACAGCACACATTCACAATGAAACTCTTCTAGTATTCTGAATGCCGAGAATAACAAATGTAAAATTTGTCTCTAGATGTGAAGGATAAGAAAGTGTTGGCGCTAATAAGTTCTAATGAAATCCTCGGAACACTTCGATGTGAGCTATGGAAGAGGCATGTAACATTATCTAAGGTCACTAACTTCTTAATTATTTCATTTTTCTGATACTTGTTTTTTACATGTAAATAGTTAAAAGATTATCTCTATCTTACTTCTTTATACCAATATTGTTATTACAAAACTGGAAACAACTTTATATCTTTAAAATCAAAACATGTTTATTTCTTCAAAAACACAGATTTTCTCTTCAGATTAGTAAATTATTTTGAAAATAATGACATGAATTTCTATCTCACAAAACTTGCTTTAAAAGCTGAGGTTGGTACATGAGGAAACATGGCGGAGTGAGAGACGTTTCCAGATCTCTCCTCTTGAAACAACAATAAACTGAGCATCTAAAACTCAACAAAAAGCGCCCAAACTGTACACTGGCACATCTGAGTATGGGATCTGAGCATAAGAGCTACCATAGATCAGAACCCTGGGTGTCTGGTGGTGGACTAAGAGTAATTAAGAAGCTGCCTCTCATGCCTCTGGAGCTGCCTGTAAGAGGAGCGGGAGGGGACAAGGAGCAGCAAGTTTTCTGAACAGCGCTGCCTGGAAAACCTGTGAGTTTGCCATGGCAGGCTGGCAGCAGGAACCAGTTATCAGGGCAGAAGGCATATAAGCGGGATGGCAGAAAAACAGCAGTTGAATTTTACCTGCTGTGGTTGCAAAACTGAGGCTGAGCTGTAGCCCCCAACTCCCAACCCAGAGGGCCCCTTCCCACATACCCTCCTAGACTGATTACTGTGGAGCCCCAGGGAAATATGAACAAACACTGCCTAGACTGTTGCTGACACTTATAGAGTCTGAAACTGAAGGTAGCAAGCATGATTTAATAACTACGAGAAAATTAAAAAAGTGTTATTAAGACTTTATATAAAGCAGGGATACAAGAGGCTTAGATGCCACCTACTGGAAACCGAAAGAAAAGTGCCTTCTTTGCAACAGACTAAAGAGAAACCTTTATATACTAAATCTTCTTTCTGGAAAAACAGCAGAATACACTTCCATTAATGCCTAGACAGAGAAATAGTTCATTAAACACCATGAGCAACCACGGCGACAAAGCATCTCAGAAAGAGAGAGAAAAATCTCCAGAAAATAAGCTTACAGATGTAGAAATATGTGACTTAAATAACAGAGAATTCAGGATGGTACTTCTGAAAAAACTTGATGACCTACAAAACAGCTCAAACCAACAATTTCAGGAATTAAAAAAAAACAACTAGATGAGCAGAGCCAGGAGACTGAAACTCTCAAAAAGAACCAAATAGAACTTCTGGAGATGAAGAATGCACTGCTAGATTTGAAAAATGAAATAGCAAGCTTGGGGAATAGAGTCAACCAAATGTAGGAAGGGATCAGTGATATCGAAGATAGAAATCTAGAAATAAATCAGAAGGAAGAAGAGAGAAACTGAAAAATGAAAAATAATGAAAGAGAAATTCAAGAACTAGCTGATACCATCAGGATAGGAAACATAAGAATAATGGGCATTATCGAAGGTGAGGAAAAGGAACAGGGATTACAAAGTATTTTCAGACAAATAGTTGATGAGACTTCCCAAATTTAAGAAATGAGATGGAGCTTGAATTTAAAGAAGTCAACAGAACACCCAATTATCTCACCCAAAAAGACCTTCACCAGGACATACTGTATTAAAATGATCAAAAATTAATGACAAAGAATTCTCAGGGCAGCCAGGGAGAAAAAAAAAATGGTAACTTATAAAGGTAAACCCGTTAGATTATCCTCCTACTTCTCAGAGCAAACCTTACAAGCCAGAAAGAAATGGAATTAAATATTTAAACTATTAAATAAAAGGAACTACCAGCCTAAAATAATGGATCCAGCTAAGCTCTCCTTTAAATATAAAGGAGAAATTAAGACTTTTACGGACATACAAAAATTGAGGAAATTCACCACTATGAGGACTGCACTACAGGAAATACTAAAAGGGTTTAGTTCACCTAAAACAAAATGACAAATAATTAATAATTAATAATAATAATAATAATAATAATAATAAAGAGTAAAGTGACTATCAGGCAAATAGAAGCAAACGAGTGCAACCTTTACTAAGAACAGGGCATTATAATAAGAAGAGAATTGTTATAACAAGATAGTAATATACTTTCAGCATACATAGGAACAAATTGAGATAACAATGACTAAAAAGAGTGGGGGATTGAAAGATCCAGATTCACAAAAAGGAAAACAGAAGAAAGTGGATGACTGTATATATATAACTATCCTTTACATATTCATAATGGTAACCACATGCCAAAGATTCAGAACCATTATATATAACATAAAATAAAAAGGACCAGAAGGAAAACCCACAAAAGCCAACCGAAATAAAGAAAACAAACACAAAAACAAGGAAGCAATGGAAATACTGAGCTACTAGAAAGCAAAAGATAAAAAAGGCTATAAGAAGATCTCATATTTTAATCATCACTCTAAATGTAAATGGATTGAATTCACCAGTAAAAAGGCACTGAGTTGCATAATACATTATAAGACAAAGCCCAACCATATGCTGCCTCCAGGAGACACATCTCAGCTCCAAAGACAAATATAGACTGAGAGGGTGGAAAATGTTATTTCAAGTAAATGGCATTCAGAGAGAAGCAGGAGTAGTGGTATTAATGTCGGACGAAATAAATTTCAAATTAAGAAAGGTAAAGCAATATACTGAAGGACACTTCATAATGCTAAAGAGAATCATGCACCAAGAAGACATACTATTTATTAATACCTATACTCTCAATCAGGGAACCCCTAAATATGTAAAGCAATTATGAGCAGAACTAAAGGGAGAAACAGATGAAAATACTATTGTAGTAGGGGACCTAACACCCCACTGTCAGAAATGAACAGATCATCCAAACAGAAAATCTGTAAGGAAATAACATTCTTAAATGACACATTAAATGACCAATAGACATAATTGACATTTACAGAGCCTACTATTCCAAAACAGCTGCTTATGCAGTCTTCTCTAGTGTACATGGAACATTCTCAAGAATCGACCATATACTGGGACACAAAGACAGCCTCAACAAATATGAAAGGATTGAAATCATACCAACTGTATTCTCTGGTCATAATGCTTTGAAACTAGACAATAACTGCAAAAAGAAATCAGGAAGAACCACAGATACATGGAGATTAAACAACATGCTACTGAAGAATACCTGGGCCAGAGAAGAAATAAAAAGAGAGATCAAGAGATACTTAGAAATGAATGATAATGGTAGTACAACATATCAAAACTTTTGGGACATAGCAAAAGTGATCATAAGAGGAAAATTCATATCATTATAGGCCTATCTTCAAAATAAGAATAAGCTCAAATAAACAACTTAATGCCTCATCTTAAAAAACTAGAAAAGAAAGAACAAATGAAGTCTAAAGTCAGCAGAAGGAAAGAAATCATCAAAATTAGAGCAGAAATAAATAAAATTGAAAGTAAACAAAACAACAAACAAAAAAAGGCGATAGAAAAAATAATCAGAACAAAGACCTGGTTCTTTGAGAAGGTTAATAAAATTGACAACCCCCTGGCTAGAGTCATAAAGAAAAAAAAAAAAAAAAAGAAAGGACACAAACAAAATCAGAGATGAAAGAGGGGAAATTATGACCGATATCACAGAAATACAAAGGATCATACAAGAATACTATGAAAAAGTATATAACACCAAGTTTAATAACCTAGAAGAAATGAACCAGTACTTAGAAAAATAACTTCCTAGACTGAACCAAGAAGATCTGGAAAATCTAAATAGACTAATCAGCAGTATGGAAATTGAAACAATCATCAAAAGGTAAAAGTCCAGGACCAGATGGCTTCAACAGTGAATTCTACCAAATGTTCAAAGAAGATTTAATATCTATTTTCCTCAAACTATTCCAGAAATTGAAGAGGAGGTAATACTTCCCAACACATTTTATGAGGCCAATATTACTCTGATACTGATAGATAACACAAAAACAGAAAACTACAGACCATTAAATCTTATGAACACAGATGCAAAATCCTAAATAAGATACCAATGAACCAAATACAGAAACATATTAACCAGATTATACACCACAATCAAATGGGCTTCATCCCAGAGGCACAGAGATGGTTCAACATATGCAAATCAATTAGTGTGATACACCACGTAAACAAATTCAAAAATATGAATGACATGATCATATCAATAGATGCAGAAAAAGCCTTCAACAAAATCAGCTTACATTTATGAGCAAAACACTTAGCAAAATTAGTATAGAAGGAAAGTACCTTAACATAATAAAGGCCATATAGCACAAAACCTCATCCAACATTATACTTAATGGTGAAAACCTAAAAACCTTCCAAGATCAGGAACAAAGCAAGGCTGTCCACAATCACCACTGCTATTCAATATAACATTGGAGGTCTTATCGAGTGCAATCAGGCAAGAGAAAGATATAAAAGGCATCCAAATAGGAAACAAAAAAGTCAAACTGTCACTATTTGTGGATGACATGATTCTCTATATAGAAAACCCTAAAGACTCCACAAGAACACTACTAGAAACAATAAGCAAATACAGTAAAGTCTGAATGCAAAATCAGTGTTCAAAAATCCATAGCATTCCTATGCTCTAAAAATGAAGCGTCAGAAATAGAAGTGGAAAAAATAATTTCTTTTGCAATTGCAACAAAAAGAATAAAATATCTAGAAATAAATTTAATGAAACAAGTGAAGGACTTATATAATAAAAACTATAAGACCTTATTAAAAGAAATCAAAAAAGATACAAAGAAATGGAAAGATATTCCATGTTCTTGGATTGGAAGAATCAGCATAGTTAAAATGACCATATTATCTAAAGCATTATACAGATTTAATGCCATCCCCATCAAAATCCCATCGGCAATTTTTAAAGAAATCGAACAAAAAATCATTAGATTTATATGAAAACACAAAGACCCCGAATTGCCAAAGCCATCCTGATGGGGAAAAAAAATCACTCTGCCCAACTTCAAATTATACTACAAAGTGACAGTAATCAAAATGGCATGGTTTTGGCAACAAACAGACACACGAACCAGTGGAACAGAATTGAGAGTCCAGAAGTAAATATATATATATATATATATATATATATATATATGCAAATAATTTTTGACAATGAAGCCAAAAACATACAGTGGAGAAAGAAAGGTTTCTTCAATAAATGGTGCTGGGAAAAATGGAAAGCTGCCTGCAAAAGAATGAAAGTAGACCATTGTATATCACCACACACCAAAATTAACTCAAAATGGCTTAAGGACTTAAATAAAATGCATAGGAGAAAACATAGAAACTAAGCTCAAGGACCTTGGACTTAAAGAGAATTTTATGAATTTGACCTCAAAAGCAAGGGAAGTAAAAACTAAAATAAATGCATGGGATTACATTAAACTAAAAAAGTTTCTGCTCAGCAAAAGAAATCATCAACAAGGTAAAGAGACAACAATCTGAATGGGAAAATATTTTTGCAAGCAACACCTCTGATAAGGGCCTAATATCCAAAATGTACAAAGAACTCATACAACCCAATAACAACAACAACAACAACAACAAAAAAAAAAAACCCACAAATAATCCAGTAAAAAAATGGACAGAGGACCTGAACAGACACTTCTCCCTAGAGGACATACAAATGGCCAATAAATATATAAAAAGATGCTCAACATCACTAGCTATTAGGAAAATAAAAATAAAAACCACAATGTGGTATCATCTCACACCTGTTAGAATAGCTTTAATCAATAGGACAAGTAATAAGAAAGAGGAAGAGGAGAAAAAAGAACCCTTATACACTGCTTGTGGAACTGCAAATTGGTACAGCCACTATAGAAAACAGTATGGAGGTTTCTCAAAAAACTAAGAATTGATCTACCATATGATCCAGCAATCCCTCTACTGAGTATTTATCCCAAAGACTTGAAAATCCATATCCAAAAAGATATTTGCACACTAATGTTCATAGCAGCATTATTCACAGTGGCCAGGACATGGAAGGAACCTAAGTGTCCTATGATAGATGATTGGCTAAAGAAGATGTGGCACATATATACAATGAAATATTAGCCATAAGAAGAGATGAAATATTGTCATTTGTGACAACATAGATGGACCTCGGGATAATCATGCTAAGTGAAATAAACCAGAAAGAACAAGTTTAAAATCACATGATATCACTTATATGTGGGATATAAATATAAAAGCAACAAATGAGCAGGACAAACAAACAGAAACTCATGAACATGGACGGTAGGCTAGTGGTTACCAGAAGACTATAGACTAGTAGTTATTAGTGGGATTGGGGAGGAGCGGAAAGGTAAACGGGGCAAAGGGGTCAAATATAGGGTTTAGGGAGAGGGTGAAGTGGGCAAAGGGGATCAAAAATGGTAGCTGAAGGAAACTGGACTTTGGGTAGTAAACACAAAATACAATATAAAAATGTCAAATGATAATATATACTTGAAAATTTTATAATTGTATTAACCAATGTCACCCCAATAAACTTAATTAAAATTTTTTTAAAAATGAAAGCTGAGGTTATGTCTTTTCCTGTATTCCTAAGTGGCATTACCTTTTAAAACAAGATTTTCCAGTTTTTAAAATTTTAATTTTATATTTTCTTTTAAAAAGGCATTTATTTTTTATTGGACTAAATGCTACTACTGATTACACTAAAAAAAATGATAGAAACTAGTAGAATTAAAAATCAAGAAAATATTTCTAGGCTTTTCCCAATTATAACTTGTTTTTATCATTTTAAACACTCAAAGAGGAGAAATTATTTCTACTTAAAAAAATATAAAAAACTAGTTTAAAAGTTCATAGCTGAGTTTCTTTGATGAACTTAATGACTTCCACCTCATTTAGTAAATCAGAATCTAAAAAAAGCTACACTCAATCCTCTTGATAGGCTCTGGAGTTTATCGGCCCTGCTTTGCCACTTCATTAGCTGTCAAGAACCAGTAAGTGATATTGCTATGAAAGTCTTGATTCAGGTAGTTGAAAATGCACTTATCGCAAAAGTACCAATTACCAACTGGCTTGAAGTCAAAAGGGGGTGTATCCAGAAAGGCTCATCATCCACATACAGTTGGTTATCATTTTTATAGACATCAAAGAAAGAGAGCGAGTGATTTTGTAACATTCACAAAAAGTACACACATTGATTTAATATACACTGCAGCAGAGTTATCATCGACCTTACAACTCTTACCTTACAATCTTGGGGGGTCAACAAAATAAGGATTAAAAAATGCATATTTTCTTCCCAAAGGAAGAAGTATAAAATATAAAAAGTTTTATGTTTTAATCTCTTTGCTTAAGTTAATTCTCATACTTGAATTTATATTATTTTTGTGGCCAATCTTTTCTTAAATCTATTTTTGTTTCATTAACTAAACAATTCTACCATGAACTTCCGCTGTAACACCAATATACTATTTGAGGTTCAAATGTTACTTTAGTGATATTTAATTTTAATTATGTAGCCTTTGATTTCCTCTCTACCTTCTGCCTTATTTCTGTGGTTGGTAAACAGAAAATTAATCAGGACAAACATTTGGGGATAAATCTTAATCCAAACAAAAATTAGAAAATATATTTGGTAACATTTACATGACATATATTAAGAACTGCTGACCCTGTCTCTTTGCCTAGTGAAAGCAAACATACATGTTAGTGAATGAAAGATCCTATGCTGGTCTGACTCATAACACACTAGTTTCTTTTGGTGCTCCTGGGAAAGAAGATTTCCATGAGAAAATAAGTTTGGAAGAGTACTAAATATATCACTATATTATACTTCAAATTAAGACAGTAAAAAACTTTTGAATGTCTAGCTCTAAGCAAACTATTAACTGTTAACTTTCCTTAAGAAAACTACTAAATCCAATGTTTCCCAACATTATATGGTTTATAGCCTTTTTTTATTATGTAAAAGCATTCCTACTTTCTAAGAATATTTAGTGACATATTATTATATTAATGTCAGATCTTGATTATTAAAATATAACATAATTTATAAATAAATACTGGGATGTTAAAATATCTTGGGAATAATATCTGATGGAAATTATTTTAAAGTCATAATCATCAGGTTAATTATTCTGACAAATGAACACAGACCTATTCTTTCTTTGTGCTGTAGTATTGTCTGGAAGTCCTTTATATTTTCAGAGGGTACCAGTTTTGTAAGAATGGTGCCCCATGTTTTAGATTCCTTAGTTAAATCGTAACTTATTTTTAAAGATGTAAATTTCCAAATTAAAGAAAAATTATTTAAGATAAATAAAAAAACAAGAAATGTGCAACAAATAACATCTAATCCAGTTGAAACTGATTAATATGCAATCTGAATAAAAATTTAGGCAGTTTTTAAATAATTTTGATCATATTCATAGAACTTAAAAATAAAACATAAGTTGCTTAATGTTTTCTGTAAGTTTCAAGAGGCACGTTTTTTGTGTGTGGAGGAAGTTAAAAAATATCTATGTCTGTACATGTTTGGCAGAGAGGGTGCCCATCTGTTCTGGTGGGTGCCAGGAGCCTTCTTAGAGGTGGTCCAGTGAAAAAGGTCATCTGCTTCAGTGTGTTGATGCCTCCAGGTCTTCAGAGTGGTTGACAGGGTTGTGGCAACAAGTCTGTGAGCCTGCCATCAGTTGATGTCCCTGTCTTGTGACGCTTTGCTGAGTAAGCAAAGTCTCAGGTAGGAGGGTGGAACTGGTGAAGAATTTTGACCAGAATTTAGATAGGAGATTACAAATTTTTTGGCACATTTGCGGCCATTCCCCCATCTCTGGAGCAGACATAGTTAATTAATCACCGCATTCAGTATCTTCAAACCAAGGAGGCAGGCAGGCAGGTAGACCCTTCTGAAGGATGAGGATCATCTTTGCCTGCAAGATGTGAAAAGTGAGCCTTCCAGGAACTACAGGGTCAGTGCCACGCCCCTTACGCTAAGAGGGCAGTGCCCAGGTCTCAAAGCCATGCAATAAGGATGTAGCTCAAGTCTAGGGCTGTACCTACTACCCTGCTCCTTCTCTCAGCACCTTCAGATACTGCTGGAATCCCCAATAATGAGTGTGGTGTGTTGGCTGGTTTCCTTGAAATGTTCTTTAGAGCACTGGCCATGAACCAGAAAGAATTTGTTGTTCAAAACCTATGGCAAGCCCTGCTCAGAGAGGAGCTCCAAACCACAGCAGCTTTTTGAGCCTCTGCTCAATGCTGGAGCTGATATCTCTATCGCTAGGACTCAGAACAAGCTACCTGTTTCCCATCAGCTCTCTGCAGTGGCTTTGCTACTCCTGTGAGTTATGGATCTCCCCAGGCCACTTCCCAGAACCATGGGCACGGTGGTGGGAGGGACAGCGCCTGGAGCCCTTGCATGGGTCCAGGTAGGGAGGCTTAATAATCAGGAAATGTTCTGAGTCTCTGACTGGGTTGTCTTGGCTATAAGAAACACAACCTTTAAGATCTGGAATTGGGAGTTTGAGGAGGTGTTTTTCCTTTAATTCTTATTAAAATGATAAAATAATATCTGAAAAATATTAAAATATTAAGATAGGTATAGTTAAAAATGTAGGGTGGGGCTGGAAAGGTGAAAATGGATGGGATGGATGAGCAGCCAGGTAACTTTCAAAGAACCTCGAAATCACATTCAGTGCAGCTGCAACCAGGAACTCACTGCCCAGAGGAAGCCTGATCTGGTGGGATCTCTGGCATTCTGGAGACTCCCACAGGTGAAAAATCCCCTATAGTACACCTTTCTTTTTTTTTTTTGGTGTCTTGAACAAGAGGAATTGTTTATTCACATAATAGAAAGGCTTCAAACTACACAAACAAAAACTAAACAACTACACAGGAAAATAGGCATCCACTTTTATATTCAGAGATGTCAACAAATCTTCAAATAATTGATAGAACCAACATATATATAATCAGTAAAAATACAGAAAACTTAGACATTAACTACCATCTTGACATTTGTAGACACCTCCACCAAACAAGAACAAAATATGCATTTGTTTCAAGTAAACCTGAAACACAAAATACCCATATTCTGGGTCATAGAGCAAGTCTCAATGAATATAAATAATTCAAGTCCTAAAGTATGCACTCTGACTGCAATGGAATTTTTTCTGTTATTGATTTATTTCAAAGAAAATTGTATTTTCATGCTAAAGCAGCATGTCTGAAACACTTGAGTCCAAACACCGACCTCTCTCTGAGAGTTGAGGAATCCTTAAAATGACAGTAGCTAGTATAATTCCATTTGTGTGCAAGACATTACATTTTACAAAAGCAGCTGTTTTTCATGGAATATGTCCAGGTTTTCTCCTCAGGATATAAACCGGTGACCTCATTCTTCCAACTCAAGACCTATCTATCAACACTCTTTCCCATGTAAGATTTTCATTATGCAGGACCCTTCCGATGGTTGGATAAGCATATCCAGGACTACATAAAATAGTGTCTCTTTTAATTAGACTCAAATATGTTCAACTCCCAATAGATTTTCATGGCTTTTTAAACAATTAATCCAAAGTTTCTGGGAAAATTTGGATGTATTTTATCTTTCATCAACTCTATACCTTCCTAGTCTACAGCTTTTACTTTTTAAGAATGTTGCACTTTGGACAGGTGTGCCTTATTCTTCTTAAACACCTTGACAAAAACACTTGACCTCAAATAGGTCATCTTTTACACTTTGGGAATTTCTCTTAAGTAAGAAGATTAGAAATTATGTCAACTTGTATCAAGCATTGCTTTAAGCAGTTACCAAATGCTGTCTTCTTGGCTTCAATATTTGTTTCTTTATAATCATTAGCTTATAATTATGTCTGGAGGATAAAGGTAAAAGTTATAATGTTTTAAATATATTTCTACTCTAATATACAATAAAACAATGTGCAAAGCTTGTAACCTGTTTGCTGATGTGATCTGCTGAGATTTTGTTAAAGTTATACTAATATTTTTTTTCTTATATATAAGCAATATACTATAATAATTACTATCAAATAAATATAGTTTCACTGTAGGGTTAAGGAAGATTAAAAAAACTTAGTTTTTCTTCTGAATACCATATTTAATTCTACATCTAATTTGTGATGGAACTACTGGCAAGACACTATGTTTTTCTTTGCCTCTGTTAGATTGCATGTGAAATACTTGCACCTACATATTTCTCAGGAAAACTTAAAAGGAAAAAAAATGATGTAGTGTCTGAAGATCTTTAAAGACTTTTCCTTCTGAAGGTGTTATAATGATTCCAATTTTTAAAAGTTTCTATACAATTCTTTTTAACTGGAATTTTGTAAAGTGTAACAAGAACTTTTTATTGTTAATTTTTTCATCCTCTGGAATCAAATGTTATCACTATTTATATGATGTCTCAGGAAAAAACATAGAACTGATGGAGTTTACACTTTCTGACTTCCTAAAGTGACAGAAGTATGCCATTTTTGTTCATAGTATGACAAATATTTAGTTATTTGGATTCAGTTCAAGTTTGAAATCTCCATCTGTGAGCCTTATAGCAGAAATATAGTCTTCCCAAACTTTTCTTCAGACAAGTAATTATAAACCTCTGAAGGTGTGAAACTTAATAAAATTCTATTGTTAGAGCAATGATAGGATTCTCGGGTCATTCTATGACTTGAAAGTATCTTCAAAACTTTCTATTAGAAAAAAAAAGTAATGTAGATTAATATTGCATAATTGAGTAAGGCACAGAAAAAAAATAGTTTTATAACATAGCCTCGTATTTATTGCCTGGGTTGTCTGTGGAGGAATTATTTCTAAAATACACATTCCAATTCTACGTATGTGGCATGTTACTGTGGGAAAGTTTGTATGTATATAAGTCTGTATACAGTGAAGATACACATGTCAAAAAGACATGAAATGCATGTGGGAATATTATGTTTTCACCAGCTGTGTATTCCAGACATAGGATTTTTTTCCCTATATATTTATTTGAATGGAAGTCATAGTCTTCTATTCTAACTCATAAAATGTTAATCCTTTCAAGAACTTCTCAATTTCTTTTGTTTAAGGAACTCGTTATAACATTAGCAAGCCCAAATCCTTACTTGTAACTGAACTTTTCACCTAAAAGTGGATAACCAGACTTGAAATGTCTATTCTGTATGCCAGCACTGATTTAAAACACATATTTGAAACCCTATGTTTTTTTTAAATTAAAAAAAATAGCATTCAGCATAATTTTAGGCTTGGTACATTTCAACATTGCTTGAGTATATGCATGGGCAAAAATGTACTCTTCCTTAGAAGGGATACTAAAGATTACATTTTATGAGAATTAAAGCTTCTATTTTTCCTTCACACCAGCACCTCTACTTCCTTATAACAACATTTAATAATATTCATGATCACCACAAAAATGCAGTTATAACTATTAGCTATTGTTTCACTATAAAATAGTTACATCCTTTGAAATACCATAAATTTATTATTGAATGATGAATAACATCTGCAGAAATCTCAAAAACCGTAGCCTGTTGGATGCTAAGAATTCACATACCAGATTGTGTTAATGACCACACACTAACTAATATCCAATAAGATTAAGGGGACTTTGGAGAGCAGATCTGCTAGGAAAAAGTTAAAAGGTAGATTTTGCATTCTTACCTATTTTATCACAGTGTGTGTGTGTAAATAGCACTAGTCTTTTCTGAAGATCTAGAGCACATAGCTAGTTTAAGCAATTTGAATATTCTGACTAAGATATCTTTGAGATTTGAGGAAATTGATAGAAAATACATAGTTGTTGCAATAACTATTAGGGAAATTGATAGAAAAGCGCATAGTTGTTGCAATCATCCAAATTTAGAAAATCATAGTTAATTCTACCTTGAAAATACATTTCAAACCCACGCATACCTTTCAATTGCCACCACTACCAACCACATTCAAAACACTCTTCTCTATTATCTGAACTAATGCAAACAGAATTCTAAATAAATTTGGTTCCATCATTCAGTGCATTGGACACAGAATAATCAGAAGGATCCTCTTAAAAGATGGATTATAAGATATAACTCTTTTTCTCAAGTTCCTGCCGTAATAGGGCCAGTGTCTTATTAATTCCTCCCTCCATCACTACACTGAGAGCTATATTATTTGTCTGTCTTAGGCTTTATCAGATACTATAACTTACTCTGAAATCTTCTAATGCCCTCCCCTTTTTCTACACTTGGTTAACCTGAAACTTATGTTTCAACTTAAATGTCCCTATTTCAGTGATGTCTTCCTTGATGCAATAACATATAATGGATTCTACTGTTAAATTTCTCATGATATCTTCTTTGCTTCATAGCATTTGTCATATGGTGAAACTATATATATTTACTTTTGCCATAATTTTATTTAACTGTCTCTCTCTTCAGTTAGAGAATAACTGTCATTTGGATAGTGCCATACGTGTTTGTGCCTCTTCTACATAATTAATACCAGGCATAGTTGTAGATGCTCAACAATATTGATTAAATAAAATATGAATAAAAGATTACTATGTAAAAATTCTATTGATAATTGTTTACATTGATCATTACCTATTATTGTGGTGATCTGAATTTTATTTGTTTTTCTAGTTTTTTAAACACGTTTTTGATGAAATATAATAATTCTATAAGATAATAGAATAAAAAATGTACATATTAGTTTTCATAATTTACAAGTGATTACAAAATTTATATACAGATGGTACCCAACTTACAATGGTTCAACTTACTCTTTTTTCTACTTTAAATTGGTTTGAAAGTGGTACCCATTGATTTTTTTTCTCTGGCTAACAATTCATGGTACTGTACTTTCTTGTAATGCTGGGACAGTGGCAGGAAGCTGCAGCCCTGAGTGAGGCACTGGATCTTGAGGGTAAACAACAGATATTCTACAGTGTAGTGTTGACAGCAGTTTTTAAATATTGTGTTATCATCACATTTAAGGTAGGCTAGACTAAGTTATAATGTTTGGTAGATTACCTGTAATAAATGCACAATATTTTTAATCTACAATGGGTAAAACGGAGGTAACCCCATTGTAAGGCAAGAAACATCTGTAACAGGTCACAGTGTAGTCCTGAAGTAAATTTTATCAACTAATTTTAAAAGCTGACCTCTATAAAAGTTTGTAGTTTTAAAAACAAGCTACATTTGACTTGCTGGACCTGGTAAACAATGAATTTCTGCTTACAATTATCTCAAAGTATTTTACTATTTTCAGTGTTTTTTCAAAGAAAAAAACGTATCTTTAATCTGCCTTACTCTATAGAAACTCATTAGAATAATTTGCCACTGTACATAGTGAACAACCACTGTAAGTTTTTTATCAAGGTTTTAAAAGTGCAATACTCATAAAATTCTAATTCATATTTCAGTGCTTGATACGGTTATGGTGATACTGAAAGATTGTCTCTATAGCTATAGAAGTAATCAGTTAATACCAAACTGCTACACTTTACAAGAGCAACAAATTTAAAAAAGATTTTAAAAAAAAAGGAAAAAGGAAGAGAAGCAGTTTCTTTTGTAGTACCTTTATTATTTTACAGTAATTTATTTAAAATAAACAGAATGATTTTTTTTTAGGGAAGACTATTACACATAGATTCTGTTAAATAGTAAAACACTTTAAATTCAAAACTCCTACATAAAACTCTATCAGTCTATTCTTGCTGTATTTCTAAGGGAGTTGACATAGTAATTGTGGAAAAAATAAAATTAGAACACTACCTCTTCACACCAGTTGGAGAAAAGCAGAAGGTCAAGGATAATTCATATATAAGGGGAATAAAATTCTGGAATTCTATGTTTCAAGCTGATGATCAATTAGAAAACATTGCTTCTGAAAAAAGACAATGATAAATAAATAGGTAGTAAGAAAAAATAATATGTCTCCTGTATTGTTTTTCCATAAATTTAAATTATTTTTCAAAAATCAAACTTAATTAATGTGCATATTCTCTCTCTTTTTCTTCATTTAGTGCACAGTGTACTTACAAACTCTTTTGTTTGCAGCCCATGCACTGACATAGCAATCTATGTTCTACTGCTTTAACTTTGACACTTAAAATAGGTAGATTTCTGTATTGTCAATTACTTTCATTAATAAAGGTCACAATATTACAAATATATATGGAAGTATTGAAAGAAGGAAGAAACTTTCTACAAACTTAACTAGCAGAAGAAATAAATGTATGCTTCAAATAAGAGTATCACTCTAGGGTTTCTAAACCTAAAAGAAAATAAATGATATTTATCTACTCATAGAAATCATGATTATTAAATCAATTTTATTGAATCCATTGATTATTAAATCAATTAATTTCTTAAGAAAATTAGGTGATTAGTAGAATAGAGTTTTATTTCAGAATCTTATGGGAACCAATTGAAATATCTAACATAATAACAGCAAGTTCACAACATATATGAGTCTAACTGCCATTTGAGTTAACCTTTTTAATACACATTAAAGATTATTTTTATCTAAATTTATCAGATAATGGTTTTAACTTTTTTACTTGTCTGTAATACATAACTATTTGTTTTAAGGTTTCAAGTTAGTATCAAATTTTATACCGCAGTGATCTCAAGCCTAACATTACATTAATGTCAACTGTCAAGCTTAAAAAAATGTTGAGGCTAATGTAATTGATTCTTCATTGAGGTTAGGTGTCAGTATTTTTTAAACAATCTCACTAGGTGATTCTAATGTATAGTCAGTGTTTTGAACTCTACATTGTTCCCAAATACATGAAGTATTGTGATAGAAAGAACATCTGTTGTAAATTGTAAATACCATTCCTATTAAATAAAAGCATTTCTCAATATGGGGAAGAAAATAGGGGCATTTTGTTTACCCATTACCTACATCATCTATGAAAATAATGGATTTTTATAAAATGTTCAAAAAACTTTCTGTGGATGTAAGCCCTAGGCCCTAGTGCTATTTCTGTCACAAATCTTCAAGAGTGAAAGCCAATGAATTATCTTAGGCTTCAATTTTATAATTAATAACATTAATAGGTTGGCCTATATTATATGTAATATCACTCATTTATCATTATAAAATTTGGGCATTGCATATAATTATTCCCATTTATATATCTATAAATGCTCTTCATTGTAAGCCTTGTTTACTGGAGCAATATATAAGTGGTAGTGAATTGCTTTTAAATTAATTATAATTAGTTGACTGCTTTTTAATTGGAATTATTATAATTTCTATTCTTCAGATATTGAACCTCAGATTTATAAATATTAAGAAGAATTTTTTTCCCTAGGATTTTTTTCTTTACTCTAAAAAATAAAATACCATATTTTTACTCTTAGATCACAATGAATAGTCTACAATGAATAAATCAAACGTGCACAAATGACACTCTCTTGGGAAGCAACATTAAATAATGCAATTACAAAGTGCAATTTTTTTTATTAATACACATAATAAAGATAAAATTAATTTTAAATGAGATAGTATTCATTAAAAATGACCATAACTGCTAATAATTCCTTTGTATGAACCTTTAAAGCTTTTTAATAATCATCTATTTAAATAGTTCAAATTTAAGAGATACTAAAACATAAAGCTATGTTTTTTTTAAAGCTCTGTTTTTTCTTTTTATTTTTGAAAAATAAAAAATAAAAACTAATGAAAGTTTTATGAAGAAAAGTTAAAAAAATAAAGAAAAAGAAAGAAAATGGTAAATGTGTTACTAAGCACAATGAAATTTCAGTTTTCGGGGTGCAAAGATAAATGAGACATTAAGTGAAAACAGCTTTGAGAGCACAGCCCTTACATAAGATATAGAATGTGAACACAGCTTGGTATTCTTACAATAACTCACTACCTTGTAACAATAAACATTGTTATATATGCGTTGTTTTACATCTTACATTTCTATTTATAAAAGAAGCTTAACATTTCATTTAAAAAATGAAAAAGTGACTTTTGGTAATACATAAAGTACATAAAAAGTCTATATATAAAAAAGTCTATATGCAACTACTGAGATTTATAAAGGTACTTAACATTTCAGTGACTTTAAATGATATTTATGAGTCTTCTGCTGTGGTGTTTATGCTAATAAGAGTGCACAATAGCAAACGCTGTGACAATTTGGAGTATTAGGAAATGCTGTCACACTTTTTTCTGCTATTTGCAATATTTATATTCATGACACTCATAAGATAAATTTAATATGTATGCAAAAATCTTTATATTAAGTTTTCAAAGGGAACAGATCAAGTGATAAATATTCCAGGATTTTATGAATATTATGATAGATTTGTTTTAGAGACTTATTTACGTATGTTAACATTTCTGATAATATTTTCAGACTTTCTCACAGTTAAAAATTTAATTATTGAATCACCTTGGATGTGTACAAGTGATCCTCATGAAAAGCTCATGCTGCATAAAGAAATTTTCAAGCTGGAAACAGACAGTGTGTGGCTTTATGTTTGCCAAGTGTTGCCATTTTAAAATCTTGACTGTTGAAACAGTAACATTTTGGCTGCTTTTATAACACTCATTTAATGTTTACAGTTTAGTAAATGTGCACTTTTATAAACAGAGGACTTACCTAATTAAACTGGACCAGTGTAAGAACTAAATCAATGTATTGTGAACAAAATAATCCCAATATGGTTGGGTTATGGAACAGCTCAATTTTGCTCATTGAGTTCTATCAATTTTTGGCAAAGAAGAAAGAAAGAAAGAACAGATGGTGAAAGAAAGAAATTGAGCTGCTGGGTGATGGAGCACACTATCACACTGAATTATAAAGAGTGGTGCAACAATCTCCTGGATAGGTATTTCAATTAGGATACACAGTCCACACATACTGCTTATTTCTGCAGCAACAAAATTTTGTAATAAAATTTAACTGAGTTCAGGTTAAAATTATTATGCTCACTGTTAAAATATGACATCTTATGAAGAAGAAATGTTGTTTTCTACAGTTGGCTCAATGAAACAGACAAATTGTATTTCCTTTTTTTTTGATGCAGAGTAGAAAATGATTTGCACTTACTCGGTAATTTGAGTGCTCAGATCTGAGGGATTTGGACTACTTTAAAACAGGTGAAACTTGTTTACATATATAAATTGCACATAAATGAGTAAGTTAACACCTTTGCCCTGACAAAGATTAAAAAGAATTCTACCTTCAAACACAAATATCACTAGAAAAATTCAATTTTTTTTGCAAAATAATAGCATAAAGTTATTAATTTACCAAATTAATTTTATGTCATTGGTGTTCCATTTAATTGTTTTCTATTATTATATAAGTATAGATAAATAATATCTTGAACAGCTAAACAGTAGATACATGTAATAGTTATAAAATACAAAATAAAACAAAAAATAATATTACAATATTAACATAATTATTGTAATATAAAAATGTAATTTTTGTATGTTAAATTAATTGTTTTGATAAGAAAAACTATTCTATTGAGAAAGGACCAAATTATTTAAATGTTAAGCATTTTAAATATTTTTTAACAAAACATGTTATTTTCTGTTTACATGAAAATATAATCATTTTGAGTTTTTTGCATTTGTTGTATCATGAGAATAACCATGTAAGTCATATTAGGCTGGTTCAAACAAGAATCAAAAAGAAAAAGAACAGCTATTAACTTATATTTTCAACAGTAGAGAGAAAAATGTAAATGATTAAAGACCACATTTCACTATAGTTTCTTAAATCTGTTTAGTTTGCATTAGAATTTGTCTATATTTTGTGTGTTAATCAACCAATATGTTTTTTCATACATCACCATATGGTTGGTCATTGGAATTAAAGTGACCTTTGATCTCTAAAAAGCAGAAGAGAACAGCTTAGTCATTTCCAAGTTTAATTTAGTTAGTAATCAGCAAACTTTTTCTGTCAAAAGTCATATAGTAAATATTTTCGGTATTGCAAACCAAGAGGAAACATTCAGAATTTTGAGTAGGTACTAACATAAAAAGAGAGAACAACACATTTCCTCAAATCTTTTATTGACAAAACTCAAAAATTTATTTATGAAACTGAAGTTTCAATTCCATATAATTTTCACATCACAAAAACTATTCTTTTGATTTCTCTTCCAACCATTTAAATATGTAAAAACTCTTTTTAGCTTCCAAGCTGTACTAAGATAGCAGGCTGGATTTAGCCCATAAGTTATAATTTTTTTATTCCTGATTAAATCTATTGTTTTGGAAAGTATCTAAGTTATAAAAAGAAACGTGTTTACATGAAGAATTATAAAACCCCTTAACCTGAGGTATACATTTCTGAGGTATGTACTTTAAAGAGTTTTGAGGGACATATTAATTTAATGACTCAATCGTAAATTCTCTTTTCTCCCTATCGCAAAGCAAAGGATAAGTTTTTGTTTTTCTCAATAATTTATGTTTCAGAGGCAAAATATAGTGAAAAACAATTATATTTGAAAGTAAAAACCTTTCTTTGAACCAGATGAACTATCTTTAAAACTCTTATAAAACTGCTATTTATCTATTGATATATAATCAAATACACTTAATATAATGGAGAAAACCAGCATGACCCTAGTTCTCAGATCAGCTGCATAAAAGATGGTGCCATACACTGAATGGTAGTGGATAAGAGAAGGAATCTGAAAGGGAGGAGAACTTAATGAACTCAAGTTGACATATATTCTAGGTACGCATGAATTCAAGTTGGTACATCCAGAAGAAAAGACCCAGAATATAAAGAGTTATATGTACTTGAAATTCACAAGCAGAAATATGAAACAGAAATAAAATTCTGAGGTTTAGAAATACTGTGATAACACATAGTTGTTCTCTTTACTAATCCTTTAAATGTTTCCGAGTTCATGATAATAGAGACAAGTGCTTTAATATTTGTGATTAAGTACTCCAATTGTTTATCAGGGTACCACTAAAAATAATTTTTATAAGTGAAAGAGCTGAATTAAAAACAAAAATATAACTGTGTTGTTCATAGTTGCCACATTGTTCTTATCTCTGAACAGACGGACTCACCACTTACTGTAAAACTAGAGCAGCCACATTATCTAAACACAGTTTTTCTCTTCCTGAAAGATTGATGAGCCTCTTAACATTTCATAAAAACTGCCCATTTCATTTATACTGAGAAGTAATTGCATCCAATAAAGCATCTGCAATAGAATGTGACAATTGACTCTAGTCTCTAATTTCATTCATCAAAAAGGTTGCCAAAACTCAGGAACCTTTATATGAACCAGGTCCAAGTTGCCACAAATGTGGGGGTAATACTTGAATGTGATGAAGGGATTTATGATTTAAAGGGTAAACCCTGTGAAATACAGAGGTTTTGCATTATTTCAGCCACAACCAGACATATTATAGTTTCACCTGAGTTTTGCATAAAATTTCCTTGAAGTCTCTAATGATGTTTTGTTTACTGAAACATATCAAGCATCATCAACAATAACAACAACAACAACTAAACAGAAGCTAGACTGTTTTTGCAGAACCTACTTTTTATATATTACCATTTTTATTTCAGCAGGGATTTCCTATGTGTTACTGGAAAACTATACATCATGATTCACTTCCAAAAACATTGACAGATTTTCTAGAAATCCATATTATTTTCTAAATAAAAATATAGAATGAAATTAATCTCCTTGTAGTCCTAGTTGTTCAGGTTTTTTTGTGTAACCTATATGCTTAAAGAAAGGATTTTATTTCTTTCCAAGAATGTAGGTATTAGTGTGTGTTTTAAGTTAGTAAAAAATAATCTCTGTTTAACTTCTTGGAACTATAATAGTTTCTGAATATTTAGCATCTAAAACCCAGTAGCAATAATTTATATCAAGAATTTTAGGACTGCGATTCTGTAACTAATTTTTTTAAATGTCATTTTTCTACTGGAATGATTATATACAATTTAATTGCAAAGTTGCAACTTTAGAACAGTGGTTTCTTTTTATCATCTGGAATCAGACCTCTTTCAATGGAGAGCAGTGATTAAAAGTAATGATTCCACTTAGATATCTAAAATAGTCAAATTTATGGAATCGAAGTAGAGGAATAGTGGTAACCAAGGGGTATAACAAAGGGGAAATGAGAGATTGGTATTCAAGAGGCATGAAGTTTCAGTTAAGCAAGGTGAATAAGCTCGAGAGATGTGCTGTACAACGCTGTACCTGTAATCAAAAATAATATATGCTTAAAAATGAACTCAGAGGGTACATTTCATGTTCAGTTTTTACAACAAAGGGAAAAAAAGTAAAGATTTTGATGTCAGACAGACATGAAATTTAAATTCTAACTTTTCTCACTACTTTTTCCACTTTGGGCCTCAATTTCCTCATCCATAAAAGGATGAAAAATGTATACTACCCAGAGTTACAGTAACAATTATATGACACAGCTTACACAAAAATCTTAGCACTATTTCTGGTTAATAGTAGATACTCATTAAATTGTGATTATTTACATTATTTTTATCTGCATCATTATCTACTCTAATAAAAACATAAGAGTTATTTTTAAATATCTTTAAAAACATTTGTTTTAGAGCTGATCTTATAAACATCAGCAAACACCCATGTTGGGGAATGCCAATAATCTTCAGTATAAGGGAATATAAAGGCTGGCTTCAAACCAGCATGTCCCTGTAGTTTATATGCCAGTTAAGTATCCAAGTGTCAACTTTCCCTTGCTTTTGAAGAATGAGAGTTCACCACTTGGAGGTACACAGACATGTTTAGTAATCAGCATTCTGTGTTATTTGGGATCTCAGTTATAACGTTGAAAACTAGAATTTTCTTGAAAACAAATTTCATTTCCTTTTTTCAGAGTCATCTGAATGACTTAGGTGCAGAGCATGAAACATACAAATAAATGTTTTTGGTTATCTAAATGATAACTAATAAATGTCTAGATTGGAAACCTATAACAGTTATTTCTCTTTTTTCTCTATATTTATTGTTTTGAATTTAAAAATCTGGTAAACATTCCATCAGGTGACTGCATATACTATTAAATGCTTAATGTGTGGATCCTAAATGTCTGGAAGTAGGCATATGAGCAAACTCTACATGAACCTTGCCTGCCCCACAAAAGAATGCTCTGAAGTTTTATAGCAGTTTTTATTTATGGCCACAGTGATTCACCAACACTAACAAGCACTAAATTTTCACAGCAGTTCTAGCACATTATTTGGCATGAGAAATGATAAATCCGTGACAGCCTAAATATGCAATTCTGAAGTAAAATTCTCAATATTTTTTTCTAAAGACAATTATTTCTATTTACTTGCTCTCCTCTCTCTCTCTCTCTCTCTCTCTCTCTCTCTCTATATATATATATATATATATATATATAGCCTTGTTTCCTTGAATTTATAAATTACTTCAGATGCAGTTTTTCTATTTAAGTAGATACAAATCTTGGTACAAAATTCATACTCAGAATTTATTCTGTGGTGTGTTGTAAATGGTTTAACTAATTTTTTAAAAGGTCTCAATTAGTGGAATAATAAGAATTTTTGAAAAAAGAAGCATCCAAGTCAAAAAACTGTTATACAGAATATACAGAATGAAATAAAAATCTGAGGGGTATAAATATGTTTTCTATTGGGATTTCTACCACAAATGGCTCTCTCTTCCTGAATTTAATGGAAAACATACCATAAGTTTAATGTATACCTATCAAAAAGAAAATAAAAATTATCTATTATCTTCCAACATATACGCACTTATTTATTTATGAAAGATGGCATGGCAAACCACTTGTTTGCTAGATTAATGCCCATAAGAACCTGGAATGGTGACTTAAAAATGAGCACTTTTTCTTAAGGATAGTAGTAGAAGAATCAGTATTTGTAAACCAAGTGAACAGCTGGTCTTTCCATGTTAAACATAAGACTTAAGAGTAATGTTTAAGAATGCTTAAGTATTTCTTTGAGCATTTAACAGAACTTTCAGATTTGACAGGGAGCAATTCCTAGTATCCCCCCATTCACTCATATGTCCAAGCCACTCTGACAGTGTAAATTTGTAAACTGAAAGCAATCACTGTGATTTATTTTAGTAAGTAATTTAGATAATTCAGTCTGGAATCATCTTTCCTAGTAGCATGCATTAAGTTTAGAATGTGCAACATTCAGTTTCAGTAGTAAAGATAACTGAGTCTGAAAATTAGAAAACATGGCACCATATTAGCCTTCTTTCCATATTGCATAATAATGTCTTGTCTTGAGCCATAAAATTGGACTACTTCAGTGGTGCTATCAAGTTTCCCGAAAATATTTTCAGAATAGTCTTCTCTTATTAGTAGTACCCAGAGAAAAAGAAAATACTACTTCAAAAAATTAAAAATACATGATGAAGCATGCTCATTCAAATAAAGCTTATTCTTCTATATGTCATTTAAGTTAAAAGAAAGAGCTAAAATCCAGTGAATGCCTTTAGAACTATGATGTTAGAAGAGAGAACTAAAGGGCATATAAAACACATAGCCTTTATTGTATGTATATATTTATGCTACTATGCTATATATTTTTATCCATAACATATCAGAAAGCTTATTATAAGAAACAACCTACCCATATAGGTTACCTGTGTTTGGTTTTCCTTGATAGACCATGCATTTTGTTCTTCAAAATGATTATGATATATCACCTTAGTCTTTTAGCTATAATATCTACTAATTATTGCCTCATAAGGTACAATTTTATTCTGTACCTGAGCTAAAAGGAACTACATTTTAGGCACAATTTCAATAATAAGTGAAATGTAATGAGATTGTGAGAAAATACCATTTGGTGAAAACTTAGTTTTCATGCATTTTTGCCTGATATCTATTACGTTAACTTTTTATAAAGTACATTCAGTAAATATCCCCATTTAGTTATTATTGTTCCACAATGTAATAATCTTTATAAAAGTTTAAATAATTTTATAAGCTAGAATTATTTCATGTCTTAATAAATGAGAGACATAAGAAAAAATAGTGTTAACTAGTATGTTTTTTAAGTAAAATTTCCTACCCAATCCACTTCACAGCATTTATTTACTACCTGTGATTTCACCTGATTTGATTCACTTCTATCCCTTTAGTATCTTGATAAACTACTGGACAGATCATTATATCAAACTCTATTACTAGCTATAAATCTCTCCATTTCATACATATTGGCCTAACACTACTTCTCAATCTTTTCAGGGGATGGGAGAAATAATACAAGTCAAAGACAATAATTATTATCCACATCACCAAGTGTAGCCACACTGATTGAAATGATGTATTCAATTCAGTGCTTAACACGATAAAGGGAAAAGATAATCAAGCAAGTTGTTTTTCCCCCAAAATACAGCTTATGTACTTACCTAATTGCTCACACCATTATCCCAACTCTTGACTGTTCTTACTTGTACCATCCCTTCTGTCTTCAGCTCTTATCCCTCTCCCTGTGAAGAATGCCTCTTTTGCTTTTCCATTACACTTATCCACTCAGCACTTGTATCACTTAACCTGATACCTCATTTTGTGAGCTGTTTTTTTTTTTTTCCTGTTTATGTCTCTTAATAGACACCATGGCAAACACTATGCTCAGTGTAACCATGATGAGTTTTAAAAAGGTACCTTCCAAGACTCTTGTACTCTACACAAGCATCTAAAATAGATCTTTTATTAATCTATTAAAAATAAAATTTGAAATTTAGTGAGGTATATTTTCTAAGGTCACATAGACAATAAGTGTCAGATTTGAGTTCAGATATCTTTGATTACTAAAACCATGTTCTTAGTTATTAGGCTCCACGAATTTCACCCAGATTGTGGTTCTGGCCTTGGTATCATGCACCTGGAATGTACTCAAATACATGAATTAACAATAATGATGAGAATGATTTTTTATGAGTTATTTAATCATTTCCATTGGAAACTGAAGGGTGAAAGATGAAATGGTCACCTCATTTGTGGCATGTATTGTGTGCTCAGAGAGGTCAAGTTAACTACCCATGATTCTTCAATTAGTAGCTAATTTACATGATTTTCTTAAGTATACCTAGGCAAACTAAAATACTAAACATTTTTTATAACATGCCCTTGACACTTTCTCTCTTGTTGTTATTTATTTACTCCCATCACCTAGAATGTTCTTTATTCTTCTGCTCTCCTCCACGCCTGCCAAAAGTTCTTTGATACCCACTTTCAATAATTTTTCTCACATAAGAACTTTCCTGATCTCTTGACTTTCTGCGATATCTTAATTTGCTGAATTCTCACAGTTCTTTGTTTGGGTGTATTATTCTCTGCACATTTGCCCTAAACTGTGTGTTTTGACATAACTTTCCAGTAAGTGTGCTCTTTGGAAGCAGAACACGTGTCACCTTTACGCATACACATCCGATAATTTATAGTGTACTCAATTGCATATCATATTAGTAGTTATTATAGGAAGAGTCAAAGACTATGAAGAATCATTGATCATTGTCATACTCATAGATTCCATTGTCTCACAATCTGCCATTTTTTTCTTTTAAGATTAATTTTGTTGTTTTTTACATAAGTTGTATACTTTAATGCCTCACATCTCCACACTGTGCTTCTTGTTCTTCTTGTTCTTCTTCTTCTTCTTTTTATTTTTTTCCGGACTATGCTCTGTGAGAAAGGTTTTTCTATTCTTTCTTTCAAAATTTCTTTATTCTTAAGGTCAAGTTTAATTTTCACTCTCTGTAAAATATATTTTCCTTATGTTCAATAGCATACCGTTGTCACTGACAAACTTTATAGTGTTTGTTTTATATCTAAATCATGAACCAATTTGCTTTATCATTGGGTGGTATACTTTCTCTAAAAATATGTTGTAAGGTTTTAAGAAAAAAATTAATTCTATGTTTTTCTATTCCTAGTATGAGTGGTGTATAGTTATACTTAGTAAATTTTTGTCCATTTGAAATAAACTTAGAAGTTTTAAAAGAACATTCCTGGATAAAAAAGAGAATAATATTTAAAGAAGCAAGAGCACAATAATGTCAAAATATATACCAAGAGTGATCAGAGTTATAATAGAATCCTAAACCAAACTGTAACACACACACACACACACACACACACACATCTGGATTGAAGGATTTGTTTTTTTTCTAGCACTTTTCAAGTCCAGAATTCTTAGTCAGTGCTTTTCTGCTTAGCTCCTCTATTTCCGATCATTCTCTCACCTCAAATTTCTCTATTATTGCTGTATGTAACAAACTCTAAATGGCAACTATCAATGTCTAGTAGACTGTGAAATTAATTCCATTTTTAAAATTTCTATTTTTTTTTATTAGTCCCATGATATATTGAGCTCTAATTAGTCTGGGTTGACACTTGAGAGCAAGATCCATCTGCACAGGGACTATGTCTTTTATATTTATCCCAGAATATGCCTATTGAATGAGGATGATGACATGTTGAGCCAAGGTTTCAAGACTATGTCTTTCCTTTAATTATTGGTAAATTTTATTTAGATACCTAGTATAATGATTCATTTCTTGTTTCCTTCAAGTAAATATTTTTAAATAAGTGAAGTTTTTTATTATTATTATTTTATTATGAGTAAATTGGGAGTATAAAAGACCGCATGCTTTTTTTCCATTTAAAAGATAAGATAATGCATAAATATTTATCTTTGATTTATTTTATTTTACCTTATTTTTTTCCCTTCTCTAGTTTGTGTGTGTGTGTGTGTGTGTGTGTGTGTGTGTGTGTGTGTGTGTGTGTGCATGTGGGTTGTGTGTCTGGTAACACTTCTTTAAACTTATGTTATTTTAATATCCAGTTTTACATATAGCAGAAGGTATAAATATTTTAAAGACAGCACTATCATATTAAGAATTAAAGTTTTACTGTTTTGAATTTAAAAAAAGGAAAATATTTATTTTCATTATATATATTTTATTTTCAAGAAGATTTGATTGATTCAGGATTATATGTTCAAAATTTATGAAGCGTTATAAAGTGTATGCATTCACACACACACATATGTAGAAAGAGTATATTACAGGCAAAAACAAATTGATATCATGCTAATAAAAAATGAAGGAGACATTTATTTTAATAAAGAATGACTATAGTCACTTTAAATTCAACCCTTAGGCACAAACTTCCACTTACAAAATAAATAAGTCAAGGGGACATAAGATAAAGTATGGTGACTATAGTTAATAATACTGTATTGAATATTTCAAAGCTGTTAAGAGAATAAATTTTAAAAACTTTCATTACAAGAAAAAAGTTCTGTACCTACGTATGGTGACAGATGTTAACAAGACTTATTGGGGTTATCATTTTGCAAATGTATACAAATATCGAAGCATTATGTTGTATACCTGAAACTAATAGAATGTTGTATGTCAATTATACCTTAATAAAAATTAAAAATATTAAAATATTGAACGCAACCTGTGACAAGACTACTTTTTCAGTGATACATTGATGTAACTAAATCCAATTACAGATACTTACGTTTTAACAATTACTTAAGGTAAAAAAAAAAAAACACACATTTGCCTTTGAATATTGTGTTCTTAAAATTTAACAGCATAATGTAGCACTGTATTTTACATTTATTGTTCTTTGCTAAGAAAACACTGGTAGTTTTAAGAATTTATCACTGATTATTTTTACCTTTTAAGTTGCTATTAAAAGGCACATTGCTCTTTGTGATGTGGTTATAATTTATAACCACAGACAGTCTTCATTTTTAAGCTAAAACTATACCTCACCTTCGCATATCATTTGCATATACTGATTGCTTCCACATGTCTGACATAAGGTAAAATACTTTATGAGCATTGTAATGTGGTTAAAACCACAATGAAATAACATTCATCTTTGTCTATAGTACCAAAAAAAATTATTCATAATGGTACATAAAAAGTTTTCCAAAGGAATTTTTCTGTCTTCCAGAAAATCCTTTAAAAGCCAACTGTGGTTAGTGTCACCTCCTTTCTAATGACATCTAGATTTCCCAGTCTGCCTTCTAAGTGTCTTCTGTTAGACAAAAGCCCCTTTAAGTTACTCTCAACATGTTCTTCTATTTACTAGTTTCAGACTGCAAGTTTATTTTCTTGAGTGACTGAATATCCTCTTTTCTGCAAATGGGATATTTGTGATCACAGGTGGTTCATAGACTTGGCCAGAAAGACCCACTCAGACTTTATATCTACAGAGTTTCATTCAGTCTTGGGGACATATTAAATAGGAATATTGTGTTAATTCCTATGCGAATTTAATACTCTTTAAGTCGTCATGAAGGATGTTGTGTCTTCATGGACCAAGTCATAACAAAATAATATTCAAGGTAACCATTACACCATTTGAGAGGATATGATGTAAGTACAGGAGCAAATAAAACTAGTCATTTCCTGATTATTTTTAGTTAATATTAAATGACTGACTTTGGTTCATGTTGAAAACATGAATTGGAACTTATAGTCTGTGAGATGCAGGCAAGCCTTTCCTAAAGAAACAGGTGCTTCCTTGCTCAGACTGGCTCAATAAGTGCTAATAACCAGAAGACCTAAAAATCAGGTCTGCTTTTATCCTCATCATTAGCTTTATGTATACAGATTTTATGGGAATTATATTTAAAACGGTATCAAGCATAGGTCTGGATTAAAACTTTTGACTTTACTTATGTAGGACTGGAAGGCCTAATATTAGACTTAGCTATTTTTCATCAATTGTTTACTTCCAACCCTAGCTTTTTATGAAGCCTCTTCATATGTAGACTGAGTAGTTGATATTAACAAACTTCATGTTTTCAAATATTCACACAATTATGCTTCAAGGTCTTTGAAAATAGTGCACTACAAATATGAAAATTGTGGATTTCTTTATATTATTATTAACATAATTCATAAAGTGAATAATAGCTAGAGAATCCATGCATTGTACTCATCCAAATGAGCAAAAGACAAAAATCTAGAATTGTGCAATTATTTATCTGCCTCAAGGAATAAATAGTTACTGAATATTTTATATGTACTGAGCACTGATTGGGGCATCTTAAATATGTGTTGTTTTATCCTGATAATAGCTACCATGAAGTAGCTATTTTACATTAGAGAAGAACAATCTGAGGCTAAAAAAAGTTAATGACATGCCTAACTCTTACACCTAGAAAATTCCAGAGTAAATTTGATGCTTTCTTCACTATGCTAAGATTCTTCTTGTCCTTGTGAAAGTTTTGTTCTAGTAGCTAATTTAGAAAAAGCCATTACTTTTCAATAGGCGACAAGCAAGTACTTGAACACTACTAAACATAGCATGACTTACTATTCAATAACACTAAATAATGACATTGTATACTATCAATATATATATATATTTTAATTGAATATATGCTATCATTTTGCTTCTTCCAAAATGTAAAATCTTATTTTTTTTTTGGAAATACAAAAGGCAATAGATCTGGCTGTTTAGGTGGAATACATTAGAGGCATTCAACCATTATGTCTATCTATAAAGAAAGCTAAATTATATAAAAGAGATGGTGTAACATGTAAATGTGGAATTCATTTGGGATAATGTGGTCTATAGTGTGTGTTATGTGTTGTATAGTTTAATATTATAGACAGATCTGTACTAAATAAATAAATTGCTATAGCATCACTAATTTTATTTCCTTATATGTCATCTACTTAAAATGGACTAAACATAGTCTTTAAAAATCAGTGTGCTAATGTTTATACAGTTGTAGACAGAAATACAGTCAGAGTAGACAGTTTTTCTGATATGATGGCTAAAGAGCAAAGCCAATCAGTTAAGTGTTAATCTTGTTTTTGATGAAGCAACATTGGACAAAACAGACACTCATTCTGTCTTGCTCAGTAATTTTATGTGTGCAGGAAAAAATTTTTATTTAATCACTTGGTCTCATTTTGTTGTTTTGCTAGAAATCTTTCTCAGGAAGCTGTTTGAATTATGAGGCTGAATGATAGAGAGAGGATGTCTGCTCTATTAATGTGTGTGAAGGAAACTTAATTCTGTTCTGAGTAGGCATCTTGGAAGCAGGAGAAAGCTGAGACTCTACTGAAAATGAGGAACACCAGTGAAACTAAGAAACCCCACGGCTGCACATCAGTGTGTGAGAGCCAAACGTGGGAGTAGAGTCATAAGAGTAACTGCTCAGTTTGAGCCCAGCTTCCAGTTTCATCTAGTTAGAATCAAGTGCAAAAAAGTGAATCCTTGCACATCAATTAGTTCAGTGGGAAAAAAAATCCATAAAAAATGATAATTCACTAATATAGCGAGCTGGGAAATAAAGGTCACCTTGATATGTGGCTTTGCCCAAAACATGACATCACAATAGAGTAAAATTTGTGTACAATTCATCTCAGAAGTTTTAAATGTCCACTCTGCCATAAACCTAAAAAAATTTTAAGGAAATAGTATGTGACAGAATATTTTTACCTAGAGAACTGTGTCCTAAATGACACTTAATTGTTGGATTTTACAATTTTACACAAAAGCATAACTATCTACAATTTTTCTTAAATATATTTGACTTGAATTTTTCCAGACATGAAAATATATTGCTTCATTAGATAAGGACAAGCTACATGCCCACATATAAAGTCTTTGTACCCCAGGAGAACAGGTCATCATGTGAGGCCTAATCTGCACCATAGCCAATTGTTTCAGAATCTTATTTAGCATCTCAAATAATGACTCGGTAACTAAGAACTGAAAGCAAATCCCAGGTTTCTGGATTTCTGAAGCATTGCTTTGCACATATCACTCATTTGTAAACTTTAAAAAGTTACATCATCTATTGTTTAAATCTAAAGTTTGAATCCTGTAACATCTTTATTATTCATTCATATCTAAACTGTTTCTGCAACCTTAAATGATTTTTCTTCAAATCAAATACTTCACTACTCTATTTTACAAACCTTTAAATTAAACTAAGGTACGTTTGTTCTCATCTCTGCTCCTTAGCCCTCTCATCTGTAATAATTATCTGCTACCTCCTTACTTATTCCTTCAATCACTTCATTCAAGGAATATCTAATGAGATTCTATCATGAACAAGACTCTGTACTTACTGAAAATAAGATGAATAAAGAACAGGTGTGATGAGTTGACAATCTGTGTCTTCTCTCCTTTCAAAAGTGAGTTTCTTCAGGACAGTTTACATATTTGTTTTATAACTCTTGGCCTCTTCAAAAGCTTCACAAAGGAGATACTTAAGCCAATGTTTATTGGAAAGAATACATCAGTAAACTACAGAGAGAGTGGGAGAATGCATACCCATATAGGAAAGTTCACAGGTGTGATATGAAAGGATGACTTTGTTGGAACATTGTTGGTGCTGCAAGGTGAAAAAAAGTTTTGCTTACCAGTTACTATCAATGGTTGCAGCACATTTCCGATTGCAGAAATTTTAAAACATACTAAGAACAATAATCTCAAATTCGTTAGATCCTTCCTACACAGTCATTTATCAAAACTAATTTTTCTATATGTTCAATGTGTTTCATCTTCAGATTTTCTTTCTCATTTTCATTATATTGACCCTTATTCAGGAATTAATTTCTTCATCCTCATATCTGAACAACTGCAGGACTTCCAAATAGTTCTCTCTATGCTCAATACTCCTTTATACCAAGCATTCTTAAAGGTCAAACTAAGGAGTTTGGGCTTTAATCAGTAAGAACTTAAAATAAGAAAAAAGTATAATTTAATTTGAATTTTGAAAAGAATTATAGCCAGTGATCACAAAAAGGAAGAGAATTATAGTTGGCTGTTGCCATAGTAGGACAAGTAATAATAAGGGTCTGATTTAACCTGAAAGAGAAAATAGGACTGATTTGAGAGATAGGCTCAAGAGGTATAATCTATAGAACATCTATTTAGATGTAAGGTGGGCCAGTGAGTGAAAAAGCAAAGATGCAACTGACAACTAGGACAAACAGAATACAATTTATGACACTGGGACGAAGGAGGAATAACAAGTTCGTAGAAAGAACGTTGAGTACAGTTTTGAACAAGTTCAGTTTTAATTCCCTGTGAGACATTTAAGTGTAGGTATTCTGTGGCCTTCAACATGTGGGAGATATGCAGGCAAAAATCTCCAGCTAGCTCAGCAACTGGTCCCCATAATTTGTAGCATCTGGGAAAATAATTTTTCCAGGTAGAGGCATGGACAACTAGGTTAGCACCTTAAGTAATATTAGCACAAACTTTCTATTTCTGTGAGCTTTCTGCTACTCTTACCTTCCTGGTTGTCTCTTGGACAATTTTTCAACCTCTTAAAAATCAAGGAGACTAATTTGTTTTTTAATCAAATTATTTCATAGACATAAAGCTGAAACATTGAGACTAAAATTATGAGAACTACACTCTCTGTACTAGGCATAATGTCTAGTTTCAATCATTAGGTGGATATAAGAGGGCAATTTAATGAAATTTTAAAGTGGCAAGATTACCTAATTAAGAAATTGTCCTTTCGTTTGCTCTTCTGTAGATTGATCTGCTAAAAAAATGAAAAGTTCCTAATCTTTTCCCAAGAGCGATATTAAGACTTTTAATTTTTGAGGCCTAGAAACTGTTTTCATACCACCAGGGGATAACAAACAGAATTTTGTTTTCAAAAGGAAAGCTTTAAATTATATTTCTTTGGATAATACAAGAAAAATGTATCGAAGACTATATTTCCAGAGGAAAGGTGGGGATGGAGGTAAGGAGTGGAAGAGGGAGGACAGTGAACAGAATCAGTTTAAAAGAAGGTTCTATATTTTAAATCTGGAAATATGAAAGGTTATTGTGCTTGGGGGATTTGTATCTTGCTCACATCCTTCACTCCAGAGGTGGAAGAACTAGAGAATAGAAATATTGTGTGCATCCTTATGGAGCCAATTACATCAAGCACAATGGCCTGTAAACAAGATGCTCAATGGAAGGGCTACTGACACAGGCATCTTGGCCACTTTCTGGAGTAGCTGTGCCTAAGAGAGAGCAGACAACTCAGCTAGAGAGCAGCATTGTACAGTAAAAGTTGTTCAGAAAAAGTTAATCATTAAAGACAAGATCAAAGACAATGCTGAACTCCTCAAGATCTGACATCAAGCAAAGGGAGAGACCCTTTCCTAATAATTTTTCAACTCACTTCTGTGTTCTAGTGATTGACATTCTGCTTTGTTTAGTTCCCAGTTAAACATAATGTAATTTTGAAAGATAATGACTTGAATATAATTTTCTTGTATCTATTATACATACATGTGTGCTATATATAAACACATTAATTTATGTAGTTCCTCAACTAGTATATGTAATTCTGCAAATACATGAGATTATACTATTATGACCAACTCTAGAAGCAACTTTTTGCAGTTTGTGTTAAAAAATACCACAAATCTATGATTTTGTCTAATATTTTATCAACTGTTCCAAGATTTTAATAACTTTTTGTTCTGAAACTACATTTTTCTTAAGTGAGCCAGAGAAACATCCTGAATGATAACAAAGTGCTAGATAAATTAAAATATATGGATTATATGACTTCGCATTTAAAGATACATAGTATATAAGAAGAATGCACAGTTAAAGGGATATTTTTAATACCTGATATTTATCATGTAGATGGCATAGGTCTTCATATTAAAAACAAACATAATTTGTAAAATATCAATTGCTCTCTTCACAACTTGTTGGTGGACTGATGAAAGAAATAACAAAGTAAATCAGAAAAAAAAATGGAAATTAGCTAGAGAAACAAGAAGAAAAGCCAGTGCATTTTATAATTTCAAGGAATTGTAGTCAGTGTTTTCTACACTGGATAACCAAACTCAACTTTACTTTTTTTATTTTATTAGTTAGTAGAAAGCCTGGCCAATGTATTTTTATATACAAATCCCAAAGGGAATTGGATAAACCCAAATGACTACTGTGACCACTGTAAAAGTCATCACAAGTATGCACCACTTGTCCCTCTTGATCTCATGTTTAGTTAAACCTAGACAATCGCATATTAACTCCCAAATGTTCCTAGCCTGATACGTTGTAACTTTAAGTTCTCCTTGTTAAAGCACTGATTTGTTCCCATAACTATTTATATATAAAAATATAACTATATAACTATATAACTATATATATAACTATATAACTATATATAACTATATATATATAATTATATAGACCAAATAAAATACATTATTTTCCTATAAAGAAAAACAAATCACCTCACATTCTTGCCTTTCAAGGCTCACCTTCCTTGTACCATATTTTAAATAGACCCCAGAAGTCTTCAGGTAGATGTGATACTGCCTTCCTCAGAAGTCCACTATATTCACTTTGTTTATCTAAGAATCTACTTATTCATGAAGAAATCCCTCACATGCCTTGTGTAGGTTTATGTGTGTGTCACACACAGAATACAAGCAAGAAGTACTTATTAATTATAATAAATAAAGTTGCAAATAATTGAAATTTGCATAGCTGAAGGAAACCTAGGTTTATTTAAACTAATTTTAAAAGTGTGCTCACAACAGAGCAGTTCATTATCTTGCAAGTCCAAATTTGAAGATAAAAAATTAAAATTTCTAACACATATTATGAAAATTCACAAGTACTTGGAAAGTACTAAGGTATAAACAACTTTGCTTTGACTTCCCCCATATATATTTCTTAAGAGTTGGGACTAGATCTTAATTATTTTTGTAATATCTTTTAATAGCTATGATTTATACATAAAGACACTCTTGGTAATTGTTCTACTCTCTTCTACTTCTTCACAAGACTAACATATATTTTATAATAATTTAACATCAAATATTATAAATTAATATTCTATACATTAATTATAGACCCATAAGAGGACCAACGAAATTATCCTATTAAGCACCCCCATTCTCTTAATTTTATGAAGTTGGGATCTTAAACAAAGAACTCAATATATATTTGTACATTCACAGTTTAGCAAACATCTTTGTGGCTGTGTCGTACCATATCTACTGGTCAAATGATGGCTCAGGAGCAAGGGCTGAGGGTGGAGGTGAGTGATAACTCCCTGGCCATAGAGCACAAAGCCAAGGGGAGAGGCTGAGTTGGAGACAACAAGCAAGGGGGCAATGAGCAACTACTGCTATTGATAAGCGGAATCAACTGTAGTAGGAAGCAAGGAAGGCTCTGCAATACTAAATCTTAGCAAGTTGTTAGAGAGCAAAGCCAAGATTCTCCCAAAAGTGTGGGCAATGATATATAGTCAATTTAAATTTTTAAGTAATTGTACTTTCAACTTTGTTAGGACCGATTCGTTTTACACAAAGTTTCAGACATACTGAGGCAGATGACAACAAATTTAACTTTAGCTACTATTTGGTTTTAAAATAATCTCACTCACTTTGTTTTCTGGCTGTGTGTACTGAGACATGATAATTTAAAAAAATCAAGATATTCACCAAAAAGAATGAAACAATTCCTAAATTTGGTTGCTAGTCTTCTAAGAGGTATGTATAATGATATATTCTCCATCTCTTAGTTGCAGGCAAAGATGACCCAGATACTTTCTCATTCATTTCTGGAATCAGTTTGGTTCAGAGGAGACACTTTGTGGAGATATCCCTGCTACTCACACCAGTTGAGCACTCTGAAATGCCTCCACTGATATCAACCGACCTGAAGATCTAACACTGAGTTTACTTTCTCTACAACATTATAATGTACAATCCACCTATAATGAATTATTTGTCATAAATTTGCATTCTTTTTATACTCACTTATGAGGAGGTATATTATGCATTTAAAAAACAAAGTATGTCCAATAAAACACAAATTCATTTAACAATGAGTGCTATGTGCTAGCCATTAAGAATATTATAATGAAAAACAATACAGATCTGGCCTTGAGACCTTCAGAATCTGGAGCAACAAAGGTGGTCCACACAAGTAGTTTTACAAATCAAGGAAATCGCTTGATGTATTCAATAGAGCTAAGCTTCATTTAATTTGCGGATGAAGACTGAAGTGGGTGATGTTATATTTTATCTAAAGACATGTTTATAATTGCAGCAACGAATTAAGTTACTGTAAGTTTTGTTCAACATTGTTTCCCATGTTGCAGCCATGCAAGTAAAGAAAACCTGAAAATGCAGTTTTAATGATTCATTCAGGAGATGACAAGACTACTTAAATTTGTGGTCCCTTTAAGTTTTATGTTAAGCTTATAGAAAATACTAAGACCAACTCATTCTTCATATTTATCAACATAATTTTATTTTTGCTTATCTTTATTCCTTAATTCAAGTATAAACTGTATATTTTCTTATCCTGGGTTTGACAGAGTCCAGCTTTCTTACTGTTTTGAAATAGTATACGAGTTCCCTATTTTTACTTATGTTTATATCTTGGCAATAGAAGGAGATAGCAACAAGAGACATTTGTGTCAGATAGAATTTATTGATTCTTCTGTATGTTTAGTTATAAAAATACTTTTTTAATTTTATTAAAATTTAATAGGGTGACATTGGTTAATAAAATTATATAGGTTTCAAGTATACAGTTCTATAATACATTTTCTTTATATTGCATTGTATATAACCTACAAACCAAAAGGAGTTATTTTTTAAAAAATATACCAAAAGTAATTTACTAAACATTATTTTATCTTCTCAACAAGCTACTCTTTAATTATAAACTATGGCAATCACATGCCAGAGGCACGCTGCCTCTTTCTTGTTAAGTTTACTTTATGACTTGGTATATATACACACACATATATACACACATAGATATGAATGAATATAAAATATTTATAAATATATATGAAATATAGACACATGAAATGTATTGTTTAGTACTACTATGTCACTGATTATTTTGTTTCCATTTTACAGATCAGTTTCACATGTGAAACCTAATTTACGTAAAAATATTTTATTTACTGAAATTTTTTTACTTAGAACCATTTATTATTACAGGGTCAAAATGGAACAATAAAGATGTGCAAAGAGCACATCAAAATCTTAAGCAAATTGTATTTAAACTAATACCTCTATTTTGTGCGTTATATCTCCTGACTCTTATGCCAGTTTTTTTAAGCTCAGCCTCCACGCGTTACTCTGTGTATTTATCCTAGAAGCCTGCCCATTTCCAAACTAATGAAAGAGATGTCACAAATTGCTAGTGCCATCTATTAGTGAAAGCAAAGAACTGCAAATCATGATAATGCCTTTAAATGGTACCTTAGAAGTCATGAGGAGTAAAATCCATCCCAAGACACATACTTATTCTAATTTATGTTTAGACCTATTGGTCTTTTTAAAAATAAGTTTTTATTACATGCACTAATACAACTTTGCATTAATAAATCAGTTACCATAATTTTTTTCAGAAAGTGTTGATAAATGCATCATTTTAATCAATTAATCTGTAGCTATACATAATATATCACAATTTTGTAAATGAACATTGTTAGATAATGATCAATTAAATATTTATTCTAGTACCAGTCTCTCAAAGATATTAGAAAAATTCAAGCACAAATGATATTTAAAATAGTGCTGGCTTTAGAATTTAAAATTTTTTCAAAAGATGTAAAGGTATAATATTCTGACTTGTGGAACTGTGATACATAGGTGTGCCATTGAAGTTTAAATGAGAAAAATTGGGATAAGAAGTTAAACCACAAAATTTCTTACAGCTCACTTGAAGTTCATGATAACTTCATAAGTTACTTAAAGTACACATCTCAAATACAATTATGTATTCATACTAAGCATAAATAGATTATACTCTGCCACTAACAGTTTAATTTTGTCACTCGGAACATAAGCAATCATATTAATTGATTATAATTAAATTTATTTATGAAAGATCCTTTAATTGCATTAGTCCTTGAATATGGAATTTAAGTGTAGATGACCAAAAATCACAAAATGTTTTTACTTACATTGATTTGTGTAATAATTAAAAATAAGAAAACTAAGAGAAATTAATTATTATAGATCTATACATCTATCTTGTTGCCTAAATATCTAGGTCTTTTATATCACTGACAGTAATGGAGTCTTGGATATAATTTATATAAAGAGAAATAACAATATAAAAGTTAGAATTGAAAAAATGATCTCTTCCACGTTCAGGCTTACATAAGCTAATAATTAGTGAATTTCATTATCAAAAGTTGGTGGATTAAAGGCTTATATGGAATGGTTTTGTGGCCTAAGTTATTTCTCTACTGACTAAAGTTTACACTATATAAATTATTATTTAAGGGTCAATCTATTTGGTGGCTTTAAACAGAGAAGCTACAAATTGGAGACTTTCACTAGTTCTCATTGGATTTGACCAGCATTGGATTACAAGATGAGTGATTAAGATTTGTTTTATTTTATTTTTATTATTTTGCCAGGATACATTTGTTGAGTAGATGAAAAAAATTTTCTAGTTTCAGTGTGTTTAAATTGAAGATTTTGGAATCAAAATATGATTTTTAAAGTTAATAAAATTTAAGAAGAAAAGGCCATATGATATAAGAATCAGCAAATCAGAGATCTGATGACAAATATGCAATGATTATTGGACAAAAGTTGTTGCAAAAAATTTATAATTTCTTTGCTCTTGATGTGTATATATAATACATATACATATACATACACACATACATGTAATATATATTTTCCTACACTTTCCAGTTTAACTGTATAACTGTGAGGAGACTTTTAATATAAGACAAATTTCAATCTATACCATTATGTAAATACTTGAGATATCCATTAAAACTTTTTATGGGACTCAAAAGATTATGAATAAATATATAATAAATAGTACATTATAATTTAAAATGTGAATTTCATTTGAAATCAATAACAATTTTATTTGTAAAGCATTTATTATTATTTATAACCTATAGATTACCAGAAATATTTTTCTCCACTGTAAGATATTAACATAAAGTTTTGGCATTTATATATTCACATATTCATATATATGTATGTGTGGGGTGTTTGTTCTTTAGTAGAAGAAAACCTCTGAAAAATCTAATTTAATAAATAATAAAGTAAATCAACATTCACATCAATTAAATTTTAAGGTGATCACAATATATTGAGCCATGTAAATAAGTTTCTGCAAATTTTACTGAATAATTTTTAGTTTACTATTACCTTTTAGTATCAGAAAGATATATAGGACAATTTCAATTTAACTGATATTTTTATTCTTAAACCAACTACTTGATCTGAGGGGGGAAAGCTTTACAAATTATGAAAAGAAAGCCTTTAAAATGTCTACCATTTATTTAAATGCTATTGGTAAGCCTTCTCTGTGAAGGTAAAGTTAAAGGCATTGATTTAACCTTGGGATTCATGTGATCACCATCACATTCATACTTTCATGTGTCTTTGATTTCTATGAAAACTAAAGCAAACAATGTCCTGGAAAAGCTAATTACATTGAATGATGGAACATTTGTCATTTGTTTAAAACTCCAAACCTAATTTATTTTGTTGTGATTTCCATAGCTTTTTCTGGTCTTCATTGTACCACACATTCCAAAAGAAATATTACATGATATTCCATGATATTCTGGTATTTCATGAGAAAAGTAGTTTTGAAGGGGAAATAAATTGTTATGCACTCTTTTTAGAATGAAGCATTTTTAACATTTAGTTATGTTACATATATTTAAGGAAGAAAAAAGTATTTCTGAGTGAATATTTCTTGAGGATAATTTGTATGTGACTGCTGAGATTTACAGAGTTCTCACATTTGCTTCCCCCACAAGGATTCTAAATCAGATTGGTTTAGAGGAAAAGCCAGCATACCCAATTTTTCTAATATTATCACTTCTCCAGATGGTCCTAAAACATCTATTCAATTCCCTTTTCCTAGAAAGTAAAGAGGTACCTTATTAGGTATATATGTACATACACCCTCTACAAAGGCTGCCTTCTTGTTCTTCTTTTTCTTTCCCATTTAACATATTAAATATTTTTCATCTCCTACCAGGCAAGATGACAAGTAGAAAGTAAGCACAGTGATTGCCTGAAACTTTGTCTTGGCAGCCTGAGCAATGAGAGAGTTAATGGTGGATCTTTGAAAACAAGTGACCATGGGAAATTAGGGTTGGCAGGGATTTAACTCTTCATGAATCATGCTGGAATATTTTTAAGGGCAATGCAGTGGATGTTTTAACTGTGTTTGACATCTAATTAAGAAAGAAAAAGAAGCAGCTAAAAAAATGTCTATTTTAGTTTTTAAAAAAATTATTGACAATTGGCTACCAGGCTTTGGCAAAACAAGAGTACAAGGAGAGACAAAAAGGTAATGACAGACCAATAAAATGACAGAAGAAAAATTGCTTAGGCCATTCCCTTTCCCCCCCTTCTTCTTGTTCATTTCACAGTTTATTTTATCAAATTGCCAAGCTCTAAGTATAGCAATAGAATTGTTATGTAACTGTAGCACAGTTTTTAATTTAAAAAAAAGCAAAATAATTCTAATAATTCCATTACTAAAAAGAGCTTATAAGATAATGCCATCTATATGCAATTTAAAGTATGTGTATATAATAAAGGGCTATTCTAATTAAATGCAATATTTTTAATATTAGGAAGTGCTAGTGGCTTCTCTATAATTCAATACCAGGAAAATAAAATTTTTGCAAAATAAATAAGCAGAATTCTCAATTCTTATTTATTTTATAATTTATTATCACTTAGAGAAGTATATGCAAATCTAATCATTTTAAATATATATTTCATTTTCAAACTTGTTATTTTCAAATTATAGCCTAGCTATTCACATCTTTAAGAAGTGAAGTTGTACATAAAACTTACTTAAAAGGCATTTAAACTTGCATAAAATTGACCATCAACCTAAGACTTACTTGGTGGCATCTTCTCAAAGAATGAAAATGGAAAGCAAAAACTGATGAAAATACACATGCCATATCATATAATTTGGAAATAATTTAAAGATAGTTACTAGAGATATAATAAAGACATAATTAAGTATTTAATGATTTCTATAAGTTTTAATATATTGAATGAGTATAATTATAATTGTTTGCTTACGTTTAAAATTCATTCCCATATTAATAATCAAGAAAATTTTATACCAAAAATAAATATATTTTCAAATTCAATGTATTTTATCCAACAAGTATTAAATCCAAATAAACACATTTAATAGGTGTTTAATTTTCTAATCCAAAGTATGAAAATTACATCTTTTTCTTATTTATGGTCCTCATTTACTCTAGAGCATTTAGAAAAAGATCCTTCCCATCATGTGAAAATTAAAAAATATGTTTTTTAGCATAAGAGAAACATATAGTAGACAGACATCTCTACAGATAGATTCAATAAATCTTTCACATTATAAATTAAAAACAGAATATAACTTAAAGACCTCACTGCTCTACTCCCAATTCTAGAAATCTGACAATTAGAGAAAGAAATACCTTAGGGAGTAAAACTACTTGAGTTTAAATAGTTTAATCTTCAACTCTACTTTAATAACACCTCAGTTATATAAATATTCTCTTCTGTTAAAAGTTATATTATTTTGGAATCTATGTTAGCATTATTTTATACATCTATCTATAAAATCTATCTAAATAAATATAGAACAACTATTATCTTTAGAATCTTCACTCAAAAATAAGCATGCACATTACACTATAATCAAGTAAAGTACTAGCAATCAGGTGACAAAGTTATTTTTCTTTCTTAAATTTATACTTAAAAAAAAAGAAGTTCACACAACTAGTTCTACAATAAGGAAGTAATGTGTCTTCATTTCTCACTGAAGTATATATGGAATTAAATAACATTATATTTCAAAGGCTTTAGCTTTACACCAATTAGCCAAATACACAGTCTATTGTACAATCATAACACACTGTGGAAAAAACTAGTCTGTTCTCTCCAGTTTATATTCTCTTGGCAAACCATGACCTACTGCTTATGTTAAGCATCTGATTGTCAGATCTGAACAAACTGAATATTCATGATGATGATTAACCATTTAGTGTCTAAAACTAAGAAAATAAAATTTATCAAAAACGATTAGTATAGGTGAGGTATGCACATCTACAAAGGGACCATTTTTTCAATAGTAGTTTTAAAAAATATTTTAATAGAAGTAGAATCAGAAAAAAAATAACAGCATATGAACAAACATACAGATCAGCTTTTACTGGGCATTTAGCTCCTCTCTGCAAATGTGATTAAATGTTCTTTGTTTGCATTTAAATTGTCATATCAAACAAAAGACATGTTTTTTATTTTTAAAAGTGTTTAAATTATCTCAGAAAGAAATACACAATCATAGAGGTTTCTGGGGTTAAACTAAAGGTTTTATGGTTTGGGTTGGGAGCGAGTTCAAGGAATGAAAGGGGGTGGGGAGCATTACAAATCTAGCCAAATAAAAGAAAAAAATAAAGATTTACCTTTGTAGGATAATTTCAGTCTTGGCACATTGTTCTTCCCATTTTGGTAGTTTGCTCTTACTGTAAGTAACACTCCCCAGAAAAGACAGACAATCCTACTGAACCAGCCCATGCTGCAGACGCTGTAGATCCCTGTACTGCTTCAGGCTTCCGTCTGTATTGTGCGGCCAGAGAAGTTCAAACAATCTGAAAACTGGAGGTAACAGGTGATTTAGGTCAGTTTCATTCATAAAGGCAGAAAATCAAGACTTCACCGCAGCACTAACACCTCTTCTTCTCTAACAGTCACTGAAGCACAGAAACTTCAAAACCTCAAAAAAAAAAAAAAAATCGAGCCAGGCACCGGATAATGAGGCACAACTGTTGTGTGGAGAGAAAAAAAAAATAAAAATAATAACAAAGGCTGCTGCAGTGGTGCTTAAAAAGCAGTTCCTTTTATCTAGGTTCTTCTGAGAGCTGGTGGCGGACTCTAATCCTGCTCCCTGCTTCATTCGGCTCCGGGGAAGCAGAATGAAAAGGAAACAGAGAGAGAGAGAGAGAGAGAGAGAGAGAGAGCGAGAGAGTGAGAGAGAGAGCGAGAGAGAGAGCGAGAGAGAGAAACCGTGAGCACCGCGGACTTTTCCTGTACACATGTAGGAAGAGATGACACAAGATCCCACAGACAGGTTTTCCCAACACTCACTAGACTAGCTGACAATGGGAGAACAAGCAAGCTCAACCCACTCCCATTCCCTCCTGTCACACAACACATGCAAAAAACATCTCATAGAGATTAGAGCCTGGAGCAGAACCCTCCAGCGTGCTTGTGAAAGGCACGTATCTAAAAATTTACTTCTCAGGGTAAGCGTTGTTTTATAGCCATTTTTAGGTGCAATCTTGATTTAAAAAATCTGAATTCTGCTCCCTACATAATTTATAACTCATACTCATATAATTCTGCTGAACTTGTGCATTATGTGTGTATGTATACATATATATATTGTATTTATATATGTATATATATACATACATACACACATGTATATGTGCATATCCTTTTCATCAATATAACTTTAACCACTGAAGGTTTTAAAATCTTGTTAGAGATCATTCCCTCCTCCCTACAAGCCCCCTTGGCTCAACAGTCCCCTTTCCCCCGCCCAACTGCAATTTCAGCAAAGAAATTCCTAGTAAAGCCCATTTCAACAATCAATTCAAGACAAATATAGGTCCACTGAGAATTATAAATTACAACAGGGGATTCTCCAAAGGATATTTAGAAGTTAAAAACATCTATGGTTTTCCAGCTTCTGGAATGCTCTGGCTAACATTTTAATGCATCACATCTCATTAATTAAAGCCACTTCCTTCGTTTTGGTTTAAAGGGAAGAGGAAGATGACCAAGTTCACAAAAGTCCCTGCTCAGTATCAAAGACCAATATAAAGAGAATAACTCTGTGACTTCATGAGCTGGTGAAGGGTTACTAAATTTTCTGTAGACACATGCATATATTCAGGCAGTCACACAACACCATTAGTTCTTTCCTAAACAGGCATATTGTCTGAGGTGTTTAAATTTCCTTTTCTATTTTTCTTGCAATTTTACCCAAAGCCTATATTCCAGTTCTTTTGACAGTAGATATATAAAAGTTAATATGACAGAACTTTCCCTTCTTTACTCCCCAACTTTTTGTACTCTACAGTCTTCCCCCCCACCAGTCCCCATATATACTTAAAATATAAGGAGTTAACTCTACTTCAATAATATGAAAAATTCTCAGCTGAAAGGAGAAGGTGAGTCTCAAAACTGAAAACATAAATACTCATTGAAAGTGGCTTAGTAGTCTTATAAAAAAATGATCTGAGCATTGTCCCTACAGCTTTTATTACTTCATATCCACAGACCAATAGAGAATGAGCATCCCCCACTCCCATCTTTCTCTCTCTTTCTCTCCTTCCCTATCTGTGTGTGTGTGTGTGTGTGTGTGTGTGTGTAAGTAGAGGAAGAAGAAGAGGATGAAGAGGATTTAAAAAGGAAGAGTGGGAGGAGGGAAGGAGGGCTTCTCCATCTACTTCACTAGATTGATTCATCAAACAGATCCCGTATTGTATTTGTCAGTTTCTGCAAGCCTATTGATCAGTCAGTATTGTTAAGAAAATAAAACCAAAAATAATGTTGATTTTACTGATTCCCACACTTGTTATCCTGAGTACTTTTCATGCTCTAGGCAATGGATTAAGGCTACAAATAACAAGAGGCTTGTCTGTCTTCCATGGATTACTCTCTATAGACATTCTGCAGAGGAATTCATATCACTTTGGGATTATTTAAAGGGTTGGACTAATGACTTATCCTATTGAAATATCACATATAATTAGTTTAAGTACTTTAAATACTGGTACCATTTCATTAATATATATTTGAAATGTCTTAAAATATTTATTTATTTTTCTCTAGCTCTTGTTACCTAGAGTAGGAGAGTAAGTTTATATTTCTCAAAATGAAACAGAATAAGCAAATTTAGAAATATATTCATTTCACTTGCATAATGTCAAATCATGAAAGATTTTGATGTGTTCCAGAAAAAATAAAAGATTGTATGTAAAATTCAGTTTAAAAAGGGTCAAAACTGACTCTATGGTGGAGAAAGACATTCAATCTGGATTTCTGAACCGCAAAATCAGGACAGAGTTATTTCATTTTGTAAGACAAACAACTTACTTACTGTTGAAGCCTGGAGTGTGCTAATACAGACAGAAACCCCTATGTTTAGATAAACATACACATACTTAAAAAACAAAACAAAACTTGGATATATTAATTTATGTTTGATATTTTTTATCCTCCAACTGTCATATGATACTTGTATGCTGTTGGATGTTTGAAAGTTTAATAAATTCACATTTATATTTGCTTATCTGTAAAATTTTTAATGTAAAAAATGTAAAAATGGTAAATCATTTAGGAAAGCACAACTGTCCCAGAATGATTAAGTACAGAAGTACAGCCACATTTAGATATTTTAACTATAATTTAAAACAAAACAAAACAAAACTACATATCTGAAAAATATTTACAAAAGTATGTGAAATCTTATATGTCTATCTCTTGGTCACAATTAACTAAGGTTTCTTTTTTTTTTCAGCTTTTTTCTTAAACCACCAAATAGGTGAGGAATAATTAAGATTAAATTTATTTTTCAATGAGGTAGAAGCAAGGCAGGAATGGACTTGGGTAGGCATTTAACAGAATTTAAAAATCTGGCTTCATGTGTGACGTGTAAATTTTGGTTCATCCCTCCCCGACACTTTCCTCCAACCCCCTGCCCCCACTCCACCTCCGGGAACATTACTCCCTGCTTTGAGAATCCACCCCCTAAGTCCTGACATAATCAAGTCTGACATTGATTTGGCAGCCTTAGCCATCAATTTTACTGCATCATTTACTACTTTTTGAAAGTCAGAAATATTATATTGACCCTTTAATGTTAAATTTTATTTAAAGTATAAGTAAAAAAAATCTTAATTTGCTTTTTTCCTCAAAGCAGTCTCTCTATTTTCTGTTATTTTTTTAAACCCACAATCTACATCATGTGCTATAACTGTCTACTTGTAACTGAGTTCCTAATATCTTATGTTTCAAGTTTTCTAATGTAATTAACTCCTATGACAAAGTCAAATTTGAGCAGGTGCTTTATATGAAGATAATGCTGTTGTGTACATTGCCATCAAATGTATCAGTCATTTTTAACCTCACCCCATCCCATAGTGAGATGGAGTACAAAGATAGCAGTTTTCTAGGTGGTATGCTTGATTTTCTAGAGAAACACCCTTTTAACTTCATAAAACATTGGTTAACTCTTGTTAAAAAAAGCATATAGAAAATATATATTAAAGCATTTCTCCATTGGAAATGATTTCTGATCCTTTCATGAATTGGATGAAACTAATGTATGTGTGTTTTTATACACACTCACACACACACACACACACACACACGCGCGCGCGCGTATATATTTAAATTTCTACTCTCTAATTTTGTTGTTTATTATAAAACAAATTAACATGACAAAAAAACTGCAATTTAAAAGCAACAATTTTTGTTCTAATTTATGTGATATTCTTTGAAGTACCTCCCCACGTTATAGAGACCCTGAATTTTTCTGAGTATTAGCTAAAAACATTTGCTATATTCTTTGTGTATAAAAAAATATAAGAAAAATATAGTTTAGATGTATTTAAAAGATTTAGTAGATTAAATGTACTTGACATTTTTGTGTACTTTATTAAATACCCTCATTTTACTGTGGTTTGATGGAGGCGTACCCCGAAAGTATGTGCCACTGGTAGAACTAGTTGACCTCTTTAAGATAAATTACTAAATTAAGAATTTCAAAATGAGTTGGTTTACCAGGAGTCTAAGAAACAGCACCAAGATGAAAACCAATATGAAAAGCAAACCGACAAATATCAGTACTCTTCCCAAGGTTTTATTCAATTGAGTCATGTAAAAAAAATAAACTACATAATTTCCATCTGTTATTTCCTTTTTTTTTTCTTTAAGGGAATGCTCCATTAGTAAATGAGAAAGGCCTATGATCAACAGAATTTAAGCAAATGTCATTGTTGAGCACTTGCCCTTGCTCTGACATCCCATATTGGAAATTCATTTTTAATGAGGGTTTTTCTGGTATAGGAAATTTGAAACTTCTTTTTTTTTTTTTCTATAAAAGAATTGTATGGGTGAAAATATTCTCTAGAAGATCAGAAGGTATTCTAATAATTGGGAAAACTAAATAGTTGATATATTATTTTTTGTAGTCAAAAATGATAGCAATTTCAGAACAATTGCCATTGTCTCTGAGAATGGGGGGTGGCAGGTTAAAAGTAATATTTAAAAAGTTGTTAAACTTTTATAATTTGACCCTTGTGAAGGCTCATAGTATAAGCAACATGTGAAAGCTTGAGCTGAGGAGTTGGTAAAAGGCAAAAGGAATTCAATCTCTAGAGAATCATTCATGCCTCTCTTTCCCTCATACCCACATCCTCCACCCCCAATCAACAGAGATTTCAGTAAAATAATCTTGTCCCTCTGGACTGAATTTGTAACAGTTTGAAAAAAAAACAAGTTTGTGTTTTTTTTCTGGTGACACTGATGTTCATGATACTTTAAAATAAATAAATACTCAAGATAAAAGAGCTTTTGTTTTTCAAATGAATTGAAGTAATAAATGTTAAATCAATGCAGAAGAAGACCAGAAATTGGCCAGTCACATTCTTTTTTTTTGTTTTAATACTTTAAAATCTAAGGATATCAGAAATTATAGGGGAAGTTCTTTAGTGGTAAGGTGAGGTAGTAGCTTCCTTTTCTTTGATAATTTGATTTGTGGGCCTAGTAGGTAAGTTTTACTAGGTTACTAAGTTAGAATGGGGGATGGAAGAGGGTGACAAAAAAAGGAATGCATAAAATTTTGTTCGTGGTCAGTATTCAAGTTGCCAAAAGGTACTAAAATCCAGTTATTGGAACATGATCTATCTTTTCTTTTGATAAATCTTTTTTTCTGACTTTCTAAATCTACCATATTTTTTAACATTTCAAAATGGTTTAAACATAAGATTTTTCCTTTTCCATTTCTTTAAGGAGGTTGTCATCACAGCCTCTTTATTAGATTATCTGATAAGTTAATTCAGTATTCCAGAATCTTAACATATTGAAATAATAAAACACTGAAAAATATCACAATACCTGTTTTTCTTTTCTTTTTTTTTAAGTGAGAATGTCTCCACCTCAACTCAAATGGAACAAGTAAGTTTTCAAGTCAGACAAAAATCCCATTGTTAATACTGATCAGCCCAGGCTAGGCAGTGAGGAGGAAAAAATGAGGCGTCCGCGGCATACAAATGAAATGAGCAGGTTGGCTGTTGAGTGTTTCAGGATATGAAGATATTAGTTATTTGCTTTCAGTAAAGGCATATCACAACCCTCTCAGTAAATAAATAAATAAGCAGATCTATACTAAACAAAGTGAAGAAATGAGACAGTATTGTTTAAAGGATTACTTTACATCTGACTCAGGCAAAGCAGATGCATATAGTTCCTCTTTGTTACCCGCTGAAAAGAATGTTGCACCTCAGATGTAAGTCTACTAAAATATATTCTAGGAAAGAGATTTTTTTCTTTTTTTAAAATGTTTTTAAAGAATTTGAAACTGATAACAATAGGGAACAGAAATGCTAAAACCTAGAATTAAAGCTCTTTAAAGGGTTTATTATAATGGCAAAAAACAATCTGTTTAGTGGAGGGTGACTCAAAAACTATAGTGCATTCTGCTTTTCTAGGACACAAATTTCTCCAAATTACAAGAGTTATGGGGAAAAAAGACTTCAATTATTTTCTTTCCTATTCTGTATTGTCTCAAGTGTTAAATATTTTTGGTCCCGTCTATGAACCTCCCCCATTTTTTTCTTTTGTGGCTAGGGTTTGGAGTTAGAATTATATGCTGGGTTTCATTTCAGTGCATTGGCTACAGGAGCAGCTGTCACCTTTTGGGAGAGATTAGGGAATGTCTTGTTTATTAGTTAACAATTTTTTTTATTATTACCAAATGATTTATGAAGAAAATTTAAGTCTTTTCTATTATTCCTCAGGGTATATCCATAGAATTAATCTCTTTGAAAATCAGTCAACATATACTCATTTTTGCATGCCTGCTGTATTCACAGGAAAAGAAATAGCATCCAATATGTCTAGCTTTGAATCTTCTTAAATTACAGATCCAAGTTGAAAATGGCTTGACTTGAGTACTTAAATGACAACGTGATTATTCCCTTGTTGTTTTTTAAAAGTTGTTAACTTTGGAATCTTGAAGCACTTTAAAGACCCTCAAATATCTAATAGAATTTTATAGACTACCTTTTGAGACATTTAAAACAATGTTTACTATGGCAAATTGTGTTCTCACATGGTTTTTAACTGTATTATCTCAATTAAAGCTTTAGTAATTAACTGTAATAACATGGTGATATGCATAAGAAAAACACCAGCTAAGTTTTTGAATTCACAATTTTAAACAGTGAGTGTATTTCTTATTGTCTAACTTTGTAGAAATAAAATTTGATTTTATTTTTATAGAATTAGATTGTTTGGTGGTGAAATTTAGACATGATTAAATAAGTACAGCAGATTTTATCATGTCTTAAAACATATTTCAACTCTGTTAAGCCAAAATAAAGACATTAGAGAAATAAAAAAAATAAATTTGAATGAATCAAACTAAACATGGTGATCTATTTCTTGAGCTATCAACATAAGTCTGTAGGTTCTTGTCACTGTGCACAATCCAGCACACCTAATTTGGTTTCATAAATGCAATTTTAAATATATTCTGTCTTTACTTTCAAAACCAGTCACCTTTAAAAACATTTTTCTTATATTTCTTGCATTCTTTTATATTTACCCATTCTTTCAACAAAATTTTGAGAACTGCCTAGGTGTCAATCATTGTGGCTTATAAAACAAATTATAAGGTTTTTGAGAACAGTGACATATATTGCCAATTTATCGTTTTTCTTTTCTTAACTTTTTACCACAAATCATAGAAACTGTCTACAAAGCTTTCTGTACCTATTTTGGCCTAGAGTGTTTTATTTATTTATTATTAAAAAAAATACATTTCCCCTGCTACTTTTTTTTTTTATTTAAAACTTTTATCTATTTTCATTTATTCTAGTAATATCTTCTCTAATATTGTGGAAGACTCTAGCCTATGATGAAATGTCTACATATTTTGTTGGATTATGCACAATTATAGACTATTGTATTCCATTAAAGTTAATCTGCCTGTATCTGGATTTTTGCATTAGGGACTCAGAATATAAGATTGCTTAAAAAAAAAAACTTGCATAAGTTTCTAGACTGTTTTGTGGATATTCTGGGAGTTCTTTCCTTTATGATTCTATGGCACTATGTGCATACATCTATTATAGGTCTTATTACTTTATACTGCTTCCTAACTAACACGGAACCAGTGTTAGTTACCGGGCAGAGTTTTCATCTCCATACACCATGGAGTTGAACTTTACAGTCAAAGAGTTTCACCAAGCATCTAGACAAAAAATAATAGAATAGTGATTCTAAAATACTCTCTTGGAGAAAGAAAAGACAATCTTTTGAGATTCACTTGCAGTAGGTCTGAAAACATTAGATAAAAAAGAAGAAAGGAAGATCTAGCTAGGCTGCTATTAATTTTATAGATTGAGAGGATGAACTTCAAGAATTGCATTTTAGAGTTTAAATCTACCAAATTTCATATCAAGTGCATTAGATTTTGACCATGAAGAATATCTGAATTATAATCTGAAGAGTACAGGAAGCAGTAATAAGCAGAGAAACAATGGCTAAGACTAACGAGCAAAAGGTTGCCTTCACTAATAGCCCTGGGACTGTAGGCAGTTTCAAAATAAAGGAGAGCAGAATTTCACCTCTTAAATTCCTGGTGATTCACTTGGCCAGATGTGGATTTGAGATCCTTTACCTTTCATAGCTTGCACAATATATATATATTAAAAAATTGTATCTTTTATGATAAATCAAGCTTTAAATTAGTAGAGGACCCTGTACTAGCACTAAATCCTCAATATGCAAGTGGTATTTAGTAACCTAAGTTGCAAGCTTCATGAATTAGTATTTATGATTCAGAGCAAATTATTTTCCCAGATAAGTGTCATACTTAACTTTAGGAAGCAGAAAAGTTTAGGTCAATAGGTGAAACACCTGTACAACTACTATGGGAATATCTCCTGCTACTACTTATATCTTAAGTCATTTTGTCTTGTAGGTCAACAACATTCTTTTATATTTTAACTGTTTAACGAGTTTTGTTTCACGCTGCTTCCAAAACACTAGGAAATCTTGATTGGCTGGCAAATAAGTTAATTTTTTATTCTAGTGGAATGTTTTACTATAATAGTTTCAACTAGAACATTTCCTTTTCACCTTTATTACCACTGTTAAAATACAGGGGTAAAAAATAATAATAATTAATATTATATAATTATCTTTAAACAGGTTTTCAGATGTACTAATGGATGCTCAAAAAATATTTAGAATCAGAAAGTGAATTATTGATATTTTAAATTACAAAGTAAGTCAGTTTTTATATTTATATTTTTATAATTATTGCTAGAAGTTAAAACATTACAAAGTATAAAAATAGAATTGCTACAACCTGCATAGAATTACAATTTATTTTTGCATACGTATGAATCAATGGCACACTTTGCAGATTTATTGGCTTTAAGTAGTGGGATATGCTGTACTGATTTTTTAAAAAAAAATCATGTCATAAATCTATATGGAAATTAAAAGTTCATCCGATTGTACTCCCTCAAAAATACTGTTTTAAATGTATGTTACAGCATTTTCAAATGGGAACTCAAAAAATGTGGAAAGCCATTAGTCTCCTACTAAACTTAGTCTATCAGAGTGTGGTTCAAATGTCACTAATTACTTTATAGGAATAATCATGTTGTAGCTTTAAACAAACTTAAGCTTTAGTGTACTTGAAGACTGTAGTGCCAGGATGAACATAAAGACCCTCTGCTGAAATCGTGATGATTGAGTTACATTTAACAAGATGCAGGATGTGGCACTTCAGCTATCTAACAATGGCGGGCTGTTTGCCACCCCAGTAGCGAGATCATGTTTCCTTTGCCTCAGACAATTTTAGAATAATTTCATGAAAACTACATTTGACACTAATGCTTTCTTTCTACTCTGATTTATTTAAGTGTTAATATGTCCACAGTGCATTTGTGTTTTAAAAATATTAGAAAATAAAGAAAAAATAAGCCAACAATTTTACTTTGGTGAATTTTAAAAAATAGTTTATTATACAAACTAGGATGACCTTTTAGTTACTCTAAAGGTTTTCCCTGATTGCTCTTACCTTTCTATTTTTGTATTTTCATTACATGGGCTTTGTGCTATTTTCTACACTTCTCTTGATCCCCCCCCCAAAAAAATTAATAATTAGATACTGTAAAAAAATAAGTAATGTATCTTTCCATGTATAATATTATAGTAAACATAATTTTATAGTATCATTTAATTAGTTGATTCCTTCTCTAATTTGGTTATTCCTCTCTTTATATTTAATTCTCTACAAAGTTTTTCAAAATAATTTATCTTAACTGTAGTAACCTCAACACTCATTATGTATTATGAGCTAAATCTTTTCATATATGTATGGCATTTTAGGCATGTTATATTAATTCATTCTGTCAGTAAAGTGCACATATCATTAATATATTTGTCTTTAATACTGCTTTAATTACAGGATATCATCAATGGTGAGGCTCATATGGAATATTTCCTGTGAAATTCTAATGCAATTCCTTTCATACAATGGGTCCTCAATAATGCAATTGGATGACTTCCTGACTATTGTCATGGTTCCTGGGAGATGCAGGAGGAGGTTGCCAGCAAGAGACAAAGATGACTGTCAAAACTATTATATTTAGATGAACAGCAAAAACAAGGAGTTGAAAGAAATCTGACATGTTTCAGAAGAACCCATTCTGTAAAAATGGATTCAAAGAATTTTGTATATTTCTGAACTCATGAAGACTCATTTAAAAAACAAATCCCAGAATTCTAAAATATGGTCAATGATCATTTGCTTATTTTTCTTAAAAAGTTTAAAAATATGTTTTAAAAATTATATTTAACTGAAGAAAATATTATATTCCAGTTTGGACTATGTAGAAAATTATTTTATAGTAGGGTGATGAAATATCATTAAAAAATAGGATTTTATTAGGTATGGGTTTGACATAAATGGCTTTCATTTTGTTCAGTTTTCTGACCCATATGCTAAATATCAGGTGTTAAAACATTTAAGAGCTAAGTCTTCTTCCTGCGTAAGTAGGTGTGGGGTAAATGTGTCACCCTTTTCTCAGGAGGTTGGTGGGGCTGTTGGAAGGGAGGAGGGTTTCCCTTCAGATGCTCTACACTAAAGAAATACTGTTGTGAGAGAATAAGGCTGTATGTGTAATGAGGACCTTAAAACAGTGAGACAGTGAAGGGTTTGAAATTAAGTCAATACCTTTTCTTCCAAGTAATAAAACTGTTAGTTTTACATATTTTATAAATGCATGTATATATGTACATCTGTATATATGTGTTTGTGTATATACATTGATGTGCATTTATAAATAAAAACATATCTATACACAATAAATGCAATTCAACAAAGCATTTATTGAACTTTTATGTGAGGCATTGTGATAAAATTGTAAGGACTCAAATATAAATGAATACATTCCTTACCATCAAGTATTTGCAATTGAGTTGGAGAGGTGATGTAGGGCTAGCATTTTAGAAGTATAAACAAACAATCTCCCAAAAGCCATTTAATTATAAACTATAAAACAACATAGATAAAAGATACTCTTTTAAAAATATTTAGCTAGATAATTTTTCAATAATGTGTAATAAAATAGTTTTCTTCTTTTTTGAATGACACGTGTGATTTCTGGCATCTTAAGTACAATTGGAATAGTTGGCTTTAACCCATTTTCTTATTCTGAAGAATTATTCTCAGATTTCAGTCCTAGAAAAAGTGATAAAGTCTATTTTCAGAAATAAGACTCTTAAGATATAGAAAACTGCAGGTTTCTGATTACTGTATTGTAAATGAGTCTAAAGGTAAATACCGTCACCTGAATCTCATTACAAGAAATGAATACTACACATATTTAATGCTCTAAAATAATGTTCAACATCTAAATAGTATGTTGTTTTACAGCTAATGAGCTAGTGGCCTACACACCTTGATTCAATTTTAAATATCAAGAAAATTATTTTTTTGTGACAAATATCTGTAGTTTAATTTTTTTTCTTCTTCTGAGTGCCTTATTTCATGTTTTCTGGAGAAGAAATGCCACTTTTCAGACCTCCATTTTGTTACATATACCTGGAAAGAGTCCTTAATGTAATGAAATTGCAGAGCTAAACAGTTGGTAACAACTTCTTATTGATTATATTAATTTTAGAAATGAACCTTTCACATTTTTCAGTGGTCCAAGTAGAAATGACAACAAAAAAGATACATTAATTAACTGTTCTGTGTAGTGGTTTGTTTGTGTGTGTGTGTGTGTGTGTGTGTGTGTGTGTGTGTGTGTGTTCAGGTTCATGTTTGAACCAAATATATAGATTACATTTTTAAATAACAAGTAAGTGGGCAGTAGAGTGTGATGTGAGAAACCTAACCTGAGTCCTATTTCCAACTTGAGAACTAAGCAGTTATGGGGTATTAGATAATAATTTTTTTGCGAGGGGGAGAGTTCAATATCCTCTCTACAAATGAGTTAGCTAGACTACTTATATTCCACCTTTTGTTCCTTCAAATGCCACAAATACTGTATTCAGAAGTGTATTTATAAACTATGGTACAAAATTTATCACTTAAAATATGAACAATATTGAATTATTTTAGTTAGGAGTAAGAACTTAATGATTTATATCACTCTATGTAAAATTCTAATTTCATTTGGGGAATAAAGTACAAAAACTATTATATAATTTTCTTTCATTAAAATATTTGAAATATCTATGATTGCTATAATATTAAATATTGATTTATTAAATAAAGCATACTTATAATATACCTCTTATACTAGTCTCTGAAGTAGGAATTTGGGAATAAAGTGAATTATATGATTCACATGTTAAATGTAGTTGGCATGATGCAAAAGTATTTGGCTAAAATTAAGGTTTCTGGGGAGTGTTTACTATTTTTATCATTTAGGGAAGAAAAGTTAAATTTTTCCTTCAGAGTGAGATAATAGATATCATAAAACATATATTCAATTTACTGTTCTCTGACTCATTACACTGAGATACCTATATTTGAAAATTGGGAAAACAATACTACTGGTGATAATTTTAATTCAACTCATTTCAATAAATATTTATAAATCATTTCCAGATACTTAAGTAGTTTTTATGGAAAAGAAAAAAAAATGAATAACGTTTGATTCTGCCCTTGAGGAGGTCCCAATCTAGTAAGTGAAAGTTACAGGAAAGGAAAATACAAACACAATATACTAATTGCTTTGATAGCACAGATAATAGGCATTTAGTGAAACTGGAATTTTAGGGAAGCTTCCTGTGGGAAATGGTGCCTGAGCTGGGTCTTAAAGGATGAATAAGAGCAGGTGAGGAAAGATGAGGAGGTTGTGTCAGGGCTTCAACCAAAGTACAAAGCCACAAAATAGGAGAGTGTGTATGAGTACAGGAAATGGGAGCAATTTTGTCATTGACGGTGTAAATTGCGAAGAGTAGAGAAAAGAGAAATCAGTAGGGGCCAAATCAAAAAGTCTCTATATAGTCATGCTTGTAATTCTTATATAGGTGATAAAAAGAAAAGGACTTTAAAGAAGAGAAAGCCATAAATAGATTTGCTTTTTAGATAAATGAGCCTGGTTGTAGTGTGAGGGCTATAATTACTAGTAACAAGCATGAAGATAGAAAGGCCAATTAGTTTGCTATTGTAACAGTCTGGACCAGAGGTGACAAGGCACTGAAATGTGGCAGTAGATTATGAAAAGGAGAGAGAAATCACATGAGAGAAATACAAAGGAGGCATGCTAGTCCTGATGGGAGGTTTGTAGAGAAGGATGGAGAAATGAGATTTTATAACATTTTCCATGCTGTTATTATAATATTGTAAATATTTATATTATTTACAATAATTCCTATGCTTATGGCAAATATTATTAGAACCATCAACTGATACTAGCAAGAGAAGAAGAGTAGATATGCCTAAGGAAAGAGAAGAGAGTTCAGTTATTGGTTTTGAGAAGGTTATTCAGTTTATCGTTTAGGTGCACATAACCAGTTTGATAAACTAATGTAAAACTCAGCTGCCAGAGACAAAGGTTGGGATATATGTGAGAATTAAGGTTAATGTAGACAGAAAAAGTAGGCTTAGGACAGAACTCTGGATGGCAGTAAGGAACAGGAAGAAGTGGAGAACCCCAAACAGGAGCATGAGACAGATAAGCAGGGAAGGACAGGAAAGCAATGTCATGGACATTCAGGTAGAGATTTTTAAGGTCAATCAAATATAAGAGAAGGATGTGGAAACTGGGCAAGGCAATTTCTATTTCAAGAGTTAGGATGAAAATTATCCCTATACTATGTAAAGATAGAGTGGGTGGGAACACAGAAGCCAAATTGCAGTGGGTTTTTTGAAGACCAACTACAAGAGAAATAATTAACTAATAATAACTAATGATTTTGGCTAATTGGCCCTTTCCCTGTCTCAAATATATAATGATACTTAAAAGTTCTTTACCATCTTATAATTTTGAATTCACCATGAAAATTGAAACATCTATTCTGAAAATAAAAACTACTTAGAAAACATAACAGTTTTCATTTATCATCACCACATTGGGGAAAATAATTCTCCCTTCTTGAAAATGATTTAATTAATTTCTTTATTTTCCCCCAAGATTTTCTGCAGGCTCCTCCTAGATAATGATTCATGGATCACAATGTAATATTATGACTTTATCCTTTATTGTATTCATATAACAAATGATCTTTGAAGAATACTCTTCCAAATCTGTGGAACCACTATTCATTATACTAGTTGACATCTCAAATAATGATACACATGGCATATTATTCCCAGAATTTAATGCCAGGAAAAGTTTTTCTCTAATGAAGAACTGATATACTTCTTTTATCAGTCATTGGAAATGTATTTTATTTTAACTTTAGCTGATGGAAAGTTTAAAATGAAATTTAATGCTTGCATGAAAAAAAACAGCTTTTTCTAGTTTCTTAGCTGAAGGGACCTTTTTTTTTCTTTTATAAGTGTTTTTTTTTTTTTCATTCTGTACTATTTTCATCATGTGTGTGTGTCCATAGATATATATCTCTTTACCAAAGTCCTCTTTAAATGCGATTAGAGTACAATTAACAACAATAAAAATGATAGTAATAAAGTATTTTGTTGCCATTTTATTTCATTTTTCTTAATTCCTTCTGAAGGCCCATTTTCACTCCCACACAAACCCATGTATGCATTGTTTGAAGAAAAAAAATATTTTTTGGTATTTTTTTAATTAAAAGAAATTTTCTATGAGTTTTTATTTTATCAATTATTTCCCTTTTTTCACATACACGTAATTAAAAAAAGAGATATAATAGAATTTAATTCTAGTTTGAAAAGCGTTAACTATTAATTTATTATTCTTATCTTTATTGTCTAATTACATAATCCTGAGCCTGGTACCAACTAATACAAATATCAGTGGTGAGTATATATATATATATATATATATGACATTCAGCTGCACTTAGAAACTCTTGAGCTTGTAAATTAATTCAAACTGATTTTATGACATTTTCTTCTAACAGCATACTTTTTGTGCATGGTGCCCTTATGCCTCATTTTCTCTAAACAGAATTTCCTAAGAACAGTGTTAAGAGAGACGGGTGCAAATAAAATAATACAAAATATTTCTAAAGTTATGAAAAGCTTAGTTTCAAGACAGGCATGAGAATTGTAGAAGAGATTTGATATGACAACTAGAAAACCTGCTTCTCTATACAAGAACTTCCAAGATGTTCTAATTAGTTAAATTTCTTCCCATTCTTCATGATTCATCTCAAATGCCATCCATTTTTAAACCCTTTCCTAAGACTCTAGATAGTTGTCTGTACCCATTTTTGGATTCCTGACACTTTTTATTTTTACTGATTATAATAGGATCTCAAAAGATATTATGATGATTTGTCTAAAGGTCCTTTCTCTCTTCATCTCCTTTGTCCTATAACCAAAGCAGTTAGCATATATTAAGTACTCAATAAAGGCCTTTTTGAAAGCTGAAATATCTGAGTAAATGAAGAACAAAAGATATATTTGGGTGAAAACTGCAGAATAATGGGGATAATGAAGCATCACTCTGGATTTTAAATATTTTACTTTCTGGATATTTAAGATTATTATAAAATTTCAATTGATGGCAAGTATGAGTCCCAGAAGAAATTTGAAAAGTTGGGAAATAAATCTGAATCATTTTAAGCCAACATTGAATTAACATAGTGTTCTGGAGTCATGATGCAAAATCACCTCTAAAAAATCACCTAACTCCCAAGTCCAAAAATCTTTAACTGAATCTGCTTAAATGTATTAGCATAGTGAACATAAAATTGTACAAATCACTAGGAGATGGAATGACCATGGAGGCAGCAAAAAGAAAGACCCAAAGCCAACTTGTGGCAGTGCACAGCACTTTTACTTCTGAAAAGAGGTGGTTGTCCCTTTTTAGGTGCATTTGGCTGTGCCCTCTGCATGATGCTTGTCCAAGTACTGAAGTTACTACCTCCTCTTTTTCTGGATCCAACCAGTGTGCTTATAAGGAGAGAATGTGATTTAAAAATATGAGAATTTTGAGACATTTAAGTTTTTTATTGTATGTCAATAATAAATATTCTACTTGATTATAGTGATAATACACATTAGTTTTTGATTGCCCGTAATATGACAGATACTGAACTAGACACTCCTGCATATGATAACTTTAATACTCACAATAATAGTACCCTGCAAAACAAGAATGTTTTTCACATTTTACTCATAACAAAACTGAGTTCTGGGCAAATTACGTGATTCAATATCTGAATTTTTTAACTTTTCCTCTATATAGTTACAAATCGATTGGACTTATATCTAGTCAGATAACATAATGACAATATTAGATATACAAAGAATTTGTTTTTAAATTCAATTGCATTACAAAATTAGGCAAACATGCTACTAGCATTCTTTCAAATGAATTTATTAAAATGATAGAATTTTATACTCATAAATTGGAATGATAATGAGAGAACATTTTATTACAACTTTATGTGCATGAGGGAATAGCTGAATTATGTGAAATTGAGCTTCTCACCTTAGAAAAGTTCCTGTAACCTCTGCATTCTTGCACATTAATAATCAAAGGCCAAGAGCGGTGGTGTGCTGTGCCTGGCATGCTCTTCCCTCAGATAACTGCACTGCTCCTCCCCTCAGCTCCTTCATGGATCCACTCCAAAGCTACATTCTCAAGGAGGATGCATTCGCCCTGACCACTCAGCTTAAAACTGTAACCTTTATTTCTGTTTTCTAACTCTGATTTATTTCTCTTCGTAGCCCTTATCACCATCTGACATATACATTTTATACAGTCACATTATATGGATTTTTTTTTTGTCTCCCACTTTAGAAAGTATTCCTCATGGCTAATCTGTTTTATTATATATCCCCGGCTCTTGGGATAGAACCTAGTACATGGTAGGTGTTAATAAATATTAATTGAATCAATAAATTTTTACCTTGGCTATGGGTATAGCTATGGAAAACTAATGAATTAGTTTTTTATTCAATCTGAAATAAATCATTTATTATGCCATACAAAAAAATGCAATTATTTACAATAGGGCTAAAACTGTGATATCAGTTTTATAAATATATTATTATTATTATCTTGAATCTACAGATGAACTATTAAACACTAATATTCATTGAACAAATACTTGTAAATGATAACCTTTTTTGTCTTTTATTTAAAAGTAAATCCTCTGGTAATGAAAAGTAATTTATCCTTCAGATTTTCTTATAAGATATAGAAATAGTTGGAAAAGGAGCTCTTTGTATTAATATTAAGAATCAGTGGCAAATACATTTTAAAGTATTTTTTCAAAACCTGAGCCCTTCTCATTTCAATTATACGACATTCTTTTTTTTTTCTTTTTTTGTCAGAATAAAACAGCACGATAGAAGACTAAACTCAAGTAATGCCACTGAGAGTAAGAAAGAAATTGTCTATAGTCATTGCCTCTGAGTCATGTTAGGCAGAACGACAAATGGGCAATGAGATACATAATGACATGGCAGTCTGTGGCTTTGCACAGAGGTCCATAAATATTTTGCACATGCTTGGAATACATGAAAGTCCAGTTGACAGGCTCTCCAAGAATATTCTAAAATTAGATACCAGACCTAAATTGGTATCAGGAATTTAATAAAAAGGTATGTCCGCAAAGTCTTTTAGGTCATCACACAAGTGGTCTTCATTGTGTTTTACTTAGCTGTGCTTTGCAAGCCATTTTTGTAAAATACAGTACAAAGAACTGAACATTAAGGCAGTGACTCTATCCCCCCCCCCATACTGCAATCAGTTTGAATTGCAGCAGATATGCGTTTTATGTTAATTGTGCCAAAACAGCAGCAGCATGAATGCTAAATTATTCACCATGTTCACAAACTGTCAAATGGGGCAAATAGCCAACTATTCAAAATAATTGCAAAAAGACTGGAACAGCTGTAATGTGTTTTCAGTGTGTGTTCCATATCCTCCTGAAACCAATATACAATGCAATGAAACGAATGCCTCTCTTCGATAGACTCAGATGAGGATTTAGATTTCACTCATAAGTATTTCAAGCAAAAATTAATCCATTCATTTGTACTATAATTTCCTCTTAATAACTTTAAAATATCAAAATATTTTCAGATTCAGAGAAATTAGCAATAAAAAATGAACCCTCAAATATATGTTGATGCATAGATATGTGCTTTGTCTCCTACATTAAAAGGGAAGAAGTCATTATTTCTAAATTGCAGGCCTGTCTATTTTTATGGTAATGAACACAGCTTTAAAAACTCAAGTGTGTAAAAAATTCGGATTCCATCCTAAATTTTGTGTTATAATATTGCTTGCTAGCTGTTCCATGTGCTAGAGAGTTACATGTTAAAAAGAAGAGGGAAGGCAGAGGAAGAGGCAAGGAAGAAAGCAAAGAAAGAAAGGATGGAGGGAATAAGGATAAAGTCAAACACTCAAAGTTTAAAATCTTTTTTAAAAAAGATCAGGAGTTTAGATCTGTTCTTTATCCTTTTTAAACACCCATGCTTCTTGCAAGTAAGAGTAAACAAATAATTTTGCACCTAATTTTATAATTTTGAATAGAACTTCTAATTTCCATACATAATAATAGTCCCTTACTATTACTTAATAGAAATAACTTCAAAATATTTCCTAATTATATATTGTAAGCAAATAGACTAAAATTAAAAATAATAAAACTATATTTTAAATTATTTTTATAAAGAACTTTTGACATTGGCTGAAGATTTTATAGAAAATCACATAATGGTTAATAATAAATATATATTTGAATGATAATAAATATTTAGTAATGATGATGAAAATGAAGAAAATATAATTTTATACAGAATGTTTTCTTGCTAAATCTCAGAAAGAAATTTAATAGTAGAGGAATAGTTCTAAGTATGATAACCATAGTTCTGACAAAAGCAATTGTGATAAAAAATGTGACAATTTTCTATAAATTAATATAAAATCTGGTTTAATCTCTAAAATAAAAAAAATTGATATTGATCGGCAAATTTACTGTAATCTCAAATCTTTGGTATTCATATATTTTAATTAATGTTGCTGCCTCCATTTATGCTTGTTGTTCTTATCATTATTATTATTAGGATATTTGTACTAGGCTATAATAGCAGTTGTACATTTTAGAAAAGCAGTATGTCAGCTTTCTGCTTTTATCTGAGAGTGTTAATAAATTGAGATAAAGGTAGTTCATCATTAAAATAAAGTCATATAGGAGTACAGTTTTTCCTTAAGTTATAACTTTTTTTCTCACACAATATTAATTGACTTTTATCTTTCTATCAAAATGTCCAGGTATCATTTTATGTATAACTTAATATAATTTTTACTTGAAAAATTTTCTTAATGTTGAATTTTTATGACTTTTAGATAAACTTTTAGATCAACTGTGTATTTCAGAATACCATCAAAAATAAATATTTTCCAAAAGCAAACTGAAATATGGTTTCTAATTATTTGCTGCCTCTTCTTATGGAAGGATTACAATTCCTACCTCACTACTATTAGGCTTATAAGTACTTGGTCAACAAAAAATAGGCAATACTGCTACAACCTCTGAACAGAAGCTTTTCAAACCACCCTGTGGTTCTACCATCTCTCATTAGTTCTCAGATGACATTACCTCTTAAGTTTGTAACCTAAATAAAGAAGATTTGGAACAGAGACAGAAGCAGCTCATTAAAAGATATTGAGTGAACAAGAAATAAATATTATGCATTTTTTTTTATTATTACAGCATCATTTTCAAGCATAAAGTGGCTAATATACTCTTACTGGCCCAGTAAGACTATATGAGGATCATTTTATAGTTCTTAAGTAAGGCCTATTTTTAAATTCTGTTCATTTAAAATCCCTACAATTTGAAATGCTAATGGTATGATTCCTAGATCTATATTTGAAGAGATGATGAGTAGAAAATTTAAGATGCTATATCCTTTAAAAAAGAGTTGTGTCCTAACAATTAAGTTTTATCTATTGACTTCTATCTAGAAAGCTAAATGAAGAGAAGTAGAATTCTTAGACATGAAAAAATTTCTATGGGATTATGTAGGCATTCCTTCTGCATTAAAATAAGAACCTTTAGTAAGTAAACACTAGTTTTCTTGTTCCTCGATGCAAAATGATGTATTACAGAAATTAAACAGTCTAGAAAAAATGCTTAACTTTAAGGAGAGGAAGTGGTATAACATGTTATAAATTTGAAGCAATACTTAAAAATTTCTAAATTTTTTCAAAACATCAAATTAAATATTGAAACCCCCAAATCTGTTAGAGATTTTATGGCCTTAATGAAGTCATTTAATTTGAGTTTACACTACCTAGTTGGCCATTGTTAAATAATTTTAAAAAATTAAATTAATTTATCTCAATTTCTTAAAAAGAAACAGTTAAAATAAAAGAAAATGAGGCATTAAAATAGTATATTATAATATAACTATGTTATTTAGTATGATCTTACTTTCCTGTGATTTGTTCCTGTAATTTTTTATAACTTAGAAGAATCAACTCTCAATGGTAAAGTAATATTATATTTAACTTCCTTATCATATTACTCTGTTCTCATCTAACAGTTATGTTCATGTCATATTTCCCTTTCTTAGGATCCCAACAGCAAATTGATGACATATACAAAATAGAATATTTTGAATAGGATTTATTTACAAACTATTTACAAAAACGTTGGTATACAGGACCCAAAAAGCACTCAATGCTCTACTCAGAGAGGCTGATGTACATAATTCTAATAATGGCTTCACATACCTAACAGAAGACTGATAAACCAATGAGGGTGATATTTGATTAAGAGTCTCTTTAATGGAAAGTATAAGAATGTTTGCAAAAGATATTTAAGAAATAATTTACTAGTTGTCTCTAAGAATTTTATATTTTCACCTCAATTCTTAGTAAAATGAATTAATTATGTAGGGCCTGACAAGGAATAGGTAAAGACATCTGGCAGAAGGTCCTTAAAATCAGTCATCAGTATAAAGAGTGTGAACCTTTCTGTATAAATGTTGGAGACATATGGAAATACTATGAAAGTTCTAAATATGATAATCATAGTTCTGACAAAAGCAATTGTGGGACTAGACCTGGAACTTTCCAATAAAGCTTACCTTCATCATGTATATCAATACCGTAAAGCTCTGCTATTATAATATAATTCTCTATAATACTACTTACTAACACAATCTAGTCATTGCTATCAAAATTCTATTTTCAACTCTTGAGAAACTTCTCAAAATAACAATATTTATGTCATGATAAAAAAGTTAATATTTCTTCTGATAATTAGGTTCTATGTTTTTCAATGATACAGTGATCAAATAAAAATTAAACTGAAATATATAAAGGAAGTTAGAATTCAAGTTTTATACCTGTGAAATTAGCCACAGCCTTTAACCTATGCATATCATGTCATATTTCCAGTTCTTCTGGTACTTATGGATAAAATAGAAGGGCATATTATTACTGATAAATACTTAGATGCAAACCTGGCCACCAAGGCCTTTCTTTTGCACATCAAAATACAATGTGGAGTACTTGACTCATAAGAATACATCCAAGAAGAATACTTCAACAGTTGTAATATCATGTAATATAATAAGATAACAAAAATTAAAAATTTTTTTTTGCCTTTAGCAGTTTGGCATAACTGAGAGGCTTGGAAATGACAGTTGCTGACAAAGCAACCTACAAGAAATTAATTTTATTTTTGTTCCAAAACTTAATATTAACTGTGAGCATAAAATTAGATTTTCCCAAAGAATAATGTACAAATTTCATTTAAGCAACAGTTACTTTTAAAAATGTATTATATTTAGTTTCATATAGAAAGGTTTATTGATTCTAAACTACTCTTTTCAGCCTTATTTATGCATTAAATCATTCTTTAAGTACATAACACCTACACGTGTGACACCTGTGCTAAAGCAATGGTTCTCAAAATTGACTGTGTGTTGTTATCACTGGGAAAGCTTGTTCAACATGCAAATATGTAGAAAGCAGTCCAAACTTTCAGCTTCAGGGTCCAAGGTGTGAGAAATAATACTCTCTGTTTTAAATAAGTTTCTCAGAATGATTCTTATGCCAGAAACACACATTAAAACAATGGAAAATGGTTCTGAATATAACATCTTCTTATAATAACAGAAAAATTATGCAACACATATTTTATAGCAGTATTCTTTAGCATGGCAACCTAGGAAGAAGATATAGACTGAGAAAAAATTTTCAACCTTCATTAAAAGGTTGAGAACTAAAGACAGGGAAGGGAAGAAGGAATGCTGACTGCCATAGTCATAGCAAGCATTATTTAATGTTTTCAAAAGTGAAGTAGGAAAAAGAAAAAAAAAACATTAGAGTATTAAAACTGGTTTGTCAGTTTTTTTATATGGAGAAATGTGTGTGTTTGTGTGTGTGTGTGTGTGTGTGTGCGCGCGCGCGCGCGTGCGCGTATGTGCGTGTGTGTACACACATTACCCAACATAATACATTGGTCTGTAAACTGTACTTTTTGTGATCAATACATAGGTTAACACACTGATGAAGCTCAAATCTAACTAATAATCTGTTTTCAAATATTTTAAAACAATATTTTCTTCTAAAATTTTAAAACATTTTAGAAGAAAATAAACTCATTTGATGAAATTATATATAATTATATCACAAAAATAAAGTTAATTTACTTATTTTTCAAGATTCAACTAAACTTTTAGTGTGTTTCTATGGGGATTTAAGAAAACTACATGACATAGGCTCTGCCGAGAAATTTATTTATGTGAAAAGTTAAGGCTTCAACATATGAAACCAATATGGGGAATAAAGATAATAAAATTAACATGACATCTAGAGAATTTCAGAAATCATAAACTTTAGGGAAGATAAGATGATATCATATTTTAGAAACAAAATAGAAATTTTATCTTAACTTAACCCAGTTGCAGGGTTCACCAATACAAAATCTTGAGATTACTTCTTCTATTACTTCTTCTATTAGAATTACATTCAGGTATACATAAGGCTAATTACAAAAATGAAAATTTGCCCAAAACAAGGACCAATGTCCAATGTACATGTCTAGGAAATATCTTAAAGAGTTTCTATAGAAATATATAAAAATTTTAAAAGAGAATAATTAATCACAACTGTACATTTTTCAAATGTTAAGCATAAACGAAAAGGATTATTAATTTTTCATACTTCTCCATCTTTAATTCAATGATTAATTTGAAAGCAACATTTGTTTTCTGTTCTCATGTTCCATTCATATTAATTTAAAGGTGACTAATTTATACTAAAAGATAGAGAAGAGCATAAAAGTGGCCTATGTAAGAAGTGATGACTGTAAATCAATTATTTATACTTTCTTGACTGGATGGTTTAACTCAAAAAACATGGGCTCTGCATACAATTAATGGTTGCTACTTTGTGAATTATAAAAAATTTTTTAAAAAATGTTAAGCATTGCAGTACTAATTGTAGTCTCCGTATGGCACAAAGCAATTTAAGGTGTTTGTACAACCCCTCGGATTCTCCAGATTTAATTATTTATAAAAAATTGTCTTATAAATATACCAAAGAGTAAAAGAGCACTCAATTGTTTGCTCTTTTCAAGTTTTTAAAAACAAACAACATCATGATAAATGAGCATTGACACAGAAAGAAAACATTCCTATTAAAATATACATAAGAAATATACACAATCCATTAAACAAGACAGAGTCCATTCCATTTCAGTTTCTTCTTAAGCAGTGTGAATATTGAGAGAGATTTAGGACACCCTGAGTACCCTTTCAAGTACCACTAATGAAATAAATAATATTTGTTGTCACATCACTCACTGGGAGGTGGATATGACTTCATGCTTATTCATTTGTCACTTTCCAATTGAATAATGCCTCCCTTAGTACACAGACCTTTTCCCAACAACTGTTAACTACTCAAGTAGAAGTTAATTGAGTCATTGGTTTCCCCTTGAATCTGTGAATGTTTGGGGATGGTGAGCTATCAATACTGCATGTAATAAGGTAATAGTCCAATTCCTATAATGAAAATAAGTTGAACCTGCTTTATATTCTACTCAAGTATATATGCTAGAACTCAAAGTCATTAGAAAAAAGAAAGTTGGGGAAGGGAAGACTCGGGAAAAATAGAAACAGAACAGATTTCTTGTAGCCCTAATAGGAAATATTTGAAGACAGTATTTACTATGCTTCACAGAAAAAATTCAAACTGATTTTTCTAATTTATAGTCAATGACTTCTAATTGTATGTCTTGTCATTCTGTTTTAGATTTAATATAATTCTAAAAAAGCAACATACATACTATAAAAAAGAAACTATGATCAGAAAATTTGAGTTTGTAGTCATAGTTCTGTATATTATAAACAGCACATAATTAAATAAACATTTTATCATTTATTACACATTGTGCTTGATCTCAATTTGACACAGGTTTTTCTACTGGGAAACAAGAATTGTGGTTACAAAATTAAAAAATACCCAAACAATTGTATCTATTTGGAAAGTCAAGTTTATTAATTCATTTATTTTTTGAGTGACCCATAAGGCAGTAACAAAATATGTTTTTAAAGTGTGTTGCTCTACCATTAGTGGAATATCCCTTTCATAATCAGCAAAGAATAAATGCAGAAGAGGTCTCTGGGCTTCCTTTAAGAGAAGCAAGGCTGTTTATAAACTGGAGAGATGACTTTCATTGACTCAAAGCCCTTGCATTTTATTCAATGCTTTTACCTGCACCAATCATGTACCTGATCATCAAAACAGAACCTCAAAGTCTTGATGTGAGCTCCCTGGATCATTTCACAGAGGAGAACATGGAGGCACATATGCCCTGTGTGGTCTATTCTTCAGAGATACAGGCTGTATTTCTGAACACAACCTGCCTGTAAGGATGTAGGTACAATAGTATAGAATTCTAGGCAGCTGGAGTGGAATAATATGAAATCGAAAGAATAAGATAACTTGCTGTCTACTTTACAAGCAGTCACATGAAGATTAATAGGCTAATTTCTGAGAAGCACTTAAACATTCATGGATGCCAAGTTTAAACATTATTATTTATTAGTTGGCTATGTGGCAAATTTCCCCTGAGAGCATGACTGTAGCCATATAAAGATATCTTATTTAATTTCAATATACATATTGTATATAAGGTAGATTTTAATTGTAAGAAAGCATTCAGAAAGATAGTAAAGTCTAAGTGGAAGCATGAAATTATATCTCTTCAAATATTTAAGAGTGTTCAGTATTAAAGGTGTGGTGAATCAAAAATTAACTATTAAATGAGACTCTGTTGTCTCCATCTCTAAAAAACTGGATTCAGGACAGGGAACATAAATTTAGAATGGTGCGGTAGGGAACAGAAAAGGTGTCAGAAATCACACATTTTGCCATGAACAACCCTACAAGAAAGTCTTTAAAAAAATGTCTTTAAATGTACAAGCTGAACCTATAAAGCTTTACAAAAAAAAAAAAAAAAAAAAGGGGGGGGGGGGGGACTCAGAGAACCTAGACTTGCAAATGCTCCAAAGAATTTTGAAGCTCTTTAAAAATTTGTCTATAATAAAGTTACAAGATATGGCTAGCTTATAAGAATATGTATTCATGCAGTAAAATCACATCTTCATGTCTATAACTTTTTCAGTGTAGCTTGTTGCTACAAGATTTTTGATACTATTATTTAAAATATGTGTTATTTTTAAAGTGCCACTCAACAGTTGGCAAGGATTTACAGCCAATATCATGGTGGTGATACCATCGAATAAAAAGCAGACCCAAACATAAAATCATTCTGAATAGTATATTTATAGCAATGTTCTGTAATCAATATCTGATACTTACTCCCCAATAATCAATATTTGAAACTAAAGGAATGAAAGGTAATTTGGGCATAAGGTTCTTAAAAACATGTAGTACAAATTACATATCACTTTTTTTTCTAATGGCAATGGTATTTGGGAAATGAAGGTTTATAGTCAGTTATTAATGCCTGTAATTATAAAGATGTCATTAAAATCCTCTTTGCATTAAATATACCTCACAGATCCAACTCTCATTATTTCTTTAATGCTTGAGGTTTATTCTTCATAGGACAGAAAAGCAATGGAAATGAGAGTAGCTACCCTAGGTTAATATGTGAATGATAAATTAGTGCTCTAAAAATGAACTGCATAGGTTACAATTTAGACAGTTTTGGCAGAAAACCAGTTTTCTCTGTTAAGTTAAGGATTTTATATAAAGAGAGAGACGGATTCAATAGCACAGAAGAAAATACAAGAGATTGCTTTACGAAGTCTTTCTCAAGAGAGATTAAAGAGTTCATTAGGATATTTTCAACATCAAAGCAAGCAAAATTTGTGATCCTGACTTGGATAAAACAAGTATTTTTTTTGCTATTGACTTTCTTGAAACAACAGTTTCAAAAAAATATATGTATTTTTAAATAAGTATAAATAATATATGTATTTTTAAATAAGTGTTTCTTATGTGACAGTTGAAAAAATAAAAGGCATTTTAATGAAATAGCTAACTGGAAGTCATTCTATCCATCTCCTTAATTTATTTGATTGAACTCTGGTAAATTAAAGCCACTTTATGATTAAATTAATTTTACCCTTGAAAACAGAACTCCTGTAATCATGAGTTTTTGTTTGTTTGTGGTTCCCCCCTCCCATAACTCTGAGTAAGCATCCCCACATGCATTCTATTTAAGGTATTAGTCTTGATGCCTAGGGAAGAAGATTATTTCTTTACCACATGTGTGATTTGATTTGCATGGAGTAGAAAGATCCTGTCTATGCAAAGTAATTTCACCATCAGACTGCTGAAATTTGCCCTTATGTCCAACCTGAAATCCTCATCATTGAGTAATTTCTTCTTTGATACTGGGGCTAATAGGTGATGTGTGTGTGGTGGTTATGACAATGGGCTAGTTGAAATCTTGCATAGGGTTGGTAAGAGAAGGGGACAGATAATAAGACACAAAGAAAAACTCAAACATAAAATGCCCCTTTAATGCTTTGATAAGAATTTCTGCTCTACCTGTATGGAAGGCAAGATATGGCTGGGGTTGGTGAGATGCAGAAGTATAACAGCATAGATGTGCTTTAAAATGGGGTGCTAAAGAAGCCAGAGAACAATGGGCTTGCATGAGCCAATTAAGCCAGGAGTAAATGGGGGTCTGAGTCATGGTGGATTGGGGACTGTGAAGTTTGGTAAATGTTGAACTAGAGATAAAATAGAAATAATTTTATTACATGGAAGGTCAAGATTTGGGAAACTTAAGGAGTCAGGATATTCCATGGTCCAGATATTCTTTAATTATTTATTTAGTATTTATTGATTAGGGTTAATAAAAAACTTTTTATTAAACAATACATCATTGCTAATGTTAAAAATAAACTATGTCTGTGTTAGATATCTTCTATTTCCTCTCATGAATCCTCTTTATATTTTATCCTTTCTTCTTTGTGCCCTCAAAGCTTAACAGTATAGGTATAAACTCAATTAATTGCCTCTTGTGTCCTCTGGCTTCTCTCTGGGGCATACCAGTGGGAATTACCAACATTAAAACAGAATGTGCGAGAAAAAAGATGAAGGGAGGAAGATGCCATGTTTATTTCTCTGTCTTTCTTTCTGAAGGATTTCATGAGCTGGTGGCATGCTTCCAGTCTCTTTCTCCACGTTCTGTAGATAACCTTACCTTCCTTTCTCTCTTCAATCTTTGGTTGGCCATAGCATCTTGTACTAAAGGTTTGGAATACTAAACTATCCTTGTGATTTTCCTACACTTGGCCCACACATTTGTAAATAACCCTTTATTAAACTTTCTTCGAGTTACTCATTTTTGAGTGTGCCAACTGTTTTTTTGGGACTTTGACCCTTACAACAACAGTGAATGTGTTTGCACATAACTTACTTTTGTACTTATTTGAAATTGTCTTTCATGTCGCTTTTTTAATTTTTATTTTTAACTAACAGCATAGAGACTCACAATAAAAATAGCTGTTCACATATCAAGATAGTAGCAAAGTTGTTTTAAAATTTTGTATTAATTTAGTAAAAAAGTTTATATTTTTTCAAGTTTCTTTTTTATTTGATAAAAAAGCAGTCGTCCTCTCTTATCCGTGGTTTTTCTTTCTATGGTTTTGCTTTCCATTATTTCAGTTATCTAGAGTCAATCATTGTATTAAATAAAAAATTCCAGAAATAAACAATTATAACTTATAAATTTTGAGCTGTTAATAGTAGCATGATGAAATCTTGCACGGTCCTACTCTGTCCCATCAAGGACATAAATTATCCCTTTGTCCAGAGGATCCATGCTATATATACTACCTGCCTCTTGGTCACTCAGTAACCCTCTTATCAGAGAGATAGAAAGACTTCATTCACATAACTTTTATTACAATATATTATTAGAATTGTTCCATTTTATTATTATTTATTTTAATTTCTTACTTTGTCTAATTTATAAATTAAACTTTATCAAAGACATGTATGTGCAGGCAAAAACAGTACCTATAGAGTTTTGTACTATCTTAGGTTTCATACATCCAATGGGAGTTTTAGAACATATCCCCTGAGAATAAGAGGGGGGGTACTGTAATTCAGACATTTATTGGCCACGGATAATTGCAAAGAATTTTTTAGAAGTTTAATATTACAAACATCAAAAATAAAGTTCACAAAAAAAGTATTGCCTATGAATAATTTTTATTTTACATATTGTTAGGGAAATGACAGTTAGTAGAATCTCATAGATACATATATTATTTTTCCTTCAGTCATTATCAATTCAATTTAATTTTGGACTGCTGATTAAGTACAACATGTCATTCGGTGAAATTTTGTTTCCCAGGCTGGATTCTCTGTAATTTTTTTAAATTTTTTTATTTTTTTTTTTACTTTGTGGTGACTACCATAATGGGATCTTGTGGCCTCTATAATTTTTCAGTGTTTTCAAGTCCTATATTTCTAGGATTATATCATTATTAGTACCTAATTGAAAGTTTCCTATAGCATGAAGAAAAAATAATAAAATTTTACCTTGAGTTTTGTAATATAAATTTATTGGTTTCTGACCCTTTGTGTATATCCATGAATGGATGAACTCACATTACCTTTTTTTCTCTGTTATCTATACTTTACCTCCTGTCTTTCATCTTTCTTTGGTTCTTTTCCTTCAAGTTGACAAACATGCTCAATTTCCCAGCCTTATGAGAAAAAAAAAAAAAAAAAAAAAGCAAAGGCAATAAAAATTAACTTCCCCCATGCTCCTATGTCCTCTTCATCTTGCTGTGAACCAATTTCCATTTTTCTTTACAGTCAACCTTTTCAGAAGAGAAGTTAACTAGGACTATCTTCAATCTTATCCCCACTCATTACTCAGTTCTCAGCAATAGAGTACCTTAAGTAAATTACTAATGATTTAATTACTCAATTAGCATTTTATTTCAAATCTCTGCCATTTAAGTCTTGATCAACTACTTGAACCATCCCTTTCTCTATTTTCCATCATAGAGATCTCAGCAAACTTTCTCATTTTACAGATCTATTGTCTCTCCCTCCCCCGTTATCTCTATTGACTGAGACACTTCTTTATACCCTTGTTTTTAATCAAAGTTTTATTCCTGGCTTTCTTTTTGTAGTATAACTATTGAGTATATTTTGACCTATAACTCTCCTTCAAACTCCAAAATTCATATTTCTATCTGCTTCAGAGACATATCCACATAGATATCTCTGTGGAACTCAGCTTCAACAAGGACAAAGTTTAAATTGATTATTATCCCAAATAAAGCACTCTTTCATCTCTGTACCTTTCTCCAATGTACACAATAATACTGAAATCTAAGTCAATCATGCTTTTTCAGTTATTTTAGCTCTTGCATCTCCCAGTATGTTTTATTTAATCGATCACCATATTTTTTTCTGATTTTACTGATCTTACTTGTCTAGACCTGCTCCTATACCTGCTACCATTGTCTTAATTGGGTTTGGTATCTATTAGCAGTCTGTTCCAGTTATTCCAAGCTATTTGCAATTTACTATAAATCTTTCAGTATCACAATGAAGTATATATGCACAATCTAATTATTTGGCCAGGTTGCCATGCCACTCTGATTCTGAATGAAAAGCTCTAATTATACTTTAAAAATCTCCTCACCTGATATTTCTTCCCTGAGGCCATTCTTGAATTTCACAGATGTAGTGAATCACACCGACTTTGGTGCATCTACATATATTCATTTGCATGTACCTCACTGTAATGAAATGGTTTATTTACCATATTATTTTCCAAATATCCTTTGACCTTTTTGATGACAGAAAATGTGATTTAGTTGCCTTATTACCTCAGTTCCAAGCACAGTGCCTAGATCACAGAAGTAGCCAATAAATATGTGTCTATCGGCAGGGTATGAATAGAGAGAAAGTAGAAATAGATCACAATCTTGCATGTAATATAGACCAGGAAAGAGAATCCATAAGGTTAGATAGAGACCATAAATCACCTGAAAACTGAGCACATTCAGAAGGAAGAGAAGCTCTTAGATGATAATTTTTCAGGGATTGAAAATAATAAAAAAGGTGGTAATAGTATCCTAAAACTCTAAAATAGGATGAAATTGTATCTTCTCTATTAATTTTTAAGGAGAGCATTATTACAGTATTTGATGCTAATTAACACGGCATACCAGGTATTCCTAGAAAAGTTGCCAATGTCACAGAGATACAAAAAGAAAATAAAAAGTTGTAGGAAGAATGACAAAACTTCTGAGGCCAGAAATGTGTCAAAAGTTTGAATCCTGTGAGATAAATTAGCAGCACCCTGGGGCTATCGGCCTATGCTTGCTGAGTAGAAGTATGCATTTTTATGGGCCTAGTATAAGGGATAGGAGACAAAGCCAAGGCAAAGTTGGGTAGGAAATCACCTCATATCCTAAAAAATGACCATCTCTGTAGGGTATGAATTTTGGAAAATAGAAAAATGCCCCTCCCTCGCCCCACAGAGTGGAATTCTTAGCCTTTGTTTTTGAGAGAAAGAGAGAAAAGAGAGAGAGAGAGAGAGAGAGAGAGAGAGAGAGAGAGAGAGAAATGGTTTTGAAAACAAAAGAATGTATGTGTATGCATATATATATATGTATATATAATGTGTACGTGCATATATATAATAATTGTTAAATAAAATACTTATTAAAAGAAAACTTATATAGCTTTATTAATACAAGATAAAATTAAAAAATGAAGAGTATCATATTTGAATGTGATAAAACATTCAGTTCAATTAATATAATATTTTTAAAAATCGCCTGCAACTGAAAGCACACTTTTAAATGTAGAAAGAAAAAATATCCAGTTTTCCAAACAGAAGTGTAAGAATTCACAGCCAGAATAACAGATTTGAGCACATCTTTGTGACATAATGTTCATTTAGACACCGACAGACACACACATGCGTGAGTGCACACATGCACAAAGCAGTAAAGACATAGACAATTTGAACAAAGGTAACAACTTATACCCAACAACTATCCTCTCATAAGAGCAACACTCTCTCTGCTTTTGGCACTTTCTTTTCTTTATTTTAAGCCCTGGGTGCCTAGGAAAATATTGTATTTAATCTCAAAGAACTTGTCTGAGAGACAAGCTTTCCTTCTAATTTTTTCCTTTTAATTTTTTTACAAAACTCACTTGATTGTATTTTCACTCATTTTCTTAAAATGCCCCCAAGTTCTGTGTAAACGTAAAGAGAATGCTTTACACAAACCCAGGTTCCTATTTAGCAAACAGTCCTCCTTGCTGCAGTAGATACTTTTCCTTCTCAGCATCGCCTCAGACTCTTTCCAGGAGTCTGAACCAAGGGTCAGCTCTTTCCTTAGGACAGCCTTTGTAGCATTTGATATACTCAAGTCCATTCTTAATATACACTAATAAAAAAATTTTATGAAGAATATTGCTTTAGTCAGAAAAACGACAAGTGATTAAGGTTGAATGCTCTTAGAGTTATTCTACTCTTTTTTCAGGTTATTTCAATACCTTTGTAGACTTTCCTTGTCCTATTTGCTAAAGACTTGGTCTGACCAAAAATAAAAGTCAGGGCAACATGGAATTTCTCAATCATACACTGTTTCTTCAGTTTATCTATTCTCTATCTCTTTTCTTTATTAACACACTCATTGGTCAAGAACAAAACTTTTCTTGCATACATTTATTATTGTAGGTAAAAATTATGTTTCTGGTCAATACATTAGCAAAGCAGAAATACTTTTAAACATGTTTTAAAACCCAAACCCACATCCTTATTGTGAGTGTTATTTTCACTACTTGTTTAACCTCTCTGTGTTTACTGTTTTTATACAAAAAATAAAAAAATAGCATTTACTTCATAAGATTATTATGAGGATTAAATGTATATAGACTACTATAGAATAGTAGTAGTGAAATTTCATAGACAAATTTACAAGTATGCAAATTTTGTGCAGGACAAAGGAAATTGGTCAATAAATATGATTTAAATTAATGGAGGAATCGTCAGGTAAATAAATAAAAAAGTAAGCCAAAACATCTAAAATATATTCAATAACACTACAATGCTATCTCATTACTTGACTACTTGTAATAAGCAAAGTAGATTTTCTCTTCTAAATTTTCATTCTCTGGTGACTTCATTTTTAAATGCATTGCTATTTTTTCGTTTTCTTTCACTGGAATTTAAAACCCTAGACTTCTTTAACTTCCTTTTCCCTCATGCCTCATAATTAGTCACCATATTTTTAATGTGTCTATCACATATTTGTCAGTGAGCAAATGAAGTAAAGTTTTGGCTGAAGTGCTATGTTTTTTACATTTCCGACTACACTAAACTATTTTGGATATTGATCACTTCTCTCCTAGATATCCAAAATAGATACTAGTAGAAATTTCTAATTATCTTTCTTTCAGTCACACAGTCATTAGCATTAAGTTGCTAAAGTTCTGATCTGATTTTGGTGGCCCTTTTTTGCAAAACAAAAAGAATATCACTAATACATTAGTTTGAAATTCCTTCAGTTTAGTTTGCACTTCCTTCAGTATGTCATTTCAACCTACCCTTGAAATTTCATTTTTCATTCACAAGTTATACTCATCTTCCTGATACTTTATTAGCCACAAATGAAGAGCCACATTCTTTTAAAATGCCTGGATTTTTTAACTATGGCACTAGTTTGACTAAGATAAGGAGTTTGGCATTCACTAGGACTACGAGTAATTATATAATTTTGCATAATTCCTTCAATTGTTATGTGTTAATGTCTTTAGTCACTATGGTGTACTACAGTTAAAACACTGCACTGAAATCCATATACAATAAATTAAAAGAAATATGTTTCAGAGATTTTTTTTAAAAAGTTCTCTGGCAATGGAGATGAGAGTGAAAATCATCATTGCCTGAAGGGATATCAGAAAACATCTATAAAAAGAAGACAGTAGGATCACAGGTTACTAGATGGACAAATAGCAAGGCTGTATATGAAATACTGAGTAGGCTAGATTTGGTGAAGCACAGGCGATTTGGGGGCAATAGTAGATGAGAGTGCCTCAGAGGCCTGTTCACTGAATTTTCAAATGAAATTGAGTATGGGACAGTGGATAATATATAGTAGCCACAATAAAATCTACACCAATGAAAATAGATGATAGTATGAACTAGACTTCTAGAGGAAACAAAAAGAAAATGATTTTCTAGATATCAGTGATCAACATATCTCTGAAAGCTGATTGTTATTGAGAAAAGGAATAACCATTTTATAGATAACTACATTATCTAAATTAAAAAATATATATATATATATATACACATAATTATTAAAGTACTAATTTATATGCTAACATATGTTTATGGTGTGCTTAAAGAAAATTAAATTATAACTAAAAATAAACAAGGCCAAATTGGGGTCTTAAGTCTTCAATTTGCATATTCAATAATGCTTCAATTAACTTTAAAGCTATTTCTCTACAATCAGGTGGCCTTAAACCTCGATGCTTTCTGGTAATCAGAGTTTCAATAAGTTCTAATATCTAAAGTTAATGTCAGAGACTAAATGGCCAAGTGATGTAGGTTTAAAATTGACCCATTACTTACTAATTGTGTAACCTATAAGACAAGAAACTAGGATTCCAACTTTCCATCAACCCTAATTGGCTCTATGACAAAAGGAAGGTCAATTATTGTCATCCCATCTTGGTGTTCTCAATAGTTTAATAGGTATAACTTGCTTAACTCAACTCTGAGAAAGAAGAAGCAAGCTTCAATTCCCTCTTTGATATAAAAATAGAAAGTGTATAATGATGTGATTCATATTGGAAAATGTGAAATAATAAACTATGTATTATTTCAATAGTAAGATCTTATTAAAAGTCATAGTGAATGTGTAATTAAGTAAATTGTTAAGTGAAGTAATGACTGAGTTGAAAATAAATTTAATGTTTTTATTTTGTAGTACCCTTATAAAGAAAATTACTTAAATTATGAATCAGGTTCTAATATATTAAAAATAATTATATTAGATTTGAATACTATAAATGGTACAAAACATATTTTAAAAGAATATTTGAAATGTAATGGATACTTTTACTTAAAAAAATTAAATAAACTATTTATATTACACTTTGGAAAATAGACAAATATAGTACAAATTGTGCTTGATTAAAAATACACTATTGGATTGAACAACAACAGTAAACATACTTTTCACTTTGGCTTATACATCAGTTGTTATATATATATATCAATATATGTATGTGTATATATATTATGTATTTTGTACCTTTTTGCCAATCTATATATCAGTAGTTATTAACATATCAGTTAATCTTAATATATTGTAATTTTTAGACTAATTGTGTAATAATTCCTTCCATATCACACCTCTATTAAATTGTCATGATTAGCATACTCTTCAAAGTAAACAACTGTAGAACCAAATACATATTACATATTGCTTTAAACTTATACATTTTTACCTCTCTCCTTCACTTAATTCATAGTCAAGTATTTTAATCAGCTGTCTCAAATCCTGGTTTTCAGAAATGGTAGCTTATGAATAAATTACTGGTAATCATTTCTATATAATATTAAACAACTTAATATTTTACAAGTAAAAATAGAGATGCAAAGTCCTTATATGCTAATTATGTTTTCCAAAATAATTTTAAATATTTCACTCCATACATAAACTTGTTCGTGAAAGTTCATATATAGCCATCTCTCTCCTTTAACTATATTTGTGAAAGGTACAATGATTTAAAGCCAAGTTTTGAATTCAAGAACTTTAAGAATATAGACCAAAAGAAGTGTATTTTAATGGTAATACTAAAGTGATTTTTTTTTTCAATTTGAATGATAGATTCACATATTCCAGAATAGTCTGCAAGATTCCATGATTGTGTAAATACGCATATTTTCTTTAGGTAAAATATATATACATATATGTGTGTGTGCATGTGTGTGTGTGTATATATGTATATAATTAGTAGCTTATTGGATATATACTTAATCCAAAGTTTAACTTTCATTAGAAAATTTTTTTCAGTTTATGAAACAGTAGACAATTCATCCGAAAAATTTCAGCAAAAACTTTTTGCAAATAAAGTACAATCTTTTGCCCACAGGTAACTACATCCTATAAACACTTTGTAAGTTATCTGTTCTATGTACCTGTGTAACACACTCATTTTACACTCAAATATCAAAGAAAAATGGAATTCATTGGTAATTGATGATATTTTAAAAATAGTAGACCTGTTATTTATTCAAATAATTACTAACAGAATAAGTTTTGACAATCTTGCATATAAATTTATTTTTTAAAGTATCTGATTATCTTTCTGACTAAAAATGTAATACTATTTACATTTTATAGGTAACAATTTATTTTTATAGCTTAAAAATTGAATCTTAAAAAAAACTGTTGTTAAAATTTATTTACATATTTTTAGAAATATAATGAGGCACTAAATCCAAAGAGTTAGAATTAACAACAAAACATTTACTGACTTAATCATCTTAGGAATTCAATCTTTAAATGAATTCACTACTACACATGATAGAGATTCAAACATAATCTTTACTTCCATTATTGAGAATCAAAGTAAAGCCTATTCTTATTTTAAAAAATGTTGATTATAAAAATACTTGCCACCTCTAACTAAATATTAAGGTTTAATACAGTATGATAAACAGTTATATTTTTCTATAATTTTATAGGAATAACACACATTTTCTTTCAGTAATATTAGTCTTAACAATAAGTGCTTTAATTAAAAGTAGTATGTGTAAGTATAATACAAAAATATCATATAGATTCTCAAGTGCTTTAAATAACTATTTTATACCTAAATGGTGGTAAATATTCAGAATTTAAAAATAAATATTGATATTTGTTGTAAATATAAGAAATACCAAAGTTAGTCTAAATATAACTAATTCTAATGTAGAGTGAGAGAGAATTGCAAGACTAAAATAATACAGAAGTGACCATATATCTCATTAAAAATAGTTTAAAAAAGAAAGATTATAGTAGGCTGAATAATGGCCACCCAAAGATATCAAGGTCTTATTCTCTAGAAACTGTGAATGTTTTCTGAAGTGGAAAAATTATTGCAGATGTGGTTAAGTTAGAAAACTTGAGATGAGGAGAGTCCCTCAGTTATCCCACATGGTCCCAAATGCCATCACAAGTGTTCTTGCAAGAGAGAGGCAGAGGGAGATTAGACACATGTTCAGAAGGTAGAATGCCATGTGAAGATAAAAGCAAGAAAGAGAGATTTAAAGATGTTACTTTGCTGTCTTTGAAAATGGAGGCAATGCCATGAACCATGAGTCAAAGAAGACAACTCCAGAAATTGTAACAGGCAAGGAATGGATTTTCTCCTAAAACATCTAGAAGGAGTGTGGCCCTGCAGACCTTCCCTTGGGCTCAGTAATGCAGATATTGAACTTCTGGCCTCCAGAATTGTGAGGATGTGTGTGTGTGTGTGTGTGTGTGTGTGTGTGTGTGTGTGTGTGTGTATTTTTTAAGACATCATGTTTATGGTACTTTATTACTGCAATCCTAGGAAACTAATACAAGGAACTATCAGCACTAATACAATGTAAAAATGATGAAAAACACACAAAACACTTGACTTATAAACTCTTACACTTATGCCAAAAATAAAATAAAATATAAACTGTTAATATTGCTTTATTACAAATATAACACAAGATTAATAATTCTGATCTATATATTAAAAAAAAATTTCCAACACCCTGATTATAGCAAGGCTATCTCTAAAATAAGAAATTCAAGGAGCCATAAAATATACATATATATTTATTGTTCAACTTGAAAAAAAATCAAATAAATGCAAATAAAAGTGAGCTAATATTTTTTGCCCTTTAATTAACAAAAATCTCACATCCTATTTATTTTTCTTAGTTTAGGGAAGGGTGTAATAAATTAAGCACTAGTAAACTCTTCTCACAAGAGAAATTATAACATTTTAGAGTACAGTTTGCTATATATAACTATGTGACCTATAATTTAACTTCTAAAAGTTACTCTTAAGAAAGTTATCAAAATGATTTAGACAAAATTATTACATCAAAATTCTTATACACAGTGCTATTTTCAGCAAAAAATGATTGAAATAATGTAAATGTCTAATAATAGAAGAATAGATGTATAATTGTTACAAAATGGTACAATGCAATATGATTATAAATTATGTTTTTAAGTATAATTAATGACATTAGGCAAGCTTTTGGTGGCAAAATTGAGTGAAACATGAATGCTTAAAAAAGCTAAAATCAAATTGTACTGTGTATGAAAAAATTTGTGAATAGTAAAACAAACTAACAAAAATTATAACATATATAAAGAACAAACAGAAAAACTTATTATCAGATTTTTAAATCTGAGAGGTAGCTGTATAGGTGAATTAGTTTTTGTATTTTTAATCTCTAGCATTCCACAATAAGGTTTTAGTATTTAAAATAATTTTAAATGTAGGTATTTTAACTTTACAGAAAAATATTATAGAACATAATATTTACGAACAGTAACAACTTGGCATATTTGTCTCTCATCTCTTCATCATATTTTAGATTTTAGAAAAAAATGAAAAAAGTAACAAAAGAAGTAGTAACCCTCTCCCTCTCTTTCTGATTCAAGATTTAACAGATATTCCAAAGTTGGTGTGTATAACATTTGTAATTGGAAAAAAATATCTGATTTTTAAACAAAATTAATTTCAATAACAAAAGCCTTTAGTTAAAAAGAGGTAAGTCAATAAAGAGTGATACTTCCTAAATTCTTTGAAAAACTTATTGAGCCACCAAACTCAGGACCACAGCACCCACCACCACCACTACTACCATCAGGTAGCTGTCTGGAAGAGTGTTGCTGCTCAGAAAGTCTGAATTTTAGAACAACTTAAAAACTACAGATATTTATTGATTCAGTGTTTAGAAGGCAAAATAAATGTTGAGTTTAAATTATTCCAAGATCCTTGAGGCATGATTTATTTTCTGGAACTAACTAACTAACCAGCTTCTTTATAGTTGGGCGGAGGAGTGATGCATTGAACTACTTTCTGCTTTGTATTGGGCAGCATAGTCATTTCCTTGTCATCATCCAAGAAACAGATAAATAACTTTACAAACTACCTATCTTTATCATTTCGAGATAGAGACTGGAATTTGTGGTCTCTTTTCTGGTAAATGACAGACATAACTAGCACTTAATAAATACAATAATCCTAGTTTGCTTTTATCCACTTTTCCCCTTCAATCCTCTTCTTTCTCTTCTAATAATTTACAGCCTGTGTTTTAAAAAAGGCTCTTAATATTTTATCTGATATAAAATTATTGAAAAGGAATTTTAAAACACTTCAATTTCTTGACCACACCATTCTGATAAATTAAGTATAGATACTTTCTGCATCACTCATGTGCATGTGTCAAACGCTGCAGCAAGCAAATACTTCACAACTATGAAAGTGAAGTAAGAGCTGTATGAACTTTGCTGAGAAGTTATGGCATGTGGTCAAGAAAATATTTTACCATCAACTGAATACTCACTTGTCTTTTTTTGAGAGTCAGCAGATATAAATTTAGGTTCCTCTAAAATTTGTCTTTACTTATTCTGCCTAAAGATATAAACTGCATTCTTTAGCCCCATTATCAACAATAATTAATGTATTTTTTCAGAAGCATATTTCAATAAACAGCATGTCAATGATTATTTATATTGGTAAAAGTTTTTCTTTAAGCATAACACCTAAAAAAAATCCCACTCTTTGATGTCTTTTTTTTTATATTACACTGTGTGTATTAAGAGTGTTTCCACAGAAAGATTTCTTAAGAATTTTAATAGCCCAGTTTTCTCACTATAAGGAAGAGTAGGGCTTTGAAAAAGAACCACCACCACCATCACCAAAGAAAACCCCCACAAAACTTCTCCTCAGAGTGACTGGTCCTTCCCTTGTGGCATGATATGGGTCAGAGGAAGGCCACACTAGTCTGACATCTATGATCCATGTTCTAACCTCATATGAAAAAGGAAACATGGGTGTGTCAGTATTTGGCAAATCATGTGCAGTATTTTATGCAGCTCAGTTTTTTTTTTTTCCTTTCCTATTTCAAAAGAATAAGATGCTTCTCTAACTTCACTGGATGCCAGTTCTCTGGTTCTTCAAAGGAGCCCTGTTCCCCTTCTTCTCCAACTACTGTGCCTGAAGATTGTCCATTATCTAGAGAATCTCAGAAAGAGCCATTCTACAAATATGCTATTCATATTTTATTAACCCCTCTACACTGAAAGTCTTTTATATTAACATAAAGCAAGGGAGCATTCGTTCATAGAATAGCAATTAGGATCAACCTGGAAAAGAAATTTCTTAGGAGGAAACTTGTATTGGTCACAGTCCATTTTTTAAAAAACTTCTTTTAAACTATGCAAATATAATCAACACATCCAGGTCTTCCATTTCCCATGGTAAGTTATTTTTTTCAGACATACAAGATTCAGTATAGTAGGTCAACTTGCTTATAGTGCTAAAAAGTTATTCTTAAAGAATACCATCAAAAACTTTTTTTTCAGTTAATGACACAAATACTCTACGGTTCTTAATAAGACATAATTCCAGGTCTGATGTCATGAAATAGAAGTGAATTCGAGCCTGGCTCCAGCTTTTACTAAATATGTGGTCTTGGGCAAATTACATAATCTACGTTTCCTTTTTAAAAAAGTTATTTATCAAATGTTCCTCTATGTTATATACATTACCTCTACTTAGTGAGATGACAAATTTGAAAATAAGTTGTATAAAATAAAGTATATTTTGCTTGCATAATGCTCTTAGAGATGGAAACCAGCTGCATCCAGGTTTTCTGACTCTGTGACTGATTTTCTTTCTAATTAACCATACTCAAACAAACATAAGTAATATTATTATCTCATTCAACAAGGTTGATTTTCTCCAGCTTAATAAAAAATTATAGACTTCAGAAGTCCTTAGATATCTTTTTATAAAGAGACAGGACTTACAAAAGTCAGTTATTGGCTAGATATATACATACTATTCTAGTGTGATTTTTAGTGAAAAAATACTATTTTGAAAACATATAATTAAAGATAAAAGGCAATTTCTTCTGTATCACTTTTGTTAGAGATATAAAAATTACATTTCATTCCATTAATACTTCTTTGGTATCTGTATTAAAAAACAAAGCATAAAGCAACATTATTTAACTGTTTAATTGCTTCCATTTTATTTGGGAAACTTAACCTCAATCTAACCTTTGTGGCTACTGTGCAAGTCAAAAATCAAATGACTTTGACGATCTCAGTCCCAGAATAATAAACTCTTTTGGAGTTTTAAGCCTCTTTACCTCTAACAGGGGAAACTGAGCAGTCTTCAACTTGTTTGTGTTAGCTGATTGATAATGAGCAGTTTCTCTGTCTACATCTGTGTGGGACTATGTGCGTTCTGCTTTAGCCTGCTGGGATTTGAGAAGAGGGAGAGGCAATCACAGTGGATTTAAAAAATTGTTCTAAAGATGACATTTAGAAGCAAATATTTTGGCGATAGGCCAATATGATTTCTTTAACTCTAAAACAATTTTGACACTTTACATTTTCATTTTAATCTGTTTTCAAAATTTAATACAAGTTGACAGTTCACTATTTCTAAGTAATGGAACCTTTCTTCAAATGGCTTCCTCTACCAATAGGTTATTTTAAAAATAAGTGATGAAGAAAAAAAATCCAGAGTTATAGTATTTTATTCTGATTTCATCACTTGCTATAAGAACTATTAAGAATCAATTTTTATCAATTAGTAATATTTGATTCTTACTTTTTTCCATTAATTTGACAAAGAAATGCCCATGTCCAGTATGTGAGATAATCTCCTAAAGAGTTAAATATTTCTTATTAAATGTCAATGAGATAGTAGTGATAAATTCATAGAGCTAACTCTTCCTAGAAGGTCTTTCTTATCCTAAGAATTTCATAATATAAATAGGTTCAAATACACCTCATGCCTTCTAAGCCATTTATGCAACAAGAGAAATATGCATCAAATTTTAACATACTATGGCTTTAATAACATGATTGATTTCTTTATTCTATGCAACTGGCTATTCTCAATTCTATTCAGTGTTATGGTTCTTTGGGTTTTCAAGAGAATTATTTAAATGAAAAAGTATCATTTGCTGATACAAGGTGCTATGCTTTGGTAAGTAATCAGGAGAGCAGCTGGGTTGGACTTTCTGACTGAGAAATAGCAGGTTAGAAGCCAGGAGGGCTGACTTAACATGATTAGGAGCCAAGAGTCTGCTTCCAAGTGGACTGGGGGACTTGAAGCCAGGACACATGGTCAGAAGAACTGACTCCAGGATTAGCAGTTGTTCTCATTTATCCTTAAGTGAGGACATCTATGCTTAAGTGAAGACAGGGAGACTGTTTTTGAGCCAGAAGGCTGACTCAAGAAAACTATATTTCTTTATAGCTCGAAAGTTTATCCACAGAACACAGATCCTGCAGAAACCATGCTACACATCTAGTTAACGCCCTAGTATTCTTTAAACAAAACTTATTATTTTGTTACTCATCTAGCCTTACTGCATGCTGGGCTTCCCCTGAGCAATAAAATAAGTTAAAATAAGTTTGTTTTATCCTCAGAGCAACTGGGAAGCTGCATCTACAGGATTCTTGCAAGAATTAGGATCTTTTCTCTCATCTACAACAGGAGAACCCAGACTTTTAATTCCTAATTTTGAGAGCTGCTACTTAGACAATTAGAGTAAATACAATAAAAAACATGATTCAAGTTCTGCAAAATAAAATTAACAAATTGCAGTGAACATATCAAGTACTTATTCCTGGTACTAATACTGGAGACGTTGAGGGGTCTAAGTGATATGTAACTCTTTCAATATTCAGATTAAGCTAAAATTAGACTCTAGAGTAGATGGAAAGTAAATATTTCAAGCAAATCCTCTTTCCTGAAGGTCATTGCTCTTTGTGGAGATTTTAGTATGACTGAGAAGGAGTAAGTTCAGCATTAGAACGCTCGACCTGGTGGGCAGTGATTCTGTACTGCTGCAAAATCTAGTATATAATTTAATAGTGAGTCATGGGAGATAGGAAATTAATAATCATTTATGAAATATGAAAGATAGATAAAACATTTATACTCAAATAGAAGAGTACTGACTTTCATATAAAGGCCAACCCTAGAATAACAAGAGGAGGAATGGGATTTTTCTCCCAGATGTAGTACTGAGTCTGCGGCAGCATATATCATGGGTCCCCAACTCCTGGGCCACAACCTGTTACAAACCGGGCTACACAGCAGGAAGTGAATAATGGTCGAGTGAGCTTAGCTTCATCTATATTTGCAGACGTTCCCCAGCACTAGCATCACCACCTCAGCTCCACCTCAGATCATCAGGCATTAGATTCTCACAGGAGCACCAGTCCCTCATGCCAAAAAGGTTAGGGATTGCTGGCATATACAATGAAATGCTCTACACATGTAAGATTCATTGTTGAACATGGGTCTCTTTTATAATTCATGCAACTCTAAGAAAAATGATTGCTTACCTAATATAATTTCTTAAATTTTAAAGAATATTGATCATTTATAAAAAACAAAATTTTCCATAAATTTAAATTAGTAAAACAAATGTTTACTTACAGAGTAATTCAGGATGACATACAAATATCGAGAACCTCCGTTATAATCAAGATATATTGGATGATATCATATAAAATACATTATTCTACTCTATCCCTTTACAGAAATTGCATTACATAAACTCATCAATTTATTTTAAAATATTAAAAGTATAAAGTCAAATAAGAGAACTTGTTTCTAAAAGCTTTAGTAATTTTTTTTATGCTTAAGTAATAAAATTATGCTCTCTACAAAGGTCAATATTTTTCTAAATGCAAGTTCTGGTAAAGAATATTATATGACTTTTTATAATATTAATTAAATAATGTAGTAAGTATTTACTGAATACCTACTATGAGAGATTTGGAGATACAAAAGTAGAAAGACAGATCTAACCCTTCACAGAAACTCCACAATTTCTAGTCTTGTGAAGAGAAAGTCCAAAAAAAACCTCTAAAAATTATAATAAGGTTTGCAGTGTCTATTAGATTTAGAGACATATGAAATCAGTTTTGTAGAGACAAAAAGCGTGTAAGATAGATATACAATTATGTATAATATATCATGTATGTATATTACACATTACAGTTAGATATTGATATAAAATGTATGTATTACATATGCCTGTATGTGTTATATGTTTCATATATAAATAAATGTATGTAATATGTCTGTGCATGTATATGTGTGTGTGTGTGTGTATATATATATATTTAACTGTGAAAGGAAGAAGAGAAAAAAGAAGAGTAGTAGCTAGAAGAGGGAGAAGATGAGGACGTTTTAGATGGAAGACAGTTAAATAACAATAAGAATTATCTAGTATAGAAATGACTTAAAACTATAGGGGTGAAGATACATAAAATAGAGAGCTACAAGAAGGAAATAGAGAATGAGATCCAGAACACAAATTAAATAAGAGGAAAAAATAATAATCTTCTGTATCGAGAGGAAAGAAGAAAAGTGATGAAACAGTTACATTTATCCATCAGGAGGCAATAAGTTGGGATAGTTCTAATATGATGGTTATTATTTTCCACATTGCAGTAGGTGGCCAAATTATCTCTGAGAAAGAGGAATAGAGTAAGGGAAGGACTATAAATGAGAAAGAGAAATACATCTTGACTTCTGTGGATAACTACAGAGAGTTAATGAGGAAAACCAATAATCACTCAACAGCATGAGGGCCTGGTTGGTGCTGGTCATTATGAATGTGTACTGTTACCAGCTTTTTTTCTTTTGTGATATTCTCTAGTAGTTCTGGTGGAAGCATGGAAATGAAAGCAGTTCAAATGATCCAAGACCTGGGTTTGGCAGAAAAATAAAAAGGAATTAAATCAGCCTGGAGAAGTTAGGTATTATCCTGATAGTAAATTATAAGTGAAATAAAGATTGTTAAAAAATGGGGAAAAATGATAACAATTGAGAAAATAGAAACATCAGGCTATTGGATATGTGGATGAGATAAGAACTGCACTGTTATACTGAAAATAGCTGAATGAGAGTTCTAGAGAAAGGAGGCTGAGATAGATTTAGTTGTTTCAGTTTTTTATTCCAAACCCCTCCTGGTGATGACAAGACACAAATGTGACTATAGAATTCTGTCACTGAAGTCCAGTCAACTGGAGATGAGACAAAAGAAATAAAAGGACAAGCTCTCAGTTGTGCAAACATGAACACTTTGAATTTGCCCAAGATTACTATAGAATTTGGATGGAAAATAAAAAAAAATAAAAGATCATTTAGGTGCTAAAGTTTTCAATAAATAACAAGAAATAATTTGAACATTATGAAACTATCTAGAAAGAATAAAGGGAAATAAAGCTGAATGCATGACCTAAAATTAAAGGAGCTTATACCTAAGAGTTGAGGTGCAATGGCTTAGAAACTTCCTTGAGAATTGAAGTCAGAAGACAATAATCCATAATATTCCAATGTGAATTTTAAATAATATACATTTCATGAAAATCCATACTTCTATATATTTCTTCAAATGTTTTAAAAACAATTTTATTTTAGTTTGACAACTGTAAATTGTATAAATTTTAAGTGTCATTTGACTAATCTTTACAAAATTGATATACCACATAACCACCACCTGGTCAAGCAAGATATAAAAGACTATCACTCCCCTCCCAGTCATTACCCACCATATAGACAGGTAATTACTAATCTGGCTTTTATTGTCATGAATTAGTTCTGTTGATTTTTGCATGCTAGGATGAACAGTTTGACCATGTCTATTGGCCTACACATATGTACCAGAAAGTATTTATACAAGATTCATAACAGCATCATTTCTAATAGCTTTCTTCAAATTTTAATGAAGTAAAATTTTGCAAGTATTTTATCTACGAAGTATGTATGTTTTGTCTAGTTCTTTTTTTGACTGCTAGAGACAAAGTCCAAGTAAAAAATAGATGGCGTTAAGGTAAGGTTCTAAATCTTTAACTAAAAAGTAGATCACCATCATGAAGTGAAGTACCTGGGAACATTAAAGAACTGGCATGGACAAGCCTTGGCTAAAAGGTGAATAATAATATAGCAAATAGAAATATGTTTGAATATCATCTTAATACAGACCTTTTAACAATTGCATATAAATTACTTCCACTTCCACAACCATTTTGTAAGATTATTGTTCTTTCTCTCAGTTTAACTAACTAAACTGAGGCACAAACAAATGAAACTGTAGAAAACTTACCCTGTCTCCACCTAGAATTTCCATACAAGCCCTCTTCATTCAAAGGCAACACCCTCTCACTGCCAGTCTCCTTCCACACTGAACCTTGACCCTCTCGCAAAGACTAGAATTCCATCTAGAAACACAGAGGAACACATCTGCTACACCACAGCAAGTCTGTTGAAATTTGAAACCTGAAGAATTATTCAAATTTATAGTCTTTGGTGAATATCTCTAGAGTCTACATTCTCCCTTCTCTTTGGTCTAACCTAGAAAGCTTCAGAGGTTGATCTCCTTGTATTATGCCCACTGATTGCAAAAGTCCTATGATTTTATTCTGAGCTCACATTCATCATCAGTCTCATTGCAAGACCTATACCACTAAGGAGAAAGAGAAAGATGGTGTGGAGATTAGTAGTCATATCAAAATTACTTACAAAAATCAAAACAGAAACATTCTTTAATGCTGCACTGCTGTTCTTTGATCCTTTAAACAATTGCCAACTGGTGAAATAAGCAAGAGTTTTAAAATTGTGATGTCCTTTTTTTATTGTGATGGCAGATGAAACAATTCTGTTTCTATCACTTTTTAGTGAGCTTTATTGAGTATCTAGAGATGTATAATCTTTTCCCAAAGCACAGAAATAAAATGCAACATGAACTAAGCATTTGGAGTTTTTAGAACACCACATGAGTGACGATGATGCGATGATGGCAACATCACATCCAGACTTAAGACTCTGTATGGTTGGTTTTGCACATTTGTAGTTCCATTACTGGCTTAAATATCTACAAACTGTAGAGAAAAAAAAACTATGAATGTGACTCTCTTTTACAAGAAATGACATGTTAAGGTAGCTTGAAGAATGTTGTTTTACCTTATTTAGGATTTGATGAATGATATGTGAGTTTCTGAAATGAAGGTAGTATATGCGGCCACACTTTATGCCTTGTGATACTAAAAGATATGTTGTTATCTAAAAGTAATAATTCATCTTGAATATGTTTCTTTTTGAATAATGAAATTTAGTTTTAAAACTGTTAAAATTTGTTAAAACTGATCATTGATCTGAGACCTAAGGATCCTTTGGTTAGATCTTAACCTATGTGTTTCAGTCACATTTTTATCTAAAAGTATTTCTTAAGGCAAATAAGGAAAATAAATGCCTGATGAATGTAAGCATCTGTTTGGAAGTATTCTAGTAAACTACAGTAATAAAAATGATAGGATATTCTGTTTGTTACCACTCTAGGATAGCAATGAAGGGGTTACTGTTTATTATACAATACAATAGAAAGGAAAATCCACACTGGTTCTCAAGTTCAAAGGGCTTGAGGGAACTTTGGTTACTTTATCCTCTTTAGTCACAAACTGTGAGACAGCATATGGTTAACAGCCTTTTTTGGTGTTATTTTTAAACTTGTTTATAAGACATAAATGAAAAGTATCTTAAACGCCATAATGATCTTTCTTCCAGAATGGAAACTTGATTGTGATGAGCCAGGCAGTACCTCCAAACTCCAGTTTGACTATCACTAGTGAAGCAGGAATGGATATATGAGAAACTTAAATCTAAAAGGGTAATATATTTAATTGTTGTTCTTTTTTGCCCTGTGAGTGTTCCCATGGCATAGGAATTTCAGACCTAGAGAGCTAAGATAGTTGAAAGAGGATTTAGAAAACTGTCAAAAAACATTTTGGGAAAGAGAGTGTCTCCACAACTTTCCATGAATCAAATTTAGTAACAAGGGAATATTATTTTCTGACTAACTTAATTTCTGACTCCATAGCAGCTTGAGGTTTGGTCCTCATAAATCACAGATTTAAAAAAAAAAAAAAAAGCAAAGGAAGTAATAAATGTCAAACATACATCAAAAACAGGCTGGGCACTTTAATTTTTTTAAATTTTATTTTAGTCTCTACTGGAGTTCTTTGAACTTGTAACAAGTAACCCATCTGTAGTTCAAATCTACTGTAAAGCTGGTTTACCAGGCTACCTGTTTTAAAACTTATATCTTTCCCCCAAGGCATTAGGAAACCTGGACCATAATACATTCTGAAATACAGATCTCTATTGACTTGAATTTTCCCTGGCACATATTTAGAGTTTCATACAGTGTAATCAAGTACTGTTTAAAGTATTAAGGTGCACAAACATACGGGCACTGGCATAGCACTTGTCATTTGTGTTAGGACAATAATGTCTACCTGCTCCCAAACATTAATCCTCTCTGGGAATAGCTGGGGATTCCCAGCCAAAATTAAACTGCCTGCTGTGATTTTTCTCTAATCTGATTCATCAGCAGTGTATGCACTGGCTCTCCATAAATGAAACTGAAAAGCAATAAAGTCTCAGAACAAAATTTTATAAAGATACTAATTTTTGCTATGCTTCATTATGGCAAAAACTGGTGTGTTTATATGCATATATTTAAAGAATGTGGTTTAAATGGAATAAATTAATAAACTAGTGAAAGAAAAACATGTGGACAAAAATCAGATAAAATATGATTAAAATTTCTTGTCTTATTTTAGACATAGTAAATAGAATAATATTTCATTTTTGCATCTGTACCTATTCTGTGATAATTCAGAAGCAATTGCACATACTCCTGATTGATCTGATGTGAAAGGGAACAAACTCTCACTTTGAAGCTCTGAGATCCAGTCTTTGTGTTCAAAGAATTGTTCTTTACCTTTCTTCTGACAACATTGTCTTACATGGGGTCAGAGCATGACTGGTTCCACCTCCTTCATCATCTAGATTCACATCCAACACTTCATTTACTTAGGTTGTTTCTTCTGAGGGTCAGTGGGGGAATGAGAGCTTCAGGTTCCCAAACTAGCCTTCTGATTCTAAGCTCTTATTTCCAAAGGTCACTTGCTGCTCTTGCTTAGTTGTGACTATTTTATTAAATTCACCTCACTTTCTGTGTACAATGACTATTTATAGAAAGATGTTTAGTAATGTGATGTTTCTACTGAACTCTGGAGGAATTCTTTTTTACTGTGTAAAAGTTCAAGGGAAAGAGAAAATGTGGCATAGTAATCCAAAGAAAGATTTATGTGCTGTATTTTGAAAAGATAATTCTACCCTTTTCAATATAATTATCTCAACCTTGCGGTGGTGGGGGGAACCAGAGAGAGAGACTCTTGATTACTATAGGATTTTACATATTTTCAGACTGATGAAAATAATCTATGTTTCAAAGAATGCAATCTGATATTTGAATAATAATATTTTAAATACTTCTGGTGACAATGAATATTTGCCTAGCATGCTTTTCACAGAGCCCTAGAAACAGTCTGTCAATATTTATTTATTAATCAGTGCTACTTTACTGCTCCAAGAGACAATGAATAAACGGTGCAACCAAAATTATAAGTTAGGATTCCTCATTTCTAGTCATAAATTCCAACCACAAAACCTCATTCTTCTTTTTACGGGACGGCCATAGGACACCAGTCTTATTTCAAAGGCAAAACTCTAGGGATTATTTAAACCAGAATGGATGATTCTTTTTTTTTTTTTTTTCTGAGCTGTGGCTTTGCCATCTGCTATATTTTCCTTGTTGCACAAAACTGGCTTCTATAACCAGGAAACTAAAATCTGGCAAATAAATAGGATATCTTATGATGACCTTATATTAGAGAGACCATTATGTTTGAACATCCTCATTATTGAGATACTTGCATTTTATTTATTTTCAGATAAATTAGGTCTTCTAAATGAATTAAAATAAAGCATTTGAAAATTTAAAAACCTCACTGTATTTTTAACTCATCAATAATAATCACCAGTGACATTTTTCACTCAATTTATACTATGGAGGATAGTTTATGTGGAGTACTATTTTTCTATTAATTCTAGATGACATGTAATTTTTAAAGAGAGCTTATTTAATATGTCTATGATCTGGATAGTATACCATCTCCATGATAAATTGCCACCAAGGAGATGAGTAAATTTTCTACTCTACCCCATTCATTCTGAGAACAAAGATTGGTTCCATAAAGCTATGCAAGATTGACCTCTCGGTTGAAAGGTATCTGAGATATACATTTGTTATGTTTTTGTTGGGAGAGGGATGAGGAAGGATCTAGGGAGGAGTGAAGGAAAGCATGATCTGAATATGCTACTGAAAAAAAAAAGTAGAACATGAAAATAAACAATTGTCATTTAATTTCCTGCAAGAAATCCTAAAAATGTATTTTAGGAAAAAAAAAAGGAATATTTATGGTGCTAGGAAAAAAAGGGAATCTTTCTTGGCCAGGATCAAATGTTGCCCAGGAGGAGATAAAATGTGATAATTGAGAATATTAGTTAAGAGAAGACATTAAAGGAACTTATAATTAAAGCAGTGAAAAATGTCACTGGTGATTATTATTGATGAGTTAAAAATACAGTGAGGTTTTAAATTTTCAAATGCTTTATTTTAATCCATTTAGAAGACCTAATTTATCTGAAAATAAATAAAATAATGAGAGAGCAGCCCAGTAAAAAAAAGAAGTGGAACACTTGAAAGTGTAATATGCCATAAAATGAGGGCAAGGGTCCCTGCTGTTTCTGGTGAAAGGAAGTGATCTCAATCAAAGCTCACTGAGGACACCAATATACCCCAAGACTAGTCAAGGCTATATGTCAGCTTCCACCTAAATGTTTTTCAAAGACATTTTCTACTTTTTATTTCATCAACAACAAATAGACTAGAGCCTACCATTTAGTTGGTGGTCAAAAAATATGTATTAAATGAACAAGTAAATGAATAAATGAATGAATGAATAAAATGATAGAAGGATATCTTTAAGCCTAATATATTTTCAAGAGCTTCATAGGAAGACAAGATAAATAAGATATAATTCTTTCCAATAATAATAATAATCACATAAGTCTAATAAATGCCCCATATCATATAGAAATATAGCAATAATCTATTAATATTATTTATAGTCCTTGGAGTCATTCATTAAAGTGAATATTACCATCTTCTTTTAACACATACAAGATCTTTTGAATCAAGAGCATCTATGGCAGCAAGGTTCCATGTTTCTGAGCCTGCCTGTGAAGACTCTGTCCACTTACACTGAGGGTCCTCTCTAAATTTAATGCTACTTCAATCACATTACTACTTTATATTAATTGAGAAAAACAGAGCAAGCATACCTTTTAAACACTGACCATTACACTTTTTAGGAATGCTATATTTTCAAAATATAATCATACTAATGTATATATTAAATGAAACATTTAATATTTAAATTATGGAAATTTTTTTTGTATTATATTACTTTCCATGAGAGGAAGAGCTAAGAATAGCAATATCCCTATTCATAACTATTTCTATATCTGTAAATTTACCTACAGAAAGGTGGGTGATGAAACAACTTTTTTACAGATATAACTGGTAGAAACATTTAAATCTAAACTATATTTTTAATTCACCAGTTCTGGGTAGACTAGTCCAACAAATGGCAAATACTTAAATAAATTATTTTTCTAGTTTACAATCCATTAGTCTTATAGGTCAGATAAGTATTTTATAAAGTTTAGACTAAGAGAATATAGCTACTCTCAAAGGGTTTATTCAGTGTCAAGGCCAAGCTTACAGAGAAAGTAGACATCTCATGAGTGATCATGGGAAGGAAAACTTGGCTTATTTGTGGAGGTAGAAAAGGTTGTCTTTAAGAAGCTATAATGTTACATACAAATTATAAATTTATAGATATTTGGAAATTGGGCATAATTAAAAAATAATGTCAATGACATACTTTAGAAAATAAAACTTTTTCATTTACTCATAATATCTTTTTTTATTAGCCCTTCATCAATGTATTTTCCTACAGACTCAATGTTTTTAAAAAATACATTCTCAAACTCTAAAATATATTACATTATAAAATATGTAATGAAATTTGTGCTCTTTAATTAATCCTGTAGACCACAACTAGGCAGTGCAGGTAGAAGCTCTAGATTTCTAGAAGTTCCAGTCACTCCTACTTGGAAAATATTGTAGGCATTTCAGAATATGAAGTTAGAACTAGTTGCCTCAGACCTAGAAAATACAGTTTTCTAGAGGCTGTAATTTTAATGTTGGCAACAGGACATGTGATATCTTTTTATTAGCTTAACTTTGTATTACTTTTTGCTTCTTTTTTTGGAATATTTTATACTTTATGTCCTTCTGTGTCCATAAAATTTGTTGGGATTAAATTTGTTTATATATATAAAGCATTTATAAGACACTTGGCACATAGTCAATGTTATAAATGTTTACTGTTATAGTTGTTATAGTCTCTGTCTGTCTGTCTGTCTGTCTCTCTCTCTCTCTCTCTTTGTCTCTCTCTCTCTCTCAATCTCTCTCTCTCCCTCCCTCCCTCTCTCTTTCTCTGTCTCTCTCTCACACACACACACGTACACACACAAGGCCCTTAACAGTTATGTCTGGAAATGATGTTTTGTACTTATCATTTCCTGCATTAGTTTTTAGTGTATTTGAAAGCAGGAGATCTATTTTATGTCTTTTCAGTATTTATTAAAGAGACTGCATATCAGATCTACATAATAATTAGATTCATGACTCTTGTTCCTAAAAGGAGATAACACATCCTGATATAAAGTAGACTCACAATTAACAAACTTTTTCTTTATAGTGTTAAGATTACAGCTAAATAATGAAAACAAAAATCTGTCATATCTGAAACTGTAAAATGTAAAACACAGAATAAACTAATTTCTTTAAAAATACAAGTTGTAAACAAATTATGAATGATTTAGCATTATCACTGGTTCCACTGAAGAAAGACATGGATGACTGATCATCTACTACTGTTGTTATTTTTCCTTTTACTTTTATTTATTCAGTTTTTATTTGTGTTTTAATTAGATAGTAAATATTTAACATGTTCTTTAGTCTGTTTTCTATAAATATAAGCTTGCAAGTATCTTCTTAGCTCTTCACATAAATGGAATACATTAGACAATACAACATGATGATTCCAGAATGTGTTAAGAGAGAATGTAAATATTTGAGGAAAATAAATAGTAACCTGAAGCAAACTACTTGGGGGGCCTAGAACAATGTGGATAACTCTGCTGTTCTTTTTAATTTTGCTGAATATTTATGAATTTTGCTTTTGGCCAGGATAACAGTAGAAGAGCCAAAATTCTATAAGAAAAATTACTCCTGTGGTTTTTTTTTTTTTTTTTTTTTGGCTTCTGTAATAGCAATAAATTCAGGGATACCAGATATATTAAGATAACGTATTTTCATTAAATTTCTAACCCAATTGTGGATCCATGTGGTTCAGATAAAATGCATTCATGTACACAGATTTTATATACTCATCATAATCAAACTGAACTCCAGTGCTCTGGAGCACTATCCATCATGAGAATGAGCCACGTTCATGTGGAACAAAAAAAAAATTCCAATTTTTAATTTGAAGTGGGAAGGGTTTAAGAGCTCTTCTTTGGACTGCTTAAGGCTGACTGAGCCAGGACTCGCTCATTCTTTTCAATCTTTGCTTCACTTTGCAGTGGAAATTAGAAAACAAGTCACTATCTCTAAATGACCTGAGTCATAATATCTCAATGTTGACTAGCTTGTTCCCAGGTTGTTATTATAGTTGAAGTTTAAATTTCTCTCTCAATTTTCTGAACCACGTTTATTTCATGGCCTCTATTTTGAGTTTCTATGTCAGTCTTCAGCCTACCTGCCCATTTCCCTAACAACCTAAGGTTCTGCTGATGTCCAAACCCAGTAGCATCACTTCTAAGCCCAGAGTACCCTTCTTCATTATTGAAAATTTCTTCTTGAGTATTGTTTTGGAGTTTTCAAAACTTTAACTACAGCTTAGAAACTTAAGAAACTACCCCAGGAATGAAAGACAATAAATAACAAAGCTGAATTTATAATGATATCTAATTATATTCATTTGATTCTAAAGGCCATGCACATAGCTTCTCTGAGCTATTGCTTTTGCTTTTATCTATGTCTCTTTTTGTGTTCATACAAGAAAATAGGTCTCTAAATCCAATCCCAGAATGGAAATCTGCAACCCATAGAATGGCTGCTTAGACACTGTCCAATGCCTGATCTTCAAGTATTATTTAACATGAATCCATTGCAACTATGTGCTGCTCTTCTCTCCGCATATTCAGAGGGCTATTCTTTAACAGACAACCATGCCTGCCTATTTGAAAATCTCCCTTCACATAGCTCTGTCTGCACTACTAGCATCAGCTTAGTAGACTCACCTAGTGACAGGTCTTATCTCTGCCACCTCCCTAGTCACTTCCCCTCTCCCAATTTTGACTACTTTGCCTAGTATGGGCAAGCAAAGCCCTCAATATGTTTAATGCACACTGATGTAATTGATATATAGGCTACACACACACACACACACACACACACATACACACACACATATACATGTATATATGTATATATATAAATATATTTATATATATATATATACACACACATATACATATATATATGTGTGTATATATATATATATATATATATATATATATATATATATATTCACACACATACATATGTAGAACCATTACTATAAAATTATTAGGATCATGACATGAATTCTTTTCCTTGAATGCTAGACTGAGAATTTGAACATAATTTAGTTTAAATGAGGGTCCACTGACCATTTTTGGATTGGACAAAGTGGTGTTTTAGAAAACTTTTCCTAGTAGTATCATAGTGTCAGGAAAACCAGAGGTCATTTCAGCATTACAGAGTACAGGTGAGAATAGATATGAGAATGTTACTGAAAATTAAACATTTTTTATGAGTCTGTAACTATGGGATATAAAATCATTATTTTTTGGCAAGTTTGGGAAATTTACATTCTTAAGAAAAATAAAAAAAAACTTATGGATTGTCTAGTGAGAAAGAGGTACTACTTAAAATTGCAATGAAATAAGCCAAATACAACTCAAAAAAATTAAAAACATAATTAAAAAGAAACTTGAAGTGCCAACTGGCACACAAATGGAAGGAAATTGCTTTAGCTGGTGAGTGAGAAAATAGGAATGATAAATTAGCTGAGATTTGGTCACTACAAGACTTGTAAGAACATTTCTGGAATGTTGTAAATATTATGTATGAGCTTATTGAGAATATTTACAACCTTATAATATAAGCATTACCTAAATATTATTGTGTCTATAAAATCACAGTTACAGATGACATATTATACTCATATAAATAATGGATATTACAAGTAAAATACAATTAAATTTATGAAAGTTATTTTATATTCCATAATTTAATGTTCAATATAGTGAGTAGAAATACCTGTCAATTAAATTTCACCAATATTAGCAAATGTATGATGGTAACTTTTTATATACTTATACTTTATTAAGTATATTATTTAAAAATATGTTTTCAAGACTCTCTTATCTCTCTTGAACTCCTCTTCATATGTACACACACACAAAAATATGTGATTACCAACTTCTCAATGGTAGGAAATAATATTTTAATTCCTAGGACCTTGTTCTTTTGCCTAACACTGAGTAAATTTGTTAGTAAATAGTAATAAACTAAATTCTTTATCTACTTTTCCCTTTGGAGTTCTAAGGTGGGATCAGGCTAATTGTGATGTTTGTCCTTCCACCTTCATCTTGGTGGAATACATGGTGTTCAATAGAGGAGTGAAGCCCAGATGGGCCCAGATGAAAATGAGAGAGAAAGGCACAGTGGACTATTTGAGTGCCTATTTTCATAAAGTCTGATACAAATCTCTAGCCCTCTATTTCCCAGTATTTTGCCTCTTTTTTAGGCTAAGTTGGTTTGTGCAATTTTCATCCAGAGTGTCCTTGACTTTCTCAGCTAGAGAGGCACTCACTCTCAGACTTATGAACAATGTACAGCCCTCTACTACTCTACCCTTTCTTTCCTCCCTAGATAGAATATCAAATGAAAGCAAAGGGATTATTACTATAGGCTTAACCTAAATGTGTTCTGATTTACTTTAAAGAAAATCATTTGAACAGTTTGCTCCTTTAACAAGTATCAAATTACCTGAAATTCACCTACAAATAAATAATCACAACCCATCAATGTATCCACACCACACTCCAGCTCAGGAAAAATAAATGGTTTTAATTTGCTACTCACACATATGGCTAATCAATGAGCAACCTCACGGAAACTCCTTTTGCTAATAAAACTATTGTTTACTGTACAACTAGTAAATAAAAGGCTTTTCTTACTCTCGCTGCTCCTCCCTCTCATCCTCTCTTCATCTTCTCTACCTCTGTCTCTTTCGCTCTGTCTCGGTCTCTATCTCTGTTTCTCTCTCTCTCGGTTTCTCTGTCATCTTCTTGACAATCTCTCCTCCTTTTTTTTGGAATCCTGGATTAATAAATAGCCTAAACTTGTCAACTGGAAAAATACACACACACACACACACACACACACACACACACACACACACACACACACTGAATTATTTAGCAATCCTTATCATCCTACATACTAAAACATTCTCTTCCTGATGTAATTTAATTGTTGGAATTAAAATGCTAATTATTTGATACATACATTTTAAAATATATTTAAAGACAACCAACGAAGTGAAATATAGTTTTGAAGTATTTTATTCTCAGACACAATATCCATGTCATTAGTTCATATGAATTCTGATCAAAACTGGGCTAGAGAGAGGTATATGAATTGATGGAGAAGGGAATTATGTGAGGTTGGCCTTTTAGCATCATAGAAATTTTTGAGCTTCCAGGGACCTAGGAGATAATATAGTCAAACTCTCCAATTTTAAGGATAATTGAATTTAAATCAAGAGAAGTTAAGGGATTTACATAAAATAAAACAGCTAATTGATTGCAGAGCACAGAATAAAATCGAGGTCATCCATCTCACAAGTCAAGCATCTTGCTTTTGTAACATGCTCTATGTTAGTTTAATACAATATTATGAAGATAATACATTATTATTATTGTCATTAAAGTTGTCATTCTTATTAAAGTTTGCACAAGCAAATATCCATGCAGATTTTTATTTTCTTAAAAAAAAATGTTGGTTCATTGTTATTTCATTGCTATTTGCCTCTATGGCAGAAATTATTTTTGGCTAACATGTATTTTAGTGTCTTTGTAAATATGCAAGCTTTCTTTATTAACTTCCATAGAATCTAAACTCATTATAGTAATAATTTCATAATAAAAAGTAAATTTTTCAAAGAAGCATAATTTAACTTTAGAAGATAAAAATAAAGCATTTTCTTATAATGAATTCATGTGATTTCAAAATGAGAACATTTTTCTCCCCTACAAAACTTGTTGAGCAAGTGTGGTTTAAAGCAAGAATATATAGATGGAGAACATGTTTTGGTATCCCCCTGAGGAAAGATCAGTTTTCAAAGGATTAAGCTTGGAAATTTTCTCAAATGTTTTACCTGCTTGTCTGACTGGCTGTGAGAGCTGGGGTGGCAGTAAGTCCTGTTTTAGTCTTTAGCCTGGGTGGGCTTAATTCTGTAAACTAGGTAGAAAAATTTTTAAATTATTTTGCATTAAAAATTTGCTGTTGGCAAAATAGGAAGTAAAGATTAAAACACCTGTGTGCCAATTACAAACATCTGTGTGCCTTGCGGAATCTCTGCAGCATATACCACAATCAGACCCTTATTTGACCTGCTCTGCAAGAGGATACAAGTGAAGGGGTGAACCAAGGGAAGACACTAAAATTGAGAAATAAATGTCATTCCTCTAGTTACTTCCAGCGTGTTTGAATAGCTCTGACTGTTCTTTGGGATATAGTTTGCTGTTTATTGGCCTTGGGCCATTATTTTTTTTCTTTTTTTCTTTTCTGTTCTTATATACATGTATTATTTATTGATTTGGTTTACTTTCCTGTTTGTTAAATCTCAAAGATATATTAAGATTATGTTATTTTTAGGGGAATAATAAATAGTTGCAAAAATAAAATTTAAAAGTCTATTAACAAAAAAAAATTAAAAAGTGAAATGAAAGGATCACAGTTTATAGACAGAAAATGTTTTTCATGAGTACTATCAACAGAGTAATTTCTATAAAATGGAACTTTGGGGTAGATTATTTCTCTTATTCCTTAGGTTGCCTGGTTTACCTGGGAAATAAATTGGAATTTTTCAGACAAGTAGAATCCAATTTCTCTGCTTCTACCATTTATTCTCATTTCTGAAGTAATTTGCTATAGGACAAATTTAAGGATCATTAACTTTTGTAAGAAATATATAGGAGCTATATACTGTAGACAATATCACTTTTCTTTCTAATCTCTTTTTAATTTCCTTTCTTCTCTTTTTCTTTCTCTGTTTACTTTTAAGTTACCTCTTCTGAGGTATATGCTTTCAAAGATGCAAATAGACAACCATTTGAGCTATTAAGAAAATGAACCCACAAAACAAAGGTGGTTTAGCTGTTTTCACTCTAGTCAGAATTGCTTCTCTCATAAGTGTGAATAAGGAAAAATTAGATCACCAGAATTATCTCGTTTCTCAGTATTATCATAAACTTTTTGTATGAAATGTCCAGGTAATTCTGCTACTTGAGCGTATACTAACAAACATAATCATAAACAAACTCAGAGAAGACATCTACTGGCTTTTTAGAACCGTGGCCCTAATCATTAACTTCATACATAAAAGCTATAAGAGAGCCTGATGGAATGAACACAAATCTGTCAACACTCTTCAAAGGTCATGTCCCACTGAAATCCAGTCAGAAAGTCAGCCTCAGAAATTTAGCAATATATATTACCAAAAATGCAAATGTATAATTATGATAACATGCTTCTAATAATTCAACTTTTGTCCTTGACATGAGAAAATAACATGTACTTCATAGCATTTCTCTCAATGAAATTCAATTAGTCTGTTTACTTCTCATTATCTTTCTCAGTGGTTTATAAGCTTTACAACAGGTACCACATCTGTCCTGTTGATAGATATACCCAGAGTGTCCAGCACCTTGGCTGGAGAAGATTGGACATTTGATGGTATAAGTGAATAAAATAACTGAAGCAAAATATTCTATTAGCTTGGTAAAGTAACATCATAGCTTATATAACATGGGAATTACAATTAATCACAGAAAAAAACTGAAAACCATAGAAAATTTAAATCCTGTGAAAAGAAAGCAAGATGTATTCTAAGGTAATTTCACATGAACCTATTACAGATTTTATGAAATTTGGAATCCATTTTTTTGTATGATGACAATTAAAGACATAATAATTCTAGATGGTTGCTTCTCTACTGCTTGTTAACCCAGTTATTGAAAATTGTTTAATATTATATACTGAGCAATTTTATCCTTAATGATAAGTAATACTAGATTCAGCTGAGAAATAACAGGAGTGGAGTACATATATGTGTAATTCAGTTAAGATATGTTAAATGGTTTTGGCTAAAAGAACTTTGTGCTAAGAAACTAGGCAACAAAAGAAGAGGTATTGGTAATATTTTGAGAAATTTTTAAATACCATCTCTTTTATCAGTACAATTGGCTTTACTTTATTCTTCAAGCTGTATCACTCATATTGATTGTAAATTAGACTAGATTACAAAGTCTAGTGCTGAAAGGTATTTTCCCACACTTTCCACCAAGTTAACCATAGTATAGGAAGGTCGGGTTACACCATTATCTCTGAGCATCTGGAAAACTTATACTATTTGGTCCCTAGGCACCAACATGAAATTCTTTAGGGAATTACTGTTTTTCCATCTCAGCTTTTCTTCACCTTAAGAAATAAATAATAATCATGAGCTGAAATGTAAATATAATTTTCCACCAGTATATTATATCATCCAAAGAGCAACTATGATGATTTTCTACATTGTACTTCTGGTGGTATGTCTATCTCACTTCAGAAATATGCAGTTTGGTGAAAATGAATATATATATATATATATATATATATATATATATATATATATATATACACACACACACACACACACACACACACACACACACATATAAATGAATATATATATTAATTTATATTATTTCTCCCTCTTCATATATATATATGCAGACATACACACACACACATATATATATATATATATAATGTATTCAAATATTTAAATCTTAGTCTTTATAGAATTACAGGTTTTATATTTGAGAATATTTCAAAATTACATTTCAGATTCCTTGTTAACCAGGTCTTTTGCTGATACATTAATGTAGGAGTGAAAATTACACTGCTTGCAGGCACAGAGAAAGGGTCAAATAACTGAGCAATAGAAATCTAAATTCAACTAAAACCTTTTAAAGTGCTTTTTCAATACTATCTTTGGTTTTCTTTAAGCTTAGGTATTTATATATCAAGGCCAACAGCATACTAGGAACAGTAGTATACAGTAACATTCTTTCAGCCCAGCAATTCCCAAAATGTTTTCAGCGGGACACTAGTTTCTTAGAATATTAATAGATATCACTCACAGTAATATTTCTGAAATTTAAAATGCTTAAGTAATGGTAGAATAGAAAAAGTTAAAAAAAAATTAACTACTTCAAGGAGCTCTAAGACTATTAATTATGGATGAAGGTGGATGATCCATTTTGCTGTTTACAAGTTTGCCTTGAAAGCTTTACTTTCACTTGACCTGGTTAAGTTGTTGCCTCTTGTTGATTCTGCCTTTTCTTTGGTCAGTAAACAATCCACTATGCAGAAAAGGCCACTGATGTGCAATGTGGACTTGCAATGTGAATTTTAGGACAGTAACCACGTGAGAGTTTTCCTACATTTATTGCCTACATTTACTTTTTCCAAAAACATATTGGAAAAACTACTGTTCCAAGGAACATACCTCAGAAAAAGTTGCCCCCATGTAACCATTATTATGTGAAAAATAACAAAATCCATTGTCAGCAGTTTTGAGGACGCTGAGGCATCAATTACCTAGGAGTGAACATTCTTTAAGTAGAATATATACATCTACAATTTAAATGTTTACGACATTTTCTGCCATTTCTATTATGTTTGGGTAAGCTTTATGTCCCGATCCACTTTTTCTCTCAACTATGAAGAGCCATATTTAATTACTTATCTTTATTTGATTGTCACATTTCAGGGGCATTTAATTACTGGTTCATTTGCCCCCTTCCAAATGCCTTGCCGCTCACACTTTTGGGTCACTCAGTTTTATCACTCATTCTTAAAAGTTTGTTAATTCTCTTAATTTAAAATAAAAAAAATAACAATGTATTTACACAAAGTAGAAAAGTATGTCTATGTAAAATTTATTTTCTTAATACAGATTCAGAGCTCCAAAAGATTTTGGAGATTTTATAAGAATCCATTTATGTAGATTAGAGTTCATTTTTAACCATGTAAATCTTATCTTTTATTTTTTTCTGCTTAAACATAAAAAATTACATTTCCAGGGTACTTTTAACTTATCTTGGGTGAACCACAAATGTATGATCAATTTTGCAAGTTTGCAAGTTTGCCTTGAAGGCTTTACTCTTACTTGACTTGGTTAAGTTGTTGCCTCCTGTTGATTCTGCATTTCCTTTGGTCAGTAAACAATCCACTATGCAGAAAAGGCCACTGAAATTCCTGACAATTATTTCCCCCTCTTCTCACAATTAGGCAGTAGTGAAAGGAGAGAGAGTAGAGAAAAATACACAGTTCTGCTTAGACTGTCACTTTGCATCAGTCTGAGAGGGAACACATATTCCTGCCTGAAAGGGACTGCCGGGAACAATTAAGCATGGGTTAAAAGCTAACCTGGGAAACATTTCAGCTTCCCACAAGTCAGGTCTTCACTGTGTGTTTTGCAACATAACCAAAAATAAATGAATAAATAAGTAAAATCTCTACCAGATTATATGTTCATTCATTTTGAAATTATGTACATGTACTACTTACTGTATTTATATATTACATACATTCTAAGATAATCCCAAAGAAATTATAAATTCATTAGATAAATAGAGTAATATACATTGAGGGCTATAGAAGTGTTAACTATAGAAGTGTTAATCTACATTTCAAGCAGGTATTGTGATACTTTAGATGTTTTCTCTCGTTACTAAGTATATCTGATTATATGATCATTGTTATTTATTTATACCTATAATAGAGGCTAAGGAATATTTTGAGAAGAATTAGAAGGGATAGCAGTGCCACTTTTTTGTTTTGTTTTGTTTTATACTTGCAAAAAACGTATTTGCAAAAATATTTTATAGTCTCTATTTTGTTAGTTTAATTAATGCTAGAAAACATAATAAATGATAAGATCCATAAATCCACTTATGAGACACAGATAACAAATACTATAATACTTATTCCCTTTGTGGAACTTCAACTCTTACCTCGGGCTACTAGACATTAATGATGTGAGAAAACCAGTCATTTGGACAAAATCTGACAAGGCATCAATATAAATATAATAATAAATATATGTAAAGCTTAATTTACTTTGGACTTTTAAGACAAAAATAATGTAAACAATGGTTCTAGTCTTTCTAAAAACCAAAAGCACATATCTTCTGTTCTGTTCGGGACATACACACCTAACATTGGAGCTGGCCATCTAGATCAGTGCTTCTCCAACTGCCATGTATATACAACTACCCAAAGTTCTTGAGGAAATGCATATTCTGGTTTAGTTGATGTGGAGTGCAACCCATAATTCTGTATTTCCACCAACTTCTCAAGTGCTGCTGATCTAAGGACCACACTTTAAGTAGCAAGAAAGTCAGACTTGTTCTTTTAATACATTTAAGCATTTAAAATGTTGTTAATCTAAGTTCAGATTTACTATAAATGTAAAATATACACTAGATTTCAAGGGCAGGATGAAAACATGTAAATAATTTCATAAATAATTTTGATGTTGAAATGTTATAATAATTTTGGTCCTTATATATTTGATTTAATATAGAATATGGATACATTAATATTTTAATATAATCATTAGAAAATTTAAAATTATGTGTATGTCTCATATTTCCATTGGTCACTGCTGCTCAAGGACCTAATTATATCTTGATTATGTAAAGTGACACTGAATACATTCGCTATATGTTTCAATTAATATTTCCAGATTTATCTTCTGCCCCATTCCATGCCCTACATTTTAGCTATATGGTGCTATTTCATATCTACTTACTATACATTGTCATTTATTTTTATTCAGTAAATTTATTATCTACACTGAACCAGGTAATACTCATAGGTTATGCAGGTACAGCAAGAAAAAGGGTACTTGCTGTCTCCATAATCTGTACCTCTATAGTGTTTTGTATGTATTTCACAAAAACATTTCCCTTATTTTATGCTTAATATATATTGTATAAACTGTATGTTTTTTGACATATAGGTTGTAATTAAGTCTTTGATGGTATGATTTAATCGTCATTATATCTTCTCTTAAAAGCATAATTTTTAACACTTCAGTGCTTACTAAATCAATTTGTAAGTGGATTAATAATTCACAAATAAGATGGTAAAATTTTTTAAATATCAGTCACTTCTGCAAACTAATTCAATTAAAAAATAATTATTATTTTAATTTGATTGCCTTTGGCACAGTTCATTCCAACTCTTCTTCTGTTATTACAGATATCTTATGTAGTAATTTACTATTAAGCTTGGCAGATTTAGAATTAATTCAGAAAAATCTGAGACATACTTGATAAACTAATTAGACTTTAAACAATTTGTTTAGTCTTCCTGAATACTAGTCTCTTTATTAGCAAAATTAATTTTTAAATACTACTGCATGTTTTTGTTTAAAAAAAGAGAAAGATTTAATTAATGAATTAGTGCCCAGGTTATAGTAATCCCCCAATAAATATGAAACTTAACTATTTAAGTTTTAGTTCTTTTATTTCATTTTTATTAACTAAATGTAAAATAGTATTTGGTGGATAAAGCATTGACCACTTACATGTTCTGACTAAAATTTATGGCATGACATTACTTAAATGTCCTATTTTGACAAGCAGTCTTATTTTCCTCTACCTCAATTATTTGCTGTGGAAAATGAGAAGATTTGTCAAAATGACATTCTTCTCTTGCCTAAAAGTCAATGAAGATTTAGAGCTGGTGATAAAGTCATGAAAAAATCAACAAAAACAAAAACATTAATTTATTTTTTCTTCCTTCTCTCTCTCTTCCCATTTTAGTCCAAAGGTCATTGCACAAACATGGCCAATAATATATTAAAATTAAATCCATTCTATAGACTCTATTGACATTAAAAGGGTAATAAAGAAATATTATGAACAACTTTACACCCACACATATTATAACTTAGACGAAATGGACCAATTCTTTGAAAGACACAATATGTCAAGACTCACACATGAAGAAATGGACAATATGAATAGACCATGTTAAATTAATTTAATCAATAATTAATTACTTTTCAAAACAGAAAGCACGAGATCCAGTTGATTTACTTGTGAATTCCACCAAACATTTAAGAAAAAAATTATATAAATTATACCAACTTCTCTATAAACTCTTTCAGAAGATTGTAGTAGAGGAAATTCTTCCTAACTCATTCTATGAGGCCAGTATTTCCTTAATACCAAAACCAGACAAAGATATTACAAGAAAACTATAAACCAATATCTCTCATGAACATAGATGGAAACAACCTCAACAGAATATTAGCAAATCTAATCTAATTACACACAAAATGAATTACACACCACAATTAAGTGAGATCTATCCCAGATATGCAACACTAGTTTAACATTTGAAAATCAATTAAGGTAATTGATTATATCAACAATTTAAAGAAGAAAAATAATATGATCACGTCAATAATTGCAGAAAAAGCATCTGTCAAAATTCAACAACCATTTGTGAGAAAAACTCTTAGTAAATTAGCAATAGAGGGGATCTTTCTTCACTTTATTAAGGATGTCTACCAAAAAACCTACAGCAAACATAATACTTAATAGGGAGAAACTCAAATCTTTGTCTATGTAGAAAATCCAAAAGAATCAACAACAAAAACAAACAACCTTCTGAACTAATAAGTTATTATAGCAAGGTTCCAAGATACAAGGTTAATATACAAAAGTCAATTTCTTTCCCTTATACCAATGAATAAAGAAAATTTGAAATTAAACATATCATTTATATTAGCACCCACCCCCCCAAAATTAAATATTTAGATATAAGTCTAACAAAATATATACCAGATTTATTTTTTAAAACTAGAAAACTCTTATAGAAATAAACTTATAGAAAACTCTTAAGAAATAAAGTAAACTCTTTATTCTTAGAAAATAAAAGAATAAATAGAGAAACATTCCATGTTCAAGGATAGGCAGACTCAATATTATCAAGATGTCAATTGGTCTATAGATTCAATGCAATTCCAATCTAAGTCTCAGAAAGTTATTTTACGAATATTGACATGTCAATTTAAAGTTTATATAAAAAGGCAAAAGACCCAGAACACCAATACAGTATTGAAGAATAGCAAAGTTGGAAGTCTGACACTGCCTGACTTCAAGATTTACTAGAAACTACAGTAATCATAAAGGTACAGCATTCACAAAAAAATAGACAAATGGATCAATGAGACAAAGTACAGAGGCCAGAAATAAACTCTCCATAGATATGGTCAATTGATTTTTGAAAAAGGGGGAGAAAAGATAATCTTTTCAAAAAATGGTGCTGGAAGAACTGGAAGAATCCATATGCAAAAAATAAAAATAAAATAAATCTAGACAAAGTTATTACAAAAATTAACTCAAAATAAATTACAGACTTCAATGTAAAATGCAAAATAAAAAACAAAAAATAATGTGGGAGAAATTTATCTTTGAGTATGTTGATAAATTTTAGATAAAAGTCCAAAAGCACAATTGATGTGAGTGATCTATGGATTTTGACTGATTATCTCATATCAATATAGATTCATCAGTTGTAACAAATATTCTATTCTGGTAATGGATGTTAATGGGAAGGCTATGGATATAGGTTAGAGGGTATATAGAAAATCTTTATACCTTTCTCTCAATTTTGCTATGACTCTAAAACTTCTCTAAAATTTTTTTAAATGGATCTATTAGTATGAAGTCATGTTTATATTTATGTAATACATATGTAGTTACAGATATAGATGTAAAGTTGTGTATGTGCATGTATGTATTTGTACGATTGTGTGAATACATACATTTCCTAGCTTTTCCACTGAGAGAGGCTGTGAATAGCAAGTCCCAATAACAAAGCACTTCTAGCACTCAGATCTTGGTTTCTACACAGTACTTTCTACTAAAAGGAACTAGGGCTCCTTGAAGAAATGGCTAACTGGAATGCAGCAAAGAAAGTTCAAGAGGATTCAAATGTGGACAATTATAGTAATAACTGTAACACACTAAAGAAAATTGGAATACTTTAGTTTACACTGATATAAACAAATAAATCAACTGTGAGAAAATAAATCTCTTCCTTATAGTATAATGTTAAGTAATAAATGCATTGAGGTAAATGAAATTAGAAAATCATCATCTTTAATCATCAAATAATATAGGAAAAAGTATCAACAGTTTCTAAAATGAAGTGGGATAAAGAATGGGTTATTGTCTCAAACTATCTCCTTGCAACATTCTTATTGATTATAAAGAAAACAAAAGATTTCTAGTGGAAAAACTTGACAGTGACTATCTTCATCAAGTTATTAAAGTTAACACCATCTATAATTGAACACATCAGTATCATATGCTAATTGATAGGATGCAATGAGGATATAGCATTACTGTTGTGCATTCCTGCCAAAATATATAACTAAGGTATAATTTTGAAGAAACAGTGGGTGATCTCTCATTGAAGAACATTCTAAAAAGTGAATAATAATCTTTAACAATGTCAAGGTTGTGAAAGTCAAGGGAAAATTAAGGAACTGCTCTTACTGAAGTCAATGAGAGTAACATGACCACTGAGTTCCAGGGACCATCCCAGATTGGATTTAGTTGTGATAATTGCCTGGGCATTTGGTAAAATTGATTAGTGGGTGAAGGATATGTGGGAGTTCTTTGTTCTTTGTACTATTCTTGCAAGTTTTGGTAAGTCCAAATTCTTTTTTGTACAAAATTACCTTTAAAAAACAGAGAAAACAAAACATAGAACTAAAACATTTTTTAATCTTAAAACAATTGAAGATAATTAAACACTTTACAGTTAGTCAAATTTATCATAATTTGAAGCCAATGTACTCACTGAGACTGTGTGATATTTGTCTGCTGCATGCTCTTTATGTTTATATTTTTCTCTTTTGTATCTTGACAAGTAACCTAATGTTTGTATAGCTTATTTTATAGTAAAAATCATCTCAATGTTGTCTATCTCTGAGTCTACTTAAATGTTACTATTTATTTCCACAGAATTTTATATATAGTTCCATCAATACAAATCTCATTGTCCTTGAGGTCAGATATAAGCTCCTTGGTGGTATGAAGCTTATTATAAAGATTACCATAAGACTGCAGTGCATGTCAGAGTTAAAGTTATATTTTATATTTTATCAGTTTAAAAGTAACAATTTGCCTTGTTTAATCTTTTGTTGTTGTTGAAATGTCTACATAAAAATAATAAGATAAGACATTTTTTTTTTCTAATTGCAATGACCTGATAGAATTTCACCTATTATTTGGCTTTTAATTTTTTGCTAACATTTAACAAATTTTCATGATACAAAATTTTAGGTATTTGATCTTTCAAACAGTATATCACTGAATTTAGTTTTTAACCCTAAATGAGAAACTTTATCTTTTAAGATGGAATCTTCTCATTTTACTATTAGTGGTATTCTTCTTCCTTAATCCCATCATCTTTGACATCTCAATTTTTGTTATATGAGTTATGTTCAATTTGATTTAAAATTCACTAATATGTAGGAAGAGGTATGGCATACTTAAAATTTGAAAATGATTACTTACAAGTTTTTTAAAAATACCTTTTAAACTATTAGCAGTTTCTCTAATTCTTGAGAGTAAGTTCTATTTCTTGGATAACTCAAATGTGATAGAAGATTATATTTTCTTTGCTCCTTACCATGTCCCTTACTGTAAGAGTTGGATTCAAGAGGGTGAGGTTGGTATAGTTAACCACAGAAGTCTGTAATGCTAAAAGAAAAGGCCGTCTCAAGGGTGACCACTTGAAGAATAAAGGGGGCAGCCTGGGAAGACAGCTGCACATGATCCATTGCTAGTCCAGGGAGTCACATGGCAGCTTTGTGAAAGTTAGTCAAGAACTGGAGTTAGCTGACAATTACGTGGACATTGCACATGAATTCTACTTTGATAGAATTGAATGATGATGACCTACTTTCTCTCTAAAGAAAAAGAAAAAATCAGGTTAGTTAATTAATCAACAGAAGCCTGGGTTCCTTTCATTAAACCTGTATTTTTATCAATTTCTTTAAACTTGAAATCATTACCAATTTCCAATTTCTCAAAAGTTTTGATATTTAATAACAGAATGTGGTGTTTAAAAGAACAGACTTTATAGCCACATTTACCAGGTTTAAATATCAAATCTTGTTCACTAGTTATGCAACCTTGAGTATTTGATTTAACCTTTCTACATCAATTTCTTCAGCTAAAAATAGGGATGATTTATGAATAACAACAAAATATTTACAAAGATAAATTGGGTCAGTACATATATCCATGCTTGGCTGACATAGTAAGAATGCAATAAATGTTCAGATATTATTAATACTTTTTGATTAATGATGAGATTTTTTCTTTCATATCTCTCTGGGTATTTAAAAGAACAGAGGTTTTCATATGGTTGCTACCTAGAAGATTATTGAACTGAAATTTCTTAATGACCCATTTTAAATTATCTTTTTCATAACACTTAAAATAATCTGGGCCCTTGACTGTTTCACACTTTCATTTTCAAAGGTGACACACAGAGAAACCCTCAGTCATGCTCACATGAGCTCATCATCTTTTTCTGGAATGAATCCACCATTTGCAATTAACTCCTCAGTAAATTCACATTTTTAAACCACTGCTTGACTTTTGAAGCTGATTTACAATTTTTGTATGTATCTCTATTTTTCTAGTGTACTCCGTGTTGCATTTCCTTTTGCAGATGTTATTAAACTCTTTCATTCTCCTTAAGGTTACCACATTATTTCTCTAACTTCCAGAACAACTCCCCTCCAATGGTTTTTAAATAAACTCATTTTTATGTTAGTGATTAAACTGATGTTATCTATTGTAATCATCATGATCTTTTTTCTCACTCTCATAATTTCTTGAAATGTCATGCCTTGTATTGACTTTTCTCATCTATTAAGAAACACAATTAAATCTCTTCTTTCCTAAGACATTTTCTATTATCTTCTCATCCTAAGATTTGAAAGCTTCTTCTTTCATTATTTTTCGCAATATTATCTACTCAGTAGATACTAACCTTAAACCAATGTTTTCAAAAAAAAAAAAGTTTGTATTTCTATATAGTAACAGTTGCTCTCTTTTAAAATAAAATAAACTACTATATAAAATAAATTTTGGAAACAGTAAATAAAACTAAATAAAATAGTAAAATTATGTAATGATTTAATAGGTTACATTATTAATCTTTAAAAATGTGTGTGAGTGCGTGTGTAAGGGTCATGGATTGTAATGAGTAATTTGGCTTCCAAACCTACTTAAACACTTAAATCTTCGTTCTCAGAACACACAAAATTATACCACTCTAGTATCAAAGCCAATAAGCACAGACCGACCATTTCCATGATACATGCAAATATAGATAGATACATGCATGTATAAAACTATACATGGTATTTCTAAATGAATGTATCAAGCTGAATCTGGTCAAAACTAAGCTCATCTTTCTTCTTAATTTTTCTGCTTTAATTACTACTTTTAAATGTCATTCAACATCTTCCCACACTTAAAATCTCCAAAAATACTCAAAATAATTTTAATTCCTTCTTAGTGCTCTAATATACTAAGTAAAAGGTAAAGAGGGCCCAAAGAAAGATAATGTTAATGAAATATAATTACAGAAAAATACAATATTTTAGAGAATATAGAATATTTGTTTTCTGATGAAATATGGCAGACAACTATCCCTAACTATTCTAGATTGGGAAAGGAAATTAATGCTAAAGTGTATGCAAAATATTTAAATTAGACTGTTATGATTAATATTACCTCTGAAAATAAGCATATTTTTTTCATTTTAAAATGCAGATAGTTTTATTATACAAGGAAATAAGATAATTGATTTATAAAGAAGTCTACATTTAAGTGAAATTTAAGCACCTACATTCTCTTTTAATGTAAATGCTATGTGTATCTGTCTCTGAGCAGGTGATTGCTTTAAAATGCTGGCTGACATTAGCAGGAACAGCAAAGGGATCATCTATTAAGGAAATATTTAACATTGTTCTTCTGATTGTCAAAGACTAGTTTCTCCTACCATTCTATATGTATTACGTTTAGGGAACAATATAAAAAAAAAGTCTATGAATACTGAAACAGAAAAACTATAAAATACAGCTCTAAGTCTATCCTAGTTGACAATATCACTACCTAAAATCATTGGGCTTTACCTATAAAATTGGAGTGAGAGAAGACAAGGCTAAGTAGATGGTTAACCTGACATTGGTAAAATGCTTTATATCCTCGCACTCATCAAAAACTAAAACAATTTTTGACCTTCACTTGAGTGTCCTATTCTTTAGAGTATAGAGAAATTAAAATAGAATGCTGGATCCCATTTAATCACTGTGTCCTATGAAGAAAATGACTTTTTCAGAGTTCTTAATAACAAAGGTCATGAGGAAGGAGAATGTGTTTATTTTTTAATCTCACTATCAAAACTTTTCAAATTTTTTAGATGATGTTTCATTTTTGACTGATGGACCTTTTAAGTTTCTGGGAATAAAAGTCAAACAAATATATCATACAGAGGTTTTCTTTAAGCACTCAAATTCAAGTCTTATTTAACACAGTAGGATCACCAAGCATCCAGAAAAGCTTTTGCCAATGTTTTGTTTTCTTGCAATTAGATGAAAATCAAAGCCATGTGGACACCAACAGGAAAAACAACGGGTCTCAATGTGTGCTTGATGGGGCATATTTTGCTATTCTCTTGCACTCTTCTATGTTTTGACAATGTAACCAAAACTTTATTTTATTATTTGTGTTATGGTTGTGGTGGTCCTAATCTTTCCTCTCCCGTTTTATATACTGTTTATATACAGTTCTCAGGTAGTTTCAGAGAAGAAAATCAAATTTCCTTCTCTAATGAGTCTATTTCCTTAACTGTTTAAATACAGAAGACAATATAGCAGGTGCCTAAAAACCTGTGAGAAGACATTAAACAAAAGGCAAATCTAACAAATTCTGACTTTATATTCTCCCAGGAAATAAAGGCTCTTCCAGGAAATAAAAGCAATACAAGTATAACAAAGGTATCTAAGAAACAAATATGTGTGTGCATATACATGCACACATTCACACACAATTGAATTCCTATAATATGTGCTTATGGCAAGAGGATGCAATAAACCCAATTATTTAATAGGAAAGCTATATTTAATTTCAATTAAATGTTAAATTTTAAGTGGCTAATATCAATACTGGCATGCAAATCTTGTGGGGAAAGAAAAAGAATAACTATTTACATTAGCAAAGGCATAGCCTTCAATAAATATGCAGAAATTACAATTATTCTAATTCCATTGAAATCCTGGCATGTTAAATTCTCTTAAAAACTTTTTAATTCACTTCCTCCACCTCAGCTGAAAGAAATGCAGAGCTGTGGAATTTTTTATTTTAGGGAGGAAAAAGGAAATAAATATGAGGTATCTTGATGTAGCAGTGGTGGTTTTGGCTTGACATTCATCCAAATCAAACTCTTTTATTCACATCTTGAAGTCTCATTGAATTCACTGCCAGACACTGAAAGAATGTAGGGCAGATAGAGAGTAATACAAATAAAAGAAGGTTTGAGTTTAAAATTTCATTTTGATATATAATAACTTTCACTTAAAAAATCATTCAGGAATTGATGAAAGTTTATACAAAATAATAAACTGATTAAAGAATAATGACTAAGTCTCTAGGAACAACAAAAAAAGAGGTAATCTAGGCTCTCTAATTTACTACCTTTAGTTTGATTGGATTCTTATTTTATTAGATAATGATAGCTAACATTTCTTGAAAAAAACTGTTAATGCTTTACTTCATTTATTCTTAAAACATCTCTGTGATACAGAATCTATTATTTGTTCTCATTTTATAGAATTTTGAAGAATTTGATAAAGTTTATCAAAATATCAGACAGAATGCAAACATTCGTACTTTAAAGCTGAGCAACTTTTAAACCCTATTTTTACACTCTCCCTTCTCAGAGCTCTCATTACTCTACTGTTTTAGAACTTTGACTGTGTTTTGTATGTACTGACTTTTTAAATGTAAGTAACTATATTTGCATCATTTAAGAATGCAATAATAATGTATTTCCAAGGATCTTAATATTTGATGTCACTCATATCATCAATCTATTTAATATTTAAAAGAATTTACATGTAGTATGCATAGTTATGCAATTCTTTAGAAAATATTTTTTCTATAATATACTCATATCAGAGCAAAGAAGTTTTCTAAGGGTTTAACTCAGTTCATGCTAAAATTAAATGAAATAATTTAATTACGAAATGACTGACCTCAACTATATAGACATCATCCTAACTTTTGCTCATCTAAATTATCACCAGTCATGGTATTTTTACCTCTTAATGAAAATAAAAACTCAATAAAGTTTATATTACTTTATTGAGGAATTAAACTTGCCATGTTCTCTTAATTTTTCATTTCAAATCATCTAAAGCCTGAAATCATAGCATTTTTAAAGCTTAAAAGAACCATCTGATTTGGTTTCCCAATGCATCATCATCTCTCTTTTATTTTATCATTTTCTTAATCCAAACTTTATTCACAAGATTTTTAAAAAAAATTTATTCTGCCAAGTATAGCACTCAAAAAGTATTCCTTTCCACCAGGCATGATTCTTTTATGTTCTTCACTGCAATTTCTCAGCCACATTGGTTTCTGAAAACTCATGACCTACTATATCTGTTATTGTTATGATTATTGTTATTATCATTATTATTTTCTGCTTTCTCTTTGATATTCCATTTGATTCAAATGTAAAGTATTTATTTTTCAGTTTTCAATGATTTCTAAAGAGCATGCTTTTGAGAAGTCTTTCTATGAATGAATTGTAAGGAACTACCAACGCTAGTCACCATTTTAACAGTTATTAAATATGAAAATCATCCAATTTATTAAATTTTTATAAAATTGTCTTTAATTTATTTATGTTAATTTTTGTCTATATATTTCTTTACCTTGAAAAGCAGGCCAATGACAATTTTTTCCAGATTTATGGCTGTGTGTATGAAATGGAGGCAAGTTTGAAAAAACTAGTGCCTCCAATATTCTGTTCAGTGTGCCATTATATAAATCAACTACACTGAGCATTTCAAATTTTCACAACAGACTGACACAATATCTGGAGGTTCAGATTGCACCTTTATGGTTTGTCTTAAATAGAAAGTTATTCTAAGACAGTGAGAGTGGATTTTTAACTTGATTAAGTTTATTAAACTTATGATAATATATACAAATGATAATAACAAAGATTTTCTGTGTTTAGAAAAATGGGAATTAAAGAGAAAGTTACCCTCTATATTCTATTATCTTTGAGAATCATCACCCCCACCATACACAAACACAATGTGGAGTTTGATTTTCCTATACTGTAGACAATGGATATTTCCATCTTTCTCATCTTAATCATTTAAAAAATGTAATATTACAAAATGTTTACATATTTATATAATTTAAAGTAAATTTAAGGTAAATTTTACTTTAAAATTATTGAATTTTTTAATGAATCAAAAATTAGTCACCCAATCACTCGTCCTATAAAGTAATTTCTATCAGTTTAAAATAGGACATAAGAGATTTAGTCTAACCCATTTATTTTATTAATTAAAACAATGAAGTCACAAAATGTTAAAGAATATCTGTGTTCATGGCTAATCGTTAATTCGAGAACTCAATACTTCTGGAGAAGGCTTACCTTTAATAATAACTTCAAAATAGCTCATTCTATTTTAAGATTGTCTATGAGAGAAAAAGTTATTCTTATTCTTATTAAATTGTGTCTAAGGAGCCACAAAGTATTCTGAGTATGCCCTGGTGAATTCACACAGCAGAAGCCTCATCTTCCTTTCATGTGATAGCCTTCCAATTGCCTCTTTTCTCCAATTGTTCCAGTGAGTTTCCTTTTTTTTTTTCTGAATGGCATGGTGAGTTCTCTCATTGTGGGGACAATTGTTTCCTAAATTAAGGCTTTTTGTTTTTTAAATTAATTATCTGTTTGAAGTTTAAACAATTCTTTGGAAGTAGTAAATGGGACTGTCTCTATCCTTGTTACATGAAATAAAGTTTTTCAAGTTAGTATGTTACTTCCACTAGGAGTATTTCATTTAGAGATTAACATTTAATTATTGTTCAGATAATGCTCCTTTTTTAGAGAATTTTACATGAGCAGATTGAGGAGTAATTTGCCACAGAAAACTGTTTATTGTTCTCAAAATCTTAAAAAATATTGTTTGCTAATTACTGTATTATATTTTTAAATCTAGAACAGATCAGACAGCAGAATTAAATCTGATGGTGCTGATAAATTGTGTTATTACCTATAAATGCATCATCTATCTTATATAAAGGTACAAATAGACTTCAAAGGTTCGGACCATATACCAGATATTTTTTCAGATTAAAGCCAAAGGATTAATCAGAAATTATTTTCAATAAATTTCTTTCTGTGTTTTGCATAGTCCCAGAATGTTATTCATATGATCTCATTATATATTGTATCAAACTTAAAAAGCTATAAAATGGAAATTTTCAGATAAATAATATTACTAATATTCTTTTGTTGAAAAATATAAAGAAGAATGTACTAATTTAGACTACATACATTTGCATTTTAAAATTTTTAACCTGACCTCAACATTTTAATCATTGTTTCTATATATAATGTTTGCAAGCAGTGGTAAAAAAATCTAGTGAGCCTAAAAATCTAATAATTATTAGTGGAGTATATCATATTTCAATTTTGTCATGAATTTGTTTTACCAAATTTTTTATTCTTCATTGACAACTAATTTTCATAGCCTATAAGAAAAGCTAAAAATGTAAAAAATTCTTTAGTGCCATCTCTTAAATTTTAATATGAAACTATAATCTTGAAATTATTGAAAATTAACAACTTGAAATTTATATTGCCATACTCTTTTAGGTTACAAAGGCAGATAGTCTTACACTCTAAAATTTTAAACATAAGGAAGTGCCATCCAGGCAATTATAGAGGATAATTTCCTTCTCATAAGTTGCTTAATCTTTATTTGTTATGAGACTGACTGACGTTACCGACATCTGACACTATTCATTCTTCAGTCTGAAAGTGAAGAGCTTCTTAAGAAAAAAAGCCTCGTGTCCATTTTAATTCCCTAAAGAGTTTACTCCTTTGGGCAAAATAATCATGGTGAGCACCTGTGGTGTAAGTGCTAAAGAAACATCAAGCAAAACCCAGCCGCAGCTGTGCTGTAATCACTAAAGTGTGCCCAGTGCATAATGGCACATTAGGTAGGCATTGATCTCTGCCAGTTTATGAGGTCTCTTACAGAATTAGGCAGACTTTTTCACTGAAACCCATGGAGCAGAAATTGCTACTTCTAACTAATCCATTTTCAAATTACCATTGATTGTGACTGATGACCTCACTACAAATCCTCTTATCTACCTCCAACCACTCAACAGAAAAGGAGAATTAATTGTTATTTGCCTTTATTTTCAACTCTTTACAGAAACTCATCTTGCCATTCTTAGTCACCTTTAGTGCCACTGCAGCTGTGGAGATAAGTATGATAAATGTTAAATGCTACCTAATTGTCAGTGCTTATTTTGAAGGTAAAATGAGAGAGTAGAGTATGTACTTAGTATAATATATGGTTTAAGTAAGATTTGATTTTTAAATTGCTGCTATAAATTATGACTAATTTAATTAATTCATTAGAAATAATTTATTCAGATTGAAGTATATTGAATGTCTGATTTGAAAAAAAAATCATTACTACAATATGCAGTTATTCTTTGGTGAAAACCTTGGGATGAGTTTAATTACCTGAGTAGATAAAACTTAAAACAGTTAAAAAGAAGACCTTTTGGGGAGTAGGAGGGAAGAGGAAAATGAAGGCAATGCTCAATAGGTTATTCACTTGAAGGCAATATCTTGTAATAAGTATGCAGGAGATAAGAAACACAAATTAGAATCAACCAAAAATACTCCTAATTTTTTCTCAACAAACTATCACAGAGGAAATAGTAGTAACTTTATGACCCACAATATTTAGTAGCTGCAAGAAAAATGTAAGTATAAAAATGATATTGACTTGTATCACATTCTATTAGAAAAATACAATTAGCTTTAATTTTCAAAGGCCTATTGATACATTTTAAAGGTAAATATGTAGTATATATTTTGTAACTTATTAATATTGTGAAAAATATTTTTCCTGGTTCTCTGAAAGTTTTGCATGTGAACCAGTTAGTAGAAACCTAATTGGTGAATATATTAATATAGGTATGTGAATACTCATTTACATATTTCTTGAAGCAAATGATAGATATATAAGTAGCAATTTGAAAACAGTTATAGAAAAATTATGGAATCTCTGTTTACAAAAATTATGGAATGTCTGTTTATGAACAAAGTAGTAGTAGTAGTAGTACAAAAATCTTAGCCTTGATGATGTGATGGATGAGGCAGAGAAATAATTATTTCCATGTCTATAAGTAAAGCACATATTTTTTAATGTTTTCATCATGAATATATTCAAAATTCAAACATCTGGACCAGTCATTGCTGTGAAGCTTCATCCTAGCTAGTTTACCCTTAATGCCCTGGCAATAGACTGACATAATTACGTATTCAGAGTCAGATTAGCACTTCGGTTTCTTTGAAGAATATCTTCTTAGAGAAGTTAGAGTTCTCTTCTCATAGTTGCCTTTTGATTTAGGTAGGTATGCCATGGCTTCCTTCTGAACATTAATCACTAGTGTTTCTTATATCTGGTGTATGAACTAGGGCAAGTGAGACAATAGTACCTGTTTCACACTACTTATCAGTAGCTGGGATGAAAGATAAAAAAATAATTTACAGATAAAACAAATTTTAAAAGCCCCCCCAATTCTATTTTGGTTTAAAATATCTTAATTTTAAGAGTAATGTTATCACTTCTTGATTACCTAATAACAATGGATGGGGAAAATCCATTGATCTCTACGTTACAATTAGTAATGTAAAAAAAAGTTTTCAAGTGCATTGATTTCATTATTTTCTAGAATATCTATATGTTTTGTTATAATTAATATTTTTAAACAGAATTAATATGTGCTTACCTAAACTAATAAAATTATAAGAAAGTATGTAAGGGAAAAATTAAAATTAAATTCCATATGTTAAATCTCTCATGCCCTAGGTTTCTAAGGTCGACAGCAGCCTCTTCCACATCTTTCTTCGCATGATGAAAACATATACACCTATATATTATATAAATTGAGTTCTATGTTATCCGCTAAAAAACATTATCACAATATAAACATTGTTTAGCAAAGTGATTTTTTTCATGAATTGTACATCATGAATTTAAGGTGTAAAACCTAATGATTCGATATATGTATGGACTCTAGTCGAATACATAGATCTGACCCACTGTTAATCAACATGTTATATTCATTAGATTGGATTAAAACCACATTACTTAACTCTTTCCTGGTGGTGAACATTTTAGATATTCCTGGGGGCATTTACTTTTATTGTTTATTTATCTTTGTTGTTTTATAGTTACTTAACTAAAATGTATGCATTTTTATTTTAGTAGATATTTATTGATTAGTTTTCATGAATTCATGGCCGTTGGATTCCCTCCAGCAATGAATATACCCACTTCCTGGCACCCTAGAAAACACTGACTAGTTTTATTCTTTTAAATTTTCACTAGCCTGATGGAAGAAAAATGGTATCTCATTACTGCAGTAGTTGGCGGTCGGTTCCACATTAGTAAACTTTACTATCCTTCATATATTTGCTATGTATTATAGCTCGGTCTACTGTAATTCCCCATTTACATTCTTTGGCCAGTTTTATATTAGGTGTTTTGCCTATGTTTATCATCATAATTAAATGGATTAAATTCCTATGTTCTTCTCATGGGAGTTATATGAAGCCTAAGTAAAGACTGAGAAATAGGCACTCTGCCATCTTAGCACTTAACGTACTTTATTAAAAGTTTTAGTATATTTCTCCCATGATGACATTCTTTTGATTGTAGAAAACTTATTTTTAATTTCATTTTACCAATAATTTATCATAATATCTGGTATACTCTAAATATACCAGAAATGAATGTTGAACTCATAAAATGGTGAAAAAAAGTACATCTTCATTTAAACTGCCAGTACTTGAGAGAAGGAATCATATCTCAAATTCACGTGTCCCCAACAGAAAGCTATTTAGAAAATACTTCTGAATTAATTGGTTGCTCAATCTTTTTTGTTGCGGTTTATTGATCTATAACATCGTGTAAATTTAAGGTGTACAACCTAATGATTTGATATATGTATTAGTATTGATGAATGATTACCATAATAAGGTTAGTTGAAAAATCCATAATTTCACATAATTACCAGTTGTATATGTCTTTAATGGGCACATTTAAGATCTATTTTCTTAGTAACTTTGAAGTAAATAATACAATATTATTAACTATAGTCACCATGTTGTATATTAGACACCAAGAATTTATTCATCTTATAGCTGAAAGTTTAGACCCTGTAACCAAAATCTATTTTCCTACCTTCTATCCCAGGCGACCACCATTCTACTGTTTCCATAAGTTTAGCTTCTTTTAGATACCATATATAAGTAAAATCATACTTGTATGATTTGTATTTCTCTATCTGACATTACACTTTTGATTGTTCAATCTTGAAACCCTTTTCCCTACCTTCACAATTCCTCTTTTGAGCTAAGAATAGTTCAGCTTCGAGTTTAAATCTGTGAGTATAGCATGACAGGGGCCCTCCTCTTCTCACTGCTTTCTGTAGTACCTTTGGATAATATACATTTTTGAATGTCAATTTTTCTTAGTTTTCTTATTTTTAGTATTATGTTCATTTCATCTAAACTTGGCAATTGAAGATTGTATAAAATTTCAACAAACATTTCTCAGATGTGCACAATCTCAGTCTATGGGATATGAAATTATTTAATATAGAAAGCATCTCCACTTAACTTCAATCTAGACTAACAAATATTCTAAGAATATTCTATAAGCTAATGGTCTCTTGATTCAAAATAGACATTAATCAAAATGCTGAAAACATCATTTTGTTGTTACATGAGTAACATTCGTTTCATTATTTTTGTTGAATGTTCTTGCACTGTCACCAGGCTGTGGAAGTAAAGATTTTCTTCATTTCCAAAATAAATACATGTTTTAAGGTGAGAAGCTCATTAAATTTTTCTGCCTATCAAACCTCTGGAAATTCATCACCATCATCCACAATAATGTTTAAGTTAAATAAAACTATTTAAACAATATCAGTTTATTTGTTAAGAACATAATGTGAATTCAAATAAATCAGAAAGATTAAACATACCAATCCATCTCTTCTCCCTCTCTTAAACCCAGTGAGAAAATTTAAACAAACAAATGAACAAATAGAAGTGTATTCATCCACTAGGACCAAGAGAATAATAAAAAGATTAATATAAGACTTCAATGATTTTGGGGGATGACAAATTTACATAAACTTATTTTACTTGACTAAAAGAAGTTAGAGGAGCTCTCAGGACAAGCAAGCCCACTCATCCTAAGAAAACTGGAAGACAATAAGCAGTCGATGACATACTTTACCAGAACGAAAGATAGGGAGGCCAACATTTCCAACACTTATTCTCAAAATATCAGCAATTAGCATGTATTTCCCACTGCCAATTATTGGAGAAACTAACCAGCACTTCAGAAAGTATCCTAGATTTCATCATTTGACGGTCCACAGTGAAAAGACTGATTTGCTTACTGGTCAAAGAAAGTGCAGTCTAACAATCCATGATATGTCCTCTAAACCTTTCCACCCCAATTCTACCTCATACAGTGCTTCCAAAAATGGTTTGATAACTCACTTATAAATATCAATGGGCAGCCCAGCACCCATTCATGACAACATGAATCAGAAACAAAAAAAACCCAAATCACCAATTGAAATAAATTGGAGAAAACAAAAATAATGGACTCAAAAAACATGTTAAAACCATAGTAAACATTCTCTAGAAATAAAAATATTGAATCTATTAAACACAAACAAGCAGATACAATTATAAGAAAGAGAAATGGAATGAGAAAGTACCCCTAGCAATTAAAACTATGATAATTGAAATAAGAACTTCAATAGAAGTGCTAGAAGACAAGGTCAAGAAAGAGTACCACATAGTAAAACAATAAGAACATAAATGGAAGAATAAAAAAATAAAATTAATAAACTAATTAAAGTAGTCAAAATCAGGTTTTTAGGACCAAAAGAAAGGCAAAACAGAAAATAGAGAAGAAATTTATACATATATGTATACGCATATATACACATATATGTATTGATTTATTTTACATATATTTAAAAAGTCTATATATCTATATATGTTGATATATATTGCATATTGATAGATTATAGATGATAGATAGATAGATAGATTAGATAGATGGATAAATGATAGATAGATCCCTATCTATATCTCTACATATACATATATCGGTATAGCTATCAGAAAATTTCCCATAACTGAAGGAAATAAATCTTCAGATTAAAAAGGGTCTATTTAATGCCTAGTACAATAATAACAAAATAAAACAAATCCTCAAAAGCATTCATTACCACATTCCAAAACATCAAGGATAAAATAACATTCTAAAAGCGTTTCTTATTTTGGTAGGAGGAGATACATGTTACAAAGAAACAGATATCAGAATGAACTAAATGCTTATCTGCTGCAATAAACAGGTGACTCGAAAATAAATAGGTGCAAATATTAAGCATGAGAATGCTGAAATAACTATACTGATGTCCGCTAAAATAGGCATGGAGGTAAAAGTATTACCAAAGATAACAAGAAACAAAACAAAATGATACAAAGGTTAATTTATCTGGAAGATATATGAAGATATATGAAGTAATAACTGACAGAATTAAAGGAAGAAAACTAAAATTGCATAATATAGTAAGAGATTTTTATTAGGCCAAGTAGGCAAAAATAAATCAGTAGACACATAGTAAATATGAAGAACGCTGTAAAGTATACACAAGGGGTCTTAAAACAACTCTCAGTAGGTTTAAATGATTGATAACAGAGTATGTTCTCTGACCACAAAAAAATTAAAATAAAAATCAACAATAATAAGTAAGTATATAGAGAAAACTAGATTTATGGATTCAACAATTCCCAATCAAAATTTTAAGAGGCTTTTTGGGTGGAGAGGATGAGGGGAGTTATATGAGAAACAAAACAACTAAAAGTACCAAAGAAATTTTACAACACCGCTGAGTTGGTCATCTTATACAATTTGATTTTAAACTTAGTGTAAATCTTCAAAAGTCAAGACATGGCCCAAAGTAAAAATTAGAGTCCAGAGCTACACTACTGATTTTTAACAAAATTCCTAAGGTGAGTCCAGGGGAAAAGGAATGTCTTTTCAATAAATGATGCTAGAACAACTAGACGTTGGCATAAAAAAATATTAATCTCAATACCTCACACTATGTGCAAAAATTTATAGATCATAGTCCTTCAAAAATGAAAACAATACAATTCTTAGAAGAAAATATTGGAGGAAAAGTTTAACATTGGAGTAAGCAAGATTTTATGTTAGTACCTAACAGGTCAAATCATGAACAAACAAAAAATGATACTCTGCATTTTATTAATATATAAATTTTGCTACCAGAAGAAACAAGAAAATGAGAAAGAAAGCCAATGAATGAGGTAAAGTATTCACAAATCATATACACATATACACATATACACATACACACATATGTGTGTATGTGTGTATACATACATATATATATGTGTGTGTGTATATATATATATATATATATATATATATATATCTCAAAGGACTTCTACATTGACTATATAAAGTGCTCTTACAACTCAAAAATAATAAGACAAAAAGTCCATTAAAAATTGAATAAAATATTTCAATAGTTACTTTACATAAGAAGATATACAAATGCCAAATACAGAAGATGCTCAATATCATTAGTTACCAAGGAAATGCAAATTAAAGCCCAATTGAAAGACCATCACGTACACATTAAAATGGATAAATGAATAAAAACTGACAATATAGAGTTCTCGAAGGATGCAGAGTGGGTATTAACAAACATTGTTTAAAGAGCCAGATAATAAGTATTTTAAGCTTTGGGTGTCATAAGATTTGTGTCACAATTGCCTAATTCTACTTTGGTAACATAAATGAGGCTTATTTATAAACAAATGAATATAAATATGTTCCAATACAACATTATTACAAATACAGCGAAATTTGTCTCAAGAGTTATAGCTTGCAGATTCTGATGGGCAACAAGAATTCTTATATACTGTTCAGGTGAATGCCAAATAGTACAACCACTTTAGAAAATGGTAATTTTTTAAAAGTTAAACATATGCCTACCAAATGACTCTGATATTCCAATTCTATACATTTATCCATGAGAAATAAAAACACATTTTCATATAAAGACTTATACATAAATGCTTTATAAAAAATTAGTTCACAAAAGTCAAAAGATGGATACAACTAAATATCCAACAAGTGAATGAATAAACAATATAATCATTCAGTGATAAAAAGAAATAACTGCTGATAAATATGCCCATACATAAATCTCTAAATTATTATGCTAATTAAAAAAATACACACAAAAATAAAAATATATATTTACGTGATTTCATTTATATAAAATGCAAACTAATGCACAGTAAAAGAAAAAGTAAAGGGTTATAAGGAATCTTATTGGGTGATGGAAATACTATATTTTGCTTGTGGTAATTTCATGGGTAAATGCACTGTCAGAACTCAGAGAATTGAGCCCTTTAAAACAGATGCAGTTTATATTATCTAATTTATTTTCAGTAAAATTAGGAAAATATATATATATATGTATCAGCCATAAAATGTCATTCTTTGAGCAGGGTCATTCACTGAAGTAGTACAATATGTATGTTTTTCTTTTACTACCCAATTTTCTCACTCAATTATTTGTACACACTGACAGTCTTTTCTTTGTGAAAGAGGAGGATGTCATCTCTTTATTTTGTCTATCAAATATCAATTGCTCTTGAAGACAATGCTGATAAAGGAAATTGTCCTCAAATAATTCTAAAATAAATAAGAAAGAAAGTCCAGAAAAAGAAGTATCTTGGAAGCAAGATAAATGATACAAAAGAAAGAATTTTAGAATTAGAGTTTTGGGTTGGGTTTATGGTCTCTGTACTTGTACTAAATTTATCTTGTCCTCAGTTTCCTTTACGTAAACAATGAAATAATCTCTTGAATTCCTTCAAGCTCAGAAATTCTGTAGACTTAAAAACATTTAGCTCAGATTACAAAAGATAGAAGAAAAAATACTATTTGAGAAAAAAAGAAATTTAAAATAAATAATTTTAAAATAAAAATAAAATAAATAAAAAGTAGCTTTTAAATGATTTTTAAATGATTCAAAGAAAGAAAAAACTATATTATACTGTATATTTCAAAATTCAATTTTAAAATACCATAAATATTTAAAAATATATAAAAACTGTAAGCAACTAAAATTAGGTATTGCTAGTCCCAATGTATAAGTAATAAAATTAAATAAAGCAAAGTAATTTTCTTAAGGTCACATGGAGATTCTGCTTGGAAATTCAGAATTATGTGAGTTAAGAATATAATTTCATTGTAGCATCTGAAATTGCTTCCCTACAAAATAGACCAAAATTAGTCAATATTTTTAAAATAATGAAACTTAAATGGAATAAAACATTATATATACTACTCTTGATCTTAGAATTCTGATTTGTATCTTCTTCCTTCTCATCCACACACTTTCAGTTTTTTTTTTCAGTTAATATGGAATTTTATCTCTTCTCCCTCTCTTCCAAAAACAGTACATCTTTTCTAAAGCACAGTTTTCTTTAATTCCCTTCTTTTTTTAACAAAATTTTGAAAACATTGTCATGAGCTTTCTAGTAAAGTATTGGTATATATTTCATATAGAATTTGTGTAGAATCAAACAGATATGGAGCCATGTCTAAGGAATAATCAATAATTGCAGAACAATTCTCAGATTCAGGAGAGGAAATAAACCAATAAATAATAAAATTAGCAGGGCCAGCACAATATTTTATGGGTCTACGTACATAATTTTTATATTAAATATATCATAATAAATTTGATATAACAATAATTCATCTTCAGGTAACTTCTATAAAAAAGGGGAAACACTAAGAGGTAGACTAACCCTGTCATTAAAGTAGACATTGATAAAAAACAGGTCTCAAGGATCCCAATTTGGAATGGCCAAATTGCATTCTCCAGCAAACTGATATTTATCTACCATTGTTTGTATTTGTATCACTCCAAGCCTCAAATCATAAGTTCAATTCTCCAAATAGTATATTACATGCAATATCTGGAAATAAATTTCGTCTAATTTTAATCAAATTTTCTATTTTGATTTTTATAAATATTCATTAGTTGATTAGTATTCACTATCCCATTTTATTCCAACGAGTACATTATTAATTTTATTCAGTGATTTAAGAACCATCAAAATGGACTGCTGATGTTTTTATAAATTAATTTTGAAAAACTGACTTGATCTTCAACTGTTCCTTAAAAGGCAATTATAAAAATTACATTGAAACCAAGTCTATGCATAACTTTGGCCTTCTTAAATTTGAAGCAGTCTTTACTTATTCACTTTATGAAATTTGCCTTTTTCATTGGTGCCCTATGGGGCAATTGTAATTGAAAAATCAGAACATTCTTATTTGCTGAAAAAGAAAGTAAATGTTTAGTATTTGTGTGCTTAAGGTACTAATAAAAAATGGCATCCAGAAAATTAGCATTGTGTAAGGCAAAAAATTAACCTAGCCCAATAATGAATATATATACATATGTATTATATGTTTATATGTATGTATATATGTATACAAATATGCATGTATTAGAAAACTGACAATACAAAAGTCATATTTTGAAGATATATACTATTGCCTTACCAATACTAAAGATATAAGAGACATCTCTATACAATATTAAAAATCCAAATTGATTTGTTTCAAGGTACATCTCAAATCAGTGATTTTCACTTTATGTAATAAATATTTTGCATATGTAAATGATGCTTCCATATAGCAATTATAATGTGGTTTTCATTAAAAATCTTTTTTTCTAGATTAAAAGATGCATTTGTTCACATTAAGTAGAAATAATTATTTAATTAAATCCAAAGCACCTAATAAAATTGGGAACTCTTTAGTTTTACTAAAATAAAAATGAAATTGATCAATTTTATTTTACTCAGAGACTCATAAAAAAACATTTTAATTTAGTTTTTTTTCTTACCAGTTTCATATGCTACTTATAGATCTTTAAGAATTCATTTTAATTTCTTTGTTCATTCTTCCTAATAGTAATTTCTTCTAATAATAATATTTAGCATAGGTATAATTTTGCTAAATTTTCTTCCTACTTCTTACAATAAAATGAATTTTGAGGTACAATTGTAGTTAAAGAGGGTTAAAAATAATATGTACAAATTTAGATTTCTTAACTATATTTTACTTTAAGGGTCATATTTCAATCTTATATCTTAGGTCAAAATTAAGATGGCATAACATATTAAAAACTGACTCTTCCTCTGTGCTTAGTACACAAGTCTTTGAATGGATTCTAGTTGAAAGTAACCATATGTGGTCCAGGAAATGTAGAAGGGCAAGGCTAGCCAAAAGATCTTTCTGGCTGGCAATCTGCCTACACACCAATTACCTTTGTTCTGTGGCTTCTGGGGAAGTTGGCAAAACCAGTCTAATTACTAAGCATGAAGGTTTAAAAAAAATAGTAGCAATATAGATATTGACATTTTGAAGTGTCAATGTGGCTTCCTTATGAATTTTTTTAATGTTGTAGCCCCCCCCCATTTCCCAAATCATTCCATGAAATAGAAGGCAATATAAGTAAAAACAAAAAGTACCCTTAATTTTTAAAAATTATTTGCTAAATTATATTTCAAAGAAATGTACTAGTGTATCAAAATTTCCACTAAAACTTAATAACATGCAAATGTATGCAGATTTTAAAATCTCTTACCTCCTTCTAGGAAAAAAATTCTTAATTTCTAAAGTACTTATGTTCAATCCAACTGGTTATTTTAAGTACCTATAAAAATAAACAAGTTGAGTCTTAGACTTCAATATAAATCAAACAATTAGCAATCAATTAATAGGTGCTCCACAAAATTAAATTTCTTCAAACAACCTTAGTACCTAGCATAAGCAAATGTAGTGCAGGAAGAAAAAATGTATTATGGGAGGCAAGATGCTAAATTTGACAAACATTTTACCCTGGCTCCTCTAAACAAATTTTAATTTGTAATTGCTAATTGAATTTGATGTACTTTAAAATAATTTATTATTTAGGCTCTGACTCTGTTTAAAAATAACTGATTTATTTGAGAATTAGTTGAAACTCTATCACTCTACTGATTTGTCTGTAATGCTATGATGTCATTCACATTTTTCACTACTGATGATAAAAGACTCATGCTGACAACCCAGCTAAGCAGTAATTTCATGGTACTGATAGCAAGTAACTGGATTTCTCTTAACAAAAGATTTTTTTCCTGAGTAAAGAAAATACAATACATATAAAGAGTAAATAGACATTTTAAATAACTGAATATCTTCAAATATAAAATATAAATTATATTTTGACTATTTTTTACTAAAATAGATGCTTTGTGACATTAATCATACACTATATCATATCTGAATAAATAATAAAAACAATTTAGAAAACAAAATAAAGACAATTCAAACCTGGGCTAAAGATAATATTAATTTTCTCCTTTAGAAAAATATATAATCTGGTCAAAACAACAACAAAAAAGTAGACAATAGAGATTTACTAGCTAAGCATTAACCTTATTAAATAATATGAATCTTATTTAAATCAATAAAATAGAGTAATATGGATTCTGAATTAGTAATATTTCTCTCATAGTTATTTTTAATTGAGTTTTTACTATACATTTTTAAAAAATATAAACTATTATACACTGCATTATTTTTCAGAAACATAGAACATATTATCCTATATGCATTTATACAATAGGTTTAGATATAACTTAAGCAAGTAATTTAAGCAAAATATTTATGCTAGATGTATAGGTAAGTAAACAGATAATCTATCATCCCAACCATATATACAAGTATTGAAGCACAAATGTCAATGTCATGTTTAATATTTCTTGGATACATACAATATAAGATGGTGAAATTATTTCATAGCAATGATAGGGTGGAAAACAAGGTCTTGTGAGAGAGGATTCAAGTAACTCTGAGACTAGTGTTTTTGAAGATTCATCTGTGTGGTATATTGAAATGACTATACTATATGTCAAAAATGGAGTTGGAGAAAGTGTCAACAAGCTGACAATAAAATCTTAATGGAATAAGGGAAGTTACCGAAGTATGGCAGAAGACTTCTATAATGAGAAATAAAGAGGACTTCTACTGCTGCCATGAGATCACAGCTAACAGGATTTAGAAAGGAGGAAGGAGATTGCTATAGAAGTGACACTGAGAAGCAAAGAGAACATTGCTCCACCTCCGTTCTCAGTATTTAAGTGGTGTAGCAGGGAAATAGCCATCTCTTGAAAGTTAGCATGAAAAGCTGGGTTAACAAGGAAGAGAGAAGATAAGGGTAAAATAAATAAAGTGGTTGAAGATGAAAGGATTTCGTTGGTAAGTTCTAGAGAATAGTGTGAAAAAGTTTCAGGAGACAGAGAAGATTAGAGGATGAAATTTAGGAATGTGAGAAACAGAAATGACTTGGAAGTTCTGTTTTTGTTTGTTTGTTTGTTTTTGGTCATTAACATAAAATGAGGAAGTAAGCATGAGGAAGTCAATCCTGATTTTATGAGAAATATAAAGTGAGGTCTTCTCAGGAGTGTTTAAGGCTTCAGGGTGTCCACTTGACTCCTGACAATAGTGCTCTCTGACTCAGAAAATAATGTGTGAATTCCTCTTGACTCTGATGGGCACCTTTAGGCTAACACAGGGGCTGTTTTGCTACCCTGAACTCCATCATTGGTGGCCAGTAGATGAGAAATGTACACCAACTGTGGGTTTCCTTTTAACTTATATAGAAGGCATTCTGTAACCAGTTTAGAGGTCAATTTTCACCAAGCACTTTGCTAATATTTTGAGTCCTGTTGATGGCGGCCTCTTAAACATTAAACATTCTTATGTTTAATTTAAAATTTTCATATTTTCTTTATTCATTAATACATTTAAAAATACTTATTAAATATATTCAATGTTTGGCGATGTTTTATGTGAAAAATTAAATTAGGCATGCAGCTAAAATATAATCTCTGGGCAGCAGAGACTTGCTTTTTATTTGCCACTATACTCCACATGAATATACTCCAGTGAATAGAACAATGCTTGCCAGAAAGTAGCATCTATCTATCTATCTATCTATCTATCTATCTATCTATCTATCTATCTAATGAACATATATTTTAAATAAATGTATTTATATGAATGAATGTACATATTTGAGTAAATAAATAAATGTACCCCATCTTTTTTTTTATTTCATAGAGGGAATCAGACAACAAAAATAATGATTACATAAAATATGATGAATATAATGATAGTTATATGTAATGAATGCATAGCAATAAGAATACAAATAAGACCGCATGGACCTTCAGAGTTCCAAGTCTATCAACAAAGGTTCATAGTCAAGATTCAGAGTAAACACATCTGGGCTGAGATATCATTAGGCTCTATAGCAAATTGCTTAGGCAATACACATATACTTTTCAAAGTCCCAGAAAAATATTTAATTATAAAAAATTAAAATAAATATCTTCTAGAATATGAAATTTCTGCAAGTCAGAAATTAAGAAATGTTTAAATAAATGCCAATTAAATATAACCTCTCAACCTTATTAATTATTAAATTGAAAACTTTTTCTATTTGAGAAGCAATTATTCTGCAAGTATCTCCAACTACACAAAAAAAATAAAAGAAAATAATAATGAAATGAAAGGACAAATTTATTATATACTTTCAAATTTTTAAAACAAAAAACATGCTTAATGTGGGACCAAGGTGGATTTAATATATTTGAAATGTTATAAGGTGAGGCCATCAAAATAAAGAAATGACATTCAGGGCTTCAAAGACCTATAACAGTTAATATCATCTAGTCTTATACTGGTTCTGATGTAGGCTGAAAATAAATATAAAATAAATGTTTAAAAATTTTTATCATAACATTTGCATGGACTCTATTCTTTCTGTAAGGAATTTCTAAACCCCAAACTGTCATTGATCATCTCAAGTGTAGAATAGAGACCTAAAACTAATAACTTTGTCATTTTAAACTTCAATGAGATTACAAAATTTTATCCCAATGGTAAAAACATAATAATTCTTAAACATTTTTAAAAAATATTAAACTGAAAACAATTTTTCCCTTAGAAAATGAACAGATTCTATGAACTCTTACGGAAATAATTACATACAGTTTAAATGCTTGAGTTTACTCATATGTTCATAACACTGCCTTAATTGTATCTTAAATCATATGTATCTTAAAATGTATACACATCATTTACATTCATATGCACTTTTAAAATATATACTATTATATACAACAAATATGCATGTTTTCTTACACACACACACACACACACACAAACACACATTCCCACACACATACACGTCTTGGAGAATCTTTATTAGATACTTTGTTATGTTTTAAAAAGATAAGCTTTAAACTTAAATTACCTAATTGTGTAATATGAACAAAATTTCTGAAATCGCTATTTCCTTCTGAATATATATGAGTACCTATTCTAAATATATATAATCCCTATTCTGCATACATATGATTCCTTATAAGGCTCAGAATCTTTCTAGCATTTCTTAATTATAGTTATAAACATTATTGATACAAACATTTTTGAATTATATGATATCAGTTCTGAAGTCAAGCAGTAGGCAGTGAGAACTACTTTATTGCAGGTGAAAAGATGGTGACCCATGTAATGCAACAGAAAAAAAAATTGGTAAAACTGAAAACTGAAATAATTTGGGAAGCAGAAAATGTCCTAAATTAGCTGTGGCTTCAAGTCATGGTCACGCCTCAGTTGGTACTGGCTAGTTTATAAACACAGTCAACAGCAACAGAGAGACTGGAAATTACTGACCTTGCCACATTGAAAGATGAAACTATTTATCTCCAGTTGGTAAAAGAGAAAGTTGTGGAAAACTGTGAGTCACAAAAGCTAATTACAACTTAGCCGCTTAGTACAGAGCAAATCAAAGGTGTGACTTTCATTTTTTGTTAAAATCTTTGCATTAAATAGGGTAGCCAATAGTAAATATTTTCCATTGGACAGAATGGCTAAGGAAAAGTAGAATGGAAGGGAAAAAAGGGGGTATAAGTCTTCTAGAAGTCCTGTAAACACAAGAGACTTGAGTTTAGAGAGAAAATTATGGGTGGCTATTGGTACATGGTTGTGAATAAAATAAAATACCATGAATAAAAAGCCTACTATATTTTGAGAAAGTTATATACTGTCAAATAAAGTATCAGCTTGGAATGAAAGAGAATGTGAGTGTTCAAGATTTAAAATAAACTTTAGGCTTCCTAAATTCCTATTGGCGGTAAAATTTGGCTAAGAAAGATGTTTATCCTGTAGGGGGCAATATTCTACAGTGCTCTCCTCAGATGATGCCAAGAAAAGAGAATACTGAATAAGATCTGCCAGAGGGCAGTCTGAAATCATGGAGAATGATAGGCTAAGCAATTGATGTCAGGCATCAGAATAGGGGACCAATCAGGAAACATTCACTATAACCAGGAAAGAATCATGCCCATTAAAATTTCATATTTGCTATTATCTACACGAAGAATGCTTTGTGTTTCACTTCCTCTTTCTGATGAAAGGTATCTTGCTATTTCTCCTCTACAGCATATTAAAGATGGGGTGGGGGTAGTTTGGGACAGATAGAGTATATAAATGGTCATTTTGATTCCTAGTTCTCCAGATTAAGAATCTTGTCTAGGCTTTCAATAGGTTCTACACTTTGAGTATGACATTGTGATTAGATGGGAATTTTGTACATGTAAAAAATTAGTGAAAAATTAGTGAAAAATTAGTAGAAAGTAGTGAATATATAATGAACAGACTTCGGTAAGTTGTGTTATTGTTGAGATATGTGTTGTTGCTTTGCACAGATCCAGTCCTTGTGGCAGGATTAGACTTCCAGTATCAATAACTTTATATGTAGTCATATGACTTGCTTTGGGCAATGACTTGTAACTGTAACTAACATGTACCACTTTTGAGAAGTTTTAAAAGCCAGTTCCTGGTCTTGCCTTTGCTCTTTTCTTCTGCTGTGAGATTAATATGTCTCAGATAGGGCATGTTTCTTCATTTTATAATAAAGGGACAGAGCCTGAACTGTCCTGTGATAAACATAGAGCATATGCAATATATAAATTGTGTTATTATAAAGCCACTTAGAAACTGAGATCATTTGTTACCATAGTACAAATAAGTATAGCTTCACTGATTGAACAACACAATAGAAAGTGTACAGAAGAAAAAGGTATAGAGAAAACAGCATGTCAGATACAACAGTCACTTTTGTTTAGCCAGGCAATGCCTGCTTTAGAAAGGACTCATTTTATGTGCTGTCTATCTTACTACAGCAGGAAATCTAGAGAACTGGCATTTAAGAATTGGTCAAAAGCCGTTTTTCTGAGTAAAAGCATATTTTATTAATATTAAAAAAATAAAAGAACAATCCAACTCTAAAGAAGAAAGTAGTTTGACTTTTTTAAATCTCATAATAATTTTTTACATTACTATAGAATTATGAGAATTAAGTAAATAACAATCCAACTGAAAAGAACATTATCTGAAGAAGTTTTTTGTTATGAATAATTTTCTACTAATTATTCTAGATGGTGGGATTGATTAGTAAGTCATTCATTTCTAAATGAGTAGGCAACTTTACCAAACTCATATAGCAGAAGACTCTAAAGCATCATATCAAGTTGGAATTTAAATATATACAAATGTAATGGGTAAATTTGTCAACTCACTGCACAAGTAAAATAAATAAGACCATTAGGCTGGGGAAGACATGAATTATTCTCCTCAAGATATTTTTAAATTTTGAAGACCTTGGCTTCATTAATAACACCACTGCTGGAAACATAAGGTCCATGGAAGCACAATATCAAAATCTACGCTCTTGCTATTCTCCTTGAATAATTGCATGATAATACTTGATATAAATTTGAATTCTGTTTTTTAAAATATCAGCTATATTATTAAGTCATAAAATCATAGAACAGAAATAAATAATCAGAAATTATCTATACTGTCTGTATTAAAACTAGTCTTATAGTAATTTATCTCCTTCTTAAACAATTGTTTAGCAATCTTTGGTGCCTAAAATTTTTCTCACATTTTATCCTTTATGTGATAGAATAATACAAAAAAAATGAACAATACTAATAAAAGCAGTCAACTACATATTCCTGTTATAAATATGTAAATTTAGCAAGTGTTTCAAGTTTATGGTTACGAATTACTTAAACATTTTTTATATAAAACCTTATTTAATTACATTCAAATAGCTTACTCTGAGACTTGAATCTTATACTATTAAGATATTTTTATTCTATCAATTTTTAATTATGAATGTACCTAATAATTTGATTATTCAATTTAAACATATGCACTTATTAAAACTATAAGGATTATTCACTTTTAGTTATTTTATATTATTAGTTTTCTTTTTCTTTTTTTGTAATTTTGGGTCTTTTTTCCTCATGTTATTTTCTTTTTTCTTTTATTATTTATTTTAAAAAGTACTCTTGGCTTTCAAACTAAAAATGTTTTTACCATGTTCTTACCCTTTTATTTTAATTTTAAAGAAATTTACTGAGATCAAATTAGACCATTGCCTTAAGTGTTATGTACCATTTTTAATTTTCCGTATCATTATAAACAAATTAAAACCATAAAATCACTGATATGAATGAATTGAAAGTAAATAGGTCAATATTTTCAAATAATAATAATTTTAAATCCTTAAACTGAGAAAAGTACTTATTTTACAACATAGAGAATGTAGAATGTAGTTACACACACTAAAAATCCACTCTTATTAACATACAAAAAACTTTTTTGGTTTTACAACTTACAGAGTACATACATCACTACCACATCAGCTGTTAATAAGATAAAAAAAAGTGTTCTAAAACTATGTATTAAAAGGACACTTGCAAATATTTAGAGATAAAGAGAACGTTACCATTTCAGAGCTCTCGTGAGTCTTCTTTCCTATTACCTGGTGCTGATTTCTTATAAAGCAGATTTTTAATCTTCCAGAATCATGTTCTTTTACTTTATTTTAAAACTAATCCAGTAGCAGAATTTTTTCTCTAGAATAGCTAGTGGTCAAATAAAATAAAGAATAAAAAGTAGTGAGGTGCCCACAATCAAGCTGATTAAACTCTGCAGGATCTGCAGTTTGTCAAAAGCCTTTTTGCTGCCTCACATTTTCTAAAAATGGAAAAGGTGAAGCTTTCACAAGTAGCAGGCTCCAAATAAACCAGTACAGCCAGCACGAAGCTTGTGATACCAGCAAAAACATTTTTTTTTACACATCAGAAAGTTCTACTATTTGCTGGTACCCATCATCCTAACAGGACATTTCTCCATATTAATGTGAGATTCAGCTTTTGGACCCTAAAAACTTTCTATCCCTCAGGCTACATTTGTCCCAAACAGGCATTAGTCACATGTAGCCTCGAGGGACTTTTATATAAAACTTTTGGAAATAATGTATAGATTCTTTCCTTGGTAGGGAAAAAGTGAAAATAAAACTGGGTCAGTGATGGTGATTGTTAAAACGGTACATCTAAGAATGAACTTTTACTTCTTAATTTAATTTCCTCAGTTTTACCCAGATTTTCTAGAGACAAGGTTTCTGTGCACAGAAAATTAAGCATGGGCTGGCTATATGATAGTTACTCATATAGTTATGTATTCCAACAATGTACTCTATAACTATTTATTTATTTTTGCCTTTCATTCTATCTAGGTGTTAAAGGTAATAAGGTAATACTTATTTATTTACCATTTATTTATTTATTTATTTATGCATAGAGCTTTGTCATAGCATAGTTTTACTCTTTTAATTATATTTTAACAAAACTGCTCTTTACATAAATATTACTACTTTTCAGCTTAAAAATATTAAAAACAGATATAATCTTATTTTGTAGGTATTATTCTTCATTGTTTCTGACATATCCTCTTTCTGTTCTAAAATTTGCAGTACATTTCACTTTCACTATACTTGACTACTCCTTGTCTCAATGTATTTCATCAGTTATTATGGTTGCTGGGTTGCCAATAAATTATTTAACTTGAAATAGGCATTCTCTGGTGTACAGCATTTCTTAGGACAAACTTCATGAAAATGCAACTACTTCAGGAAGTCCTGAAACTGCAAAATTGTATTAAAAATGTCTGTCTTCTAAATTAGCTTTGAAAATATCTGTCTTAAAAATCAATTAATCTAGATATATTTACTACATTTTTATATAGTAAATTAAGCAAAAAGGGTTGGTTATCAAATGGCTTTTAGGTCATATCTAAGCCTCCCTTTCCTCATCCATTAAAATGAATGAGTGGTAACTAATTCTTAGGCATTTACTATGAAATTGTTAAACTTCTAAACACTGGCATCATTAAAAACAGAAATATGAATTTTTCATATTTAGTCTTATATTTTTTTTAAATGTTAATACCAAATTGATAGTCACCAACTAATTGTTAATAAAAATTATTTGTTATCACAATTTTTAAACATAGTTTAAATAAGGAAGTAATCAAAAGCTCTGTCTTTATTACTTATTGCATGAACAAATAATTTTTTTCTTTTTATATACAATAAGATCTGTAGAATGGAAAAAAATGTATTGGTTAGCATAAAATAACTTCAATGTGCCATTGCATAACCAAAGAGATTCCTAAAAATCCCAAAGCTTCTTAACCAGAGGTTTATAGAATACCAAGAATCTAAAGTTAAAATACAGGTGATCAATGAACTTGAATTGGAAAATAAAATATTTTTACTAACTTTAACTAAAATTTAGTGTTCCCTTCATTTATGAAATTAGGTAATAAATCACGGTAGTGTTAGCAATACCTGTGACTTTATCACAAAAACAAATTAGACATATTCATATCATTTCATATTTCTTTCAGAAATGTAGAATGCCATTTATACTCACCATTACTTTCAAATTGTGGTAGTATTAGATTATCTATTAGATTCTCTCATTTAATGCTTTAATTAAAAAGGGCAAGTATTACTAAATCATAGATATGTTCTTTTCAATGTTCTTATAATTTTTTCAATGTGATTGTCCCCTATAATTCTATATACAGTTGACCTTGAACAGTGTGGGGGAGGGATATGATTAGGGGCACCAAACCCCACATAGTTAAAAATTCCTTCGATTCTCCAAAATCTTAACTACCAATATCCTATTGTTGACCAGAAGCCTTACTGATAACATAAAGTTAATAAACACATATTTTGAATGACTTATATATTATATACTGTATTCTTACAATAGAGGAAGAGAAATGAAAGTGTTACTAAGAAAATTACAAGAACAAGAAAATACATTTACAGTAGTTATTGAAAAAAATCTACATATAAGTGAATCCATGCAGCTCAAACTGTGCTGCTCCAAGTTGAACTCTATATAATTTTCTGTATTTAAAAAGATCATTCTAAGAAGCAGTTCACGTATTCCACCAAATGCCCAAGATCTCAAAATAGTATAATTCTCTAGTAGATAAACCCAAATCAAGATTCCAGTTGGCAGCAAGGACTTCAGTTGAACCATTTCTCTGTTACCATGTCTGACATACTCTCCACTTCCATTCTCTTTTTTGTTAAGCCCATGCTATTATGATGATTACTGATGCCCAGACCACATAGCAAGACCACTTGGTAATGGGTATTATACCTTCAGTCCTAACAATATTTAGTAGAAGATATACATTTAAATTCTGTTGCTCTCATAATAAAATAATTTGTCTTCTAGGCATTATGATATACTATCATTTTGTCTCCAAAGTATAGATTTTGTGCTTAATCTGTTTGTATACAATAGAAATAATATGCTCCTTTCACTACTGAAAACAGCTGCTAAGTTTTAGCAGGAACTCCTCTTAGGTTGAATTTTAAAATTATATTAACCAAATCAAAGTTGTTTCTTATTGTAAGCTAAATTACAAGTTTCATGTTGCTGGCATCAGGTACTTATATTATTAAATGCATGTACTTTGATATATAGAATTATTTATAAAAAGTAAAAAGGAAATACAGTTCCATTTTTAAAAATAAACAGTTTAGGTATCTTTATTAATTTTTGTTCATAAAAGGGAAGTCTATTACACCCCTTAGAAAGAAATTAGTTATAATTTTTCTGTATGTGGATTATTGTATTAACTTTTTTTTTTAATTTTCTGTATCTTATAATGTTTTGACATTTCTTGGGGTCTATAGACCTGGAGAGAGACTGACCCAAGCTAGCTAATTTCTGGAGGTGGTAGACAGATTGCCTGGAACACACATCTTATGTATGACCTGCAGATCAAAGGCCATAGCCCTGCTTGCTTTCTGATCTATCTCTCTCACATAAAGCCAACATTTCCTTTGTTCTAAATGAACCCAGGGCCACGTATCATACAACTAGAGACTATTCCTATAGCCCAAAGCCTGCTGGAATTATTCAAACTAGTCGAACCTAAACTGCTTGCTGTGCCTTACGTTGCTATGCTGAAGAAACCCCATTAAAGGCTCTGTCCTAAAACTCTCTCTTAGCTCCTGCTTCTATCTTTCAATCAAAACTTGGTGTTTCTTTCGTGGCACTGTGTAGCGCACCACGCTTCTTGTACTAGGGAACTATAACATTAAATTTTTCTTTCAATGCATTGACTGCTCTTTGTTGTCACTCAGTCACTTTTATATATTAAGACCTGGCACAAAGTGGTTATATATCATAGTACCAAGATAAACTATGTATAATTATTTATTGTGTTATATAGGATAAAGTGTTTTGATATAATAAGAAAGCAGGAGATTAGAAATCAGATAAACTTTTTCCAATTTGCTTGCTGTGTTCCCCTAGTGCAGGTTACCTAATCTTGCTATACCTCCATTATTTCTTCTGCAAAATGAGCATGATTATAATTGTCATTCATAATTCTTGTAAATATGAAACAATAAGGCATATAAAAACATCTGAACCACTCTAATTAGATAGTGTCCATTAATACTGGTCAATTACCTAACGTTAGTCAAATATGTATTTCGTTATATTTTATTCTTCATTCTAGACTTTAGAAATTAGGGTAATTATTTGATTAAAAACAGTGTAATTACAACCACATTTTCTAAATTTCTGTTAACCTAGATAAAACTAAGTAGTTCAGATGTAATATATGGAGAACACATAGTTTATAAAGCCAATTCTAATTGATAATTCTAATCTAATCTCTTAATTTTTATTCTTAAATTATGGTTATTCTATTTTATGAAACAATTAATTCAACAAATATTTATTAATTCATAAAAATGCTCTTTATTATATATTTTTTCTAAGTTTTCTAAGTTCATTTATGTAAATTCTAAAATAAGATGGGATTAATTGTCAGTAAAATTAAAATGTTGAAATACTAATTTGTAAATGTGTTCAAGAATCTAAATAAAGTACCATCTTTCTTCATAATATAATTGAACAATGATGATAAGACAATAACTTTTAGGACACATGTTCTGGGATCAAACTGCTTGGGTTTAAATCATTGCTCTGTAACTAACTAGTTTTGAGAACTTAATTTAATCACATGTAAAATGTGGATGCTAATACTCACTACCTCATAGTGTTGTGACAATAAATAAGTTACCATTTGTAAAACAAATGCCTGGCCAATAAAAAAACACTTCATAAAATATTATCTAACCATCATCATCGTTATCACTCAGATTTTAATTATATTTAAGGGAAATGCACCTATTTTAAAAAAGATATAAAATGTCTTGGAGAATTTTCAAAAATGGAAGACCACATCAGTCACATTTAAACTCAGTTAGGGCTTTCTGAAGAAGAATGCATCTGAGAAGAAGGGCTCCATTCCTGTTAATCAGATTGAGTAGCATAACCATTATGAATACAGCTGACAGAGTTACACTACCTAGATTAGAAACTTGACCATATCATTTTACTCACTGAGTAACCTTTGGCAAAGGACTACAACTTGAGCCTCAGTTCCTTTACCTGTAAAAAAAATAATAATAGTGCACTCCTTGTCAGATCATAATAAATATTAAATGAATTTTTAAATGAAAGCCATCAAAAACTGAATGCAATTAAATGTATAACAAGTGTTTCATAAGTATTAACAACAAAGCTAAGACACTTAAATGATCTCTGAAGATTAGCTACCAATATACTGACATTAAACTAATTGTGCATTTTCTCTATATCAAAATATTTATGTCAAAGACATCAATAGTTAAGAGAGCTTGAGTCCTTCCAAAGATACAATTCACTGGGGCATGTTTACTAAAGTTTACTAATATTCATTTTAGCAAGCTTTTTAATCTACATGTTCTTTTGGCATTAATCACTACATAATCAAGCATGCCAAATATGACAGACAGACCACCTCCATCTAAAGCAGAACATAAGTACTATTCACTTCTTAAAAAGAAAACATTTTTCTGATGAGAAGAAATTATGTTATTTCCTGAGTGGAAGTTCACAAGGTGTACTTGTAGCATGCAATAAGTAAAAAAGATAAATATGGGGCAGGGGGAGTGGAAAGAAGCCTGCAGAAACAGTATAAATTAAAAATATTTCCATGCTTCTATGCTAAACATAATCTTTTCTTACAATGAACTATAGTTCTTTAAAAAATGGAGAGCTTATTCTCTGATTTTATTCTGTCATAAATCATATAGACAGATGTGTGCTTTAGTCATGCATCATGGTTGATTACCATCATTTGAGGTTTATGCAACAGAGGCTAAGAATTTTATTTTATAATTCAACATTTAATTTCTTTGATATTATAACAGACAATTATTTTATAATTCAACATTTAATTTTTTTGATATAACAGACAAAAAGTAATATCCTATGATTTTTTTCTTTGTTATAACATCTGCACAATAAAAAATATCGATGTCAAATATGACTTTAAAACCATGCATGTCTGTCTATTTTCTTCAAGAGCATAGTGCTTTGAAATGTGCAGTAGTCCATTTCAGTAAATAAATTGTTTTAAGTTTTTAATTATGTATTGCCTTTTCTAAAATTTGAAAAATGCTAAATCAACACGTTAGATGTGTAAATAAATAAAAATTATCTGGAAACTGGTATTTACCAGTAAGATGATGGTTAAACCCACTTACATTTCTGACACCATGAGTCAAGGATTTCTTTAATTATAGCGTGTATGAAGACTTTTCAAATATTGTTGAGCCACAGCAGCCTGACTTGTTAGGTGGGATAAATCAGTTGGGTGATTTCTTATAAAAGCAAACTCTGTAGGATGATAATAATCTACTGGGGTTTCCAATCAAACCTTGTTCATTAGTGCTGGTCAGAGCTAGTACACAGAGTAGATTAACATGAGATTACTCTATCTTTCTATTAGATAGAATTCAGATTTGACATTGGTCATGGATATAAAGTTAATGTTGAATTGGCTTTGGAATTCAGACTCTTACAGTTATCTGCCAGCTCCAATGAAGGAACAAAAACAAGATTGTTATAGAGCAAAAAGAAAATAACATATGGTTGAAACAAAGCAAATGTTGTTTTGGCTGATAGATAATAGCAAAAGGATGATTGTTTATACATTGGCAATCATATTTTACCAAATTAGAATTCTAGATAGCAAATATATAAATAGAATTTTTTTAGCATTAGCAAGACATTTCAAAAATTATACCTGAATTCCTTTTTTCAGAGAGACTGAAATTTATCATAAAGTGTGTAGTCTTAAAATCACTCTCTATTCTTACCAAAAATAAAGTACATATCAAAATACATATAGCTAAAAAGACTACTAGATTGGTTAAAATAATAAAAAGATTCATGATATCTCTACTACATTATAATTAACAATCACAAAAATAATGCTTGCCTAACATTCGATAGATAATTATAGTTTTATAAAATGTGTAAGGCATGTACTAAGTAATGTAAGAATCACTAAAATTAGGTAGCTTTAACCAACTCTTCTAAGAGCTTATATTTGAGTGGATAGAAAAAAGACATTCATTACATATTGAAGAATATGAAAGAGTGGCATAGCTAATGTAATAAATGCTTTATAGGCAATAATTTCTGTGTATTTTTTATAATAGGCCTATAAACCTACAATGAAGGGAATATATATATATATATATAATGTATTTTGTGTATATATTTTATGTATATTTATTTCATTCTGTTCAATTCAATTTTGTAAAAATTTATATATATGTATACATTTATGTATACATACACACACACACACACACACACACACACATATAGGGTCAACTATGAGGAAAGCACAGTTCTAGACTTTGGAGTTATGGTAACAAATAAGTAAATCCTTGCCCTTATGAAATGCATGTTCTAGGAAGAAGAGACAGGCAATAAATAAATGAAGAAATAGATTAAAATACGATATAAAACAACATAAATTACCAATTTAAGGCAAAGGAGAAAAAAAGTGGTAAGAGGTGCTATTCTAGATTGGAAGGTCAGTAAGAGCTTCTCTAATAAGGTCACATTTACAAAGACATTAGTGAGAAAACCCACCACGGGATATCTATGAGAAGAGTCTGAGACAGTAGAGACTCAAAGTAAACAGGTTAGAAATCTTTCAACAGCAAAGAGGCCTGTGCAGTGGCCTGGGTGAGGGGCATAAAGGGACATGAAATCAGAGAGGTATGAGGGAACCTGGTTACAGAGAGAGCCTGTGAACTTTGAAGGACTGCACATGCCATGGTCAGCCCTGTAAGTAATTGGAAGGTTTTGAGCAGAGGAGTGAAATGATCTGGCATATTTTAAAAGGCCACTCTGGCAACTTGGCAGAGTAGGGACTGTTGAAGCCGCTTGTACAATCATGGAGATCATTTAGACAGTGTTCACAATAGTTCAGAGAAAAGATGTTGGTTTTTTATGCAAGGGTATTCACAGTGGTAATAGTTAAATAAAGATGTTTGGCCAAATTCTAAATACGGCAATTATATAATTCAAGGAAGAAACATTATAAACTAAATTTGTGTTTTATGAACTATAAACAAATAATTTTTTGAATTATTTGCTTGTTATTTATTTTAGTTTGGGATATATAAGCAAAACTTATGGCGAACAATAATTACTGTATTATTATTGGAAAAATATAGTGTATTTCATTTTTGTTTTGTAATATTTCATGAAAAAATGGGGTTTAAGAGTATGTGTCTATTAAATATTTTATGTATATTTGTTTCATTATTTTAATTGAATTTTGTAAAAGATTATATGACAGAAACATTGAATCTTTGCGTTAAAATAGTTTTAGAGGTTGTTATATGTACAATATTATAGACCTGTTTTAAAAATGTAGCTAGTCCAAAATTGCAAAATCTGCTGAGGAGTTGATCAATGCCCTCACTAGATTTACATAATTCCCAGGTAGGTGAACGCTATGTAAAAGAGAATTCCAAAAGGTCTTTCAAAATAAAATTCATAACAGAACTTAATTCTAGGCATGTTCAGTGGCAATTAGGAAGCAAGTATTCGGTTTTAACATATAAGCATGGAAGGCTTTATTCACATGTAGTAGCTGAGAAATGTAAAGAAAGGAAAGGAGAGAGAAAAAAAAAGTTGGCAGGCAAAAGAAGGGAGAAAAAAAAAAGTTGGCAGGCAAAAGAAGTAGGGAAATGCTGAGTCCTTGATGTACACCAAGAATTTTACTATGATCATTCACATACAGTCAAAGTAATATCAAAGAACATGCATAATTCTTAACAGAGAAAGATTTTGATTCCTACAAGTCTAATACAATAATTCTACATGAGAGATCTTGAAAAAGTTTGTTAAATCACTATTTGTATATTATAACTGTTTTGAACTAGATTCAATGTCATAACTTTCACCACTGCTAGCTAATATAAAGAATGTAGCATTTAATCACAGATTTCAAGCCTAAAATCATGCAAATGGAACAAACTTCAATATAGAAAATCAGCTATAGTACATAGTCTTTTTGATGAATGGACAACACTCAAGGCTGTTTTCCTTTCTGCAAGTTCTTTTAGCCTGTGATAAAATTCAAAATTGGATTAATGACAACAACATAATATTTGCAAGCATTTACCCAAAATAAATAAACCACAAAGATAATTTACAGCATTTTCTAATTTGTTGAGATGATGGTTGACAGATTAATTTTGAATTTTATGAATTCAAATGTTAATTTATAGGTGGATCCATTTATTTTTAAATAGTCTCTTTTTATTGTACTATATAAAATTCCTTTTACACAAATAAATGTTTTTTGTTTGGTTGGTTGGGTTTTGTTTGTTTTCTTGTTGCTGTTGTTCTTGTTTCCTGTAAATTACAAAGAAATAAAAGAGCCAGTATAAACTTTAGAAACATTGCTCAGGAAACCAGAAATGAGTCAAGTGAACAAGGACTGGAAATAATAGAGGCCAATTATTTTCATGGCAGCATATATGAAATAAAAGAATATTTTAATGTTTCTATCTTTACACTTTAAAAACTCATTTGCACTGTCACAAGAAAGTTAGGTAACCATAAATAAACATGAATGACACCTTTAACACATATATCCTAGAGAAGTTCCTGGCATATAATAAATGTTTAGTTCATGGTAGAAAGAGTAAAAAAGGAGAAATTAAGTGGGGAAAGGAAGAGAGAGTGGAAATCAATTTGAATTTTCAGTATAAGAAACTTTTATATGTTTTTATATTAATGAAAAATTAAAGTACTTGCTACACATAAAATATTTCAAGGTTTATTTTCTGATGAGGTAGGCCCCTCATTTGTATCAATTGGTTATAGCTGATCTATTTCAACGGCCTATGACAGGTTATAGAGAATAAAAATGTATTTTATTGTAATGAATTTCATTCATTTTAACTCATTCACTTCTTTTCTTTGTTCATTCAATAAATATTTACTAAGTATGTAGGCACTCTACTCTACCCAGAAAACACAGGTATAACTAACATGTGCTTTTAGCCCTAAAGGGATTCAAAATCCCACAGGAGGGGAAAATGTAAATTCATTAGGGAAATAAGTATAAATATGAAATACTGAAGATGCAGAGGTAGTGTGGAGTGAGTAATTCCAACTCGGGTTCACAGAAGATTTCTGAAGGTAGTTATTTCAGCCTGAAAATTTTGATCAGATTTTGCTAGGCTGATGGAGATGTAGCAAAGCAGAGTTACATAAATCAATAAGGACATTCCAGGCAGAGGTAATAATAAGTATAAAGGCATGGAAACAGTATGACATTGAATTTTAAAGAATTACTTGCAGTTCTGTGTTTCAAAACATACATTTTAATGAAACAAGGCAAAAAATGAGATTTGAGAGGCTGTCACATCAAAAGAGTCAAGGAAGATTTTAATCAACAGAGAAACATAAACATAGAATTTTAGGAAGAATACTCTCTCAGAAACTTGGAAAGAGAAATAAAATCATATCAGATGATTACTGTAATTGTCCAAGTAAACAACAATGAAAATTTGAAATAAGATTGTAGTCATGGTTTTGTTTACTAAACCCATGGATAATATAATATTACTCTAAACTTCCCTAAACAATAATAATTAAATCAATAGTATATTACATGTTTTAGTGAAAAATAAAAGAGAATACAGGTACATAATTCCAAAAGTTGTGTTATTTTATATTACATGTTCACACTTTTTTTTGAGCTTTTACATGGGGCTTTTGTGATATTTAAATGAATTACTGCCCTATCCTACAATAATTTTATGATAGTATTTCTTTGGGAAATTTAGGGCTTGTACTTGCTCTTTTAATTGATGGGCTCCAATATGTGATTTATTCAATTATGGAGATTTTGATACAATCATAATAAATAATATCAAATTCCCCACTCTTATTTAATGGCCAAGAATAAAGGTATGACATGGAAAAACACAGATTTTCATAAGAAGTAACTCAAGTAAAAGAAACACAAAGCCAATAATATTCAATTTACCTTATAATATCACTGGCTCAAATTAAGCAGGAGTAAATATTTTATATCCTGGATATATGTTCCATTGCTCACTTTTATTGTTAGTTTATTAAAAATACACTTAATTCAGAATTCAAAATGAGTCTAAAAATATGTATTAATGTAAAAGTAGGTATATTCTTCCATATTTTAGAGCATAGTTAAAAAAATAAAAATAACAATAATCTTTTAATTTTCTCAAAAATAAAAAATATGGGTGAGATAAATGACTTTTTAATTGTATATACTGAAAAATGAGGAAACCTACTATCAAAACTTTAAAACAATGTAAAAAACTAATGAAGAAAACATATAACAAAATATTGTGTACATTAAAAAATAAGATCCACTAAATTTTAAATGTTCCTAACAAAAATCTTCTGTTTAAGTAAACATTATAAGTCAATATTTTGAAGACAATGAGTTTGTGAGGAAGTGAAAGGGAAAGAGATTTGTATCCTTTCATGTGTTTTAATATTGAAAGGATATTACCTAATTTATTTTTCTTGCATCACCCATAATAGTCATCTGCCATTGACTGTACTACTAATTTTCTAAAATATTATTTTTTTCCTATGGTACATGAGTATGGTAGGATTTAACTTTTATAGACTTAAATGATTGGGTATTTTAGAATTTTACAAACACAATGCTTCATCCAACTCTTCCATGAGCTCATGCCATCAACTACAATGGTCCTTCTTTTATATTCTGAGATAAGACTGATTTGGATTTTATTAAATCAAAGAGGATTAAAAGTATTGTAATGGATTTTATCCTATATCTAGCTCTTTGATATTTATATCTGAGGGTAGTTAGCCAAGGCATTCAAAACCTAAAGTAAGTCCATGCTATAGAAAGAAAGACCAGAATTATAAACTATTGGTATTATAGATCAAAGTCTACATCTCAGTTTTTATATTTGAATGTCATGACCTATGTAGAATGGAGTTTCAAGCAGTCAATACTAGTGATAGACATGCTTTTCTTTTTGGAACTACTTATTGCTTTTCTGAATAAACTGCAAATCCCTCTTTGCAGTCATTCAATTTTGAGTTCAGAAAGACATTAGCAACTTTGAGGTATCAAAAAAAGCAGAAGTATCTAAAATGATTAAGAAATTTGCCAGGGATATTTGAAAGAAATTTTTGGCTTACTTTCAAAGTTCTTTTAGCTTAAAATCAAGTCTTAATATTTTATGACAAAAACCTTTACCCTAGACAAAAAGTGTGTTTCTGTTTTTCATCCAAGCCCACCATTTTATAATAAAGTTTGAAAATGAAAGATTCAGGTGACTCTAGTTTTCATTAACTGTTTTAAATTCACTTAATTTTCAAGTTAAGTTTTCATTGCCCGTTATCTACAATACATTGAACTTGTTCTTTATTACTTGCAGTTTGTGGTTTTTATATGCCTCTAACTAATTATTGTTCATTATACCAAGAGAATCAGATTTCCACGTACAGTTTGATGTCATTATATATGTACAGGACGTTCACAGGTGCCTGGAAGGCCAAACAGAAAAAGAAGGAATCTAGCCAAGATTAACATTGCATAGATCCAGATGTTGCCGCTGCTGATGTTTGAAAAAAATATATGTTAGAGCTTGGCATATCAACCTTACAGCTGGCAAGTAATAAGAGAGAATGAGGTCTGTATGCGTGCATGCATTCTCCTTTAGTGGTAGAAAAAGAAGAAATGGAAAGAAGGAAAGTCCAATCTGCTAAAATAAAATAGGAATGTGCCTGTTCAACCCCACTGGAAATGAGGTATTTCCATGTTATTAATGAAATGTTCTGGCACATTGGGAAGAATAAATTTGCATGAATGACTGTATATAACCAAAAAGATAAATAAATAAAATTCTGACTACTAGGAGCATATTTTCAGACTCACAAAATCATCATGAGCAGGATTTAGTTGTCTTCCTTTTTTGTTGAGTAATTTGTTTTTATTATTACTCATCACTCTTTTAACAGTACTCTTTTAGAAGAAATTCTGACAGAGGATCCACAAACTACGTAGGTCACTGAATCATGCAATATGCTAATATGAGAAGTGGTGTGCCATTATGACTTTTACAAGTGGCTTGTAGTATATGTTCCTATCAGAATATTACAAATAAATCCTAAATTCTAACTCCAAATGACTCATTTCCAGAAAAAAAGATTTGATGTGATATTCACTGCATATTAAAATGTGGTCAATATGATTGTAAATAATTATAAATTCTTATTCACAACAACGTATTCTACCTCCTTCATTTCATTTTTTTTTAAATCATACTTAGATATACTGCTAAGGAAAAGAGATGTTCTTAGTTCTAGTCTAGGCTATCCTAGACAGTAATCTATAGAAATGTAAATATCTAGACAAGTTAAAGTCTATTAATTCCTAAATTATGTACATTAAATCCTGGGTCAAATTGGGAGTCAAAAATCAAAGTAAAGGCTAAAATTAAGAAGAGACCACCTAAAACTGTCTTAATATAAAGAAACTAATCTTTTGATATTTTGGTGGCAATTCAGTTTGGTTAAAAGAATGTAACCTTAATACATGGCTGTGACATAATCTAAGGCACTGATAAGGTGAAATATTTGTTTATTTTTATATGATCTACTCATAAAGTGGTGTACATGTGCTTTGAGATATAGATAGATAGATAGATCTGTGCTTTATAGAAAAAATATAGAATAAAAAATACTTAAAGTGATTACTGTACATAAACTCTTACTCCAGAATAAATATTTATAGTTCTTGAGTATATTTAAAGATTGAGTAACGTTAGTAAGTTTGATACACCCAAATAGGTCATTTTCAAATGTCTCTACTCACTGCAAGTAAATTATTAACGGAATGGTTTAACATTGAGGTTATGAATCATTGTATTATTTAAAATAAAAAAGGGAAATTATGTAATCTCATTATTTTAAAGTTGTGGTTCAGTCTAAGACTGCTGCCATAAACATTGTCTCAGGCCTTGATTTAGGCCTTTAGTTATCTCCAAAAATTCTGTTTTTAAGCCAAAAAAATCCAGCTTCTCTGAAATATTTCTTATGTGAAATCAGAGAAACAGCAATGGTACCTAGATACTGCATGTGTCAATTTAGAAATACCTTATAAAACACAATCCTCCAAAATTTTCAGTTGAAGCTACTATAAAGGTCCTCATCACAAACATACATATGACCCCTCTTGATTGTTTCTAATCTACTGTTTATATTTCTAGATTGCAGAAATGCAACACAAGGAAAAGACACTTCATTGGCTAATATTCAACCCCAATAACACTTTAACTTTAAAATAGTGATGTTTAACATTTTCCATAACACTGACTATATATTCCTTATACTCCTAATTTACCTCTATCAAAATCTTCAACACTCATAGAAGAGATTAAAATAAACAAAGCAATGAGGATAGGTAGCTTCCTCTAATTGATAGAAAGTTACAAAAGAATGTTCATTACTATTTCAAAATTACAGAATCTCCTTGTTTTTCATGATGTACTTACACTCCAAAAAAAATTTTATCTGAAGAAAATATAACTCCAAGACCAGAAAGTCAAAAGATAGTTTGGTAAGTGTGCTATTTAGAAATGGTTTAAAGGGAAATTTTCAAATATATGTATACACACACATACACATACACACTATACATACAAAGACTAAAGACTGTTATAATGTAAATAAATTCTAAGTCTTGGTACATGAGAGAAATAACTTTTGAATTTCTCATATTACATTGTGTTCCATTATCAGAAGTTTAAACTTAGTGAAGAGATGATTTTCAGATTGTGGACTGTTATCTCCTGTGTTCCTAAAGTCCATCATATATATATATATATATATTTATTTATTTGTCTTTTCATACAACTGACTAAATAATAAAAGCAATAGTTTCTTCTTAAAAATTAATTTAACTAAAGGCAGCAAGAATCAAAGACTAAACCCAAATCACTTTAAGTTTTGTCTACTTGAATTCAATGGTCTGGACTGATGTTTTTAACAGTAAATATTTTATGCATACAAATTTGTTTTCCATTGATACATTTATTATTATATACATATTATTTTTATTAATTTATTAATATATTTTATGTGATAACAATTAACTCTAGAGAAAATTTATTTTTCTAGAGAAAATTTATTTTTCACCTGAGATAATGTTTTATAGGTGAGAGTTTTTCAGAAAACTAGTTTATTTATATTTTATAATAAAATAACACAAAATTAAATTAGATAAACAATTAAATTAAATCAATGATTTATAATACCATAAGATTATTATTTGTTGACCTTTTTAAATAAAAGTCTTTCTAAAATGTATTACATATTTCTAATATTGGGTATATAATTTCTTTTATATATATTTGAAATGATTTTACTGACTCAAAAGTCATCCTTGTAAACTTCAATTATTTGAAATAATTTTGGTCTATGCTATAAATATGTAAGATAGATTAACAAATTCTCTAAATTCTTTGGATTCCCTAGTAATTCTTTCTTTTCCCCCACTATAAACTTATTATTCATGGTGATTGTATATAGAATCTAAGGTGTTAGGCCTATAAAATAAATATAATTACATTTATACACAATTTTAAATATTTTTAATATGATTATGGATCACTTCCCTCTCATAATAAAATTCATGAGTTTTATGTCTTTGTGTCTCAATGTTTTTGACTATGAAGTTTTACTTCTGATAAAAAAATATATTTTTACATTGGCTAATATGTTATAATTGTGAGGATAATAATTTATTAGCTCAACTAAGAAATTTTATATATCTATAATATCTATCACCTATCTCACACACACACACACACACACACAAACACACACACACACACACAAACACACACACACACACACACATTGTTTAGGCCTTGTTGAAAGGTAAAGATTATGTAATTATTCACATTTTCTTAGAAAATTCAAATACATTATTTTAAATTACAGATATTTATGAACTATGAAGACACACACTTAAAGAAATTATTATAGTTGACAATATGAATGCACACATGACCTTAAATAATGAATATACTAATTACCATTTTTTTTTTATTTACTGACATTATCTCAAATTTTGGATGTGATCTAAAGCATCAAAGTCTAATTGAAATACAATGAGAGCTACACATTTAATTTTAAATTTCCTAGCAGTCACATTTTAAAAGAAAAAAATTAAAAAGTAAAATTAATTCAATAATAATTTTATTTTACCTATTATATTACATGTAATCAACATGTAATTGGTATAAATTTATTCAGATATCATGCATTCTTTTTTTCTTACTAAGTCTTCATAATAATCAAAAAAATTTACACTAATGCAATTCAAGAATTCTATCACCGCACATGGCTAGTGGCTATGCCATTGGAAAGCATGTGTCTATAGTGTGGCTAAAATCTATGAAGAGCATGATCTCAAGAAATAACAGAACTTTTTTTTCCTAGATACCATATTCAGAAGAATATAAGCAGGCAACTGTCACAGTGAAATATCACAAAGACTATAGAAACAAACCCTATGTGAGTGCAATTAAGGGGAAACTTTTCAAAACACAGGGAGTAATTAAGTAGAAAATGTGTGGTTAAATCCACACAAAAACGTTGGATGGAAAGATCCTTTCCAAATAGAAGAACACCAAACATAAAAGAGAAGGGGAGGGGAAGAAACTTAGCATAGGCAAAAATTACCATATTTACTGAATAGAAGGCCATTTTGGCTCTGGAAAACTTTTTCTTTTTTTCTCCCAGAGAGAATGGCCACACTCCAATAGATACAGGCCTAAAATAGAGTATATACCATGGTAACCATAGTAATGAGTAGATGGAACTAAAAAAAGCTGATCTTGGGTGAGCAGATGTTCAGTCAAAGCAAGAATGAAAACATGAACTGCATTTCTCAACTTTCATTTTATCAACATACAGTAGGACAGTGTTCTATGATCCTGTGGAAGAAATGTGCCTATAGAGGAGGAACCAGATTGCCAAGGCCTTGTCATCTCCACAGGCACAGAACTCAGGGGTTCTAAGAGAAGAACGCATGAGAGAGAAATGTCTTCAAGTAGGCCTACAAAAGGATAAAAAAAAGTTACCCTCATATACGTGTGTGCACACACACACACACACACAGTGTCTTGCAGTCTTGTGACATAGTCTGCCCAAGTTAAAGCATAAAATTTTTTTTTCCACCTCCGTTTCTTTCAGGAAGCCTAACCTAAATACAAGTTTTCTAAGAATAGCACGTGTTATCTATACTATGCCAACACCTTCTCTAAATTTAAAATCGTCTATGCTACAGAAGTGGGTTGGTGTTTTGGTTAGAATGAGGAGCATTATGCAGACCATCTGACTTTGAATTCTGGCTCACCAAGTGATTTAGGACAAGTGACTTACACTTCTTGAGCCTGCAAAATGAAATAAAATCATGTCACTTCATAGTATTGATATGTGGGTTAATATAAAGAAATTAGAGGCGACTGGCACATAGTTAGCATTAATAAATTTTAATTATTTTATTGTTATGAAATTTAATGTATTATGTTTATGCCATATATGATTAAATTCCAATATAGTGGTAAAGAAAAATAGCTAAATTGTGTCTTACTGTGCCTAGCACATTTTTATGGACACGTTTGCATAAACAATAAAACACAGATTCATGCCCACATCTGTATTTTCTATCTCATAAAACAGGCATTTTAAGAAAAAACAAAATTATCCTTAGAGAACAGGTAGCTTTCATTTCATCTACCAAAATGCTATTTGGCCAATACTCCATTGTGTGCCATATTCTGCTAAATTCATCTAATAGTGTTTCAAAAGTATATTCTAAGCCACAGAAGACAATTGAGGCTGAGGAGAATTGAGTCACAATTAGCTCAAGATTAAAGTTCACCAGGAATGGATTCAAATTTCATTTAATATAAGAAGACTTTAGAGGGTGAGAACATTGTGTTGAGATCTGAATTAAGCAAGCTTGTGATCTTGATCTTTGGAAATTCCTTGATAAAGAATCTCCCTAGATTCTTTGTGCAGATGGGGTTTGAGGTTATACAGTACTTTTTACTACATTTAGTGTGGAAAAAGAGGTTTGACACATGTTCATTTCAATGTATATGTAGCACCAAAGCACTGTCAGAGAAAAATAAAACATACAGAACTGCCCTGTAAGTGATGCTTTCCAGCAGTAAATTTTAGGAAGCATTGAGATCTCTCAGAAGAGAACATTTCAAGCAGAGTTGAATGACAAACCCCAATGTTCAGTGATATTGAACCTCATCAAAGATTTTGCAAAAGCTTTATTCACAAAGATGTTCATTATGATGTTTATACATATAATATACATATAGATAGATGATAGATAGATAGATAAACAGTGGAAAACATTCTACTTAATCCAGTTTTGGGTAAGTGATTAAATAAATATGCTATAAATGAGAATTAAGTGTGTGCATAGAGCACAACAAAGACATCTAGTAAGAAAGCTATGTGTTCATTTAAACTATAGCTAAAGTTTAGATAGAGGTTAAACCATAAATTAATTAATTGTTTAGAATTATGCCCCCTTTCTAAATTTTAACATTGTGCCTCTTTTCCGTTATAATAGGTAATAAGAGTTGATCATTAAAACATTAATATTCTTTATATTTTGTAAATTGCAACTCATGATGCCCAAGAGTTTAGGTGCCTTTTAGCCTCACCTCAAATTTAAATTACCCTTATGTTTACTTATTTCTAACTCTAGGATTATTCCTCTGCCTTTAAGGATGAATGTTTGAAGAAATGAGAAGCCAAACCACAGAGATTGGGCATAAATGAATATAATGGCACTACCATAACAAGGAAAGTGATTCAGCTTACCCATACCCACATGATAAAAACCTTTAAATGTTAGCTTCTGTCTTCTCATGGACTTGCCTAATAGTGTTCATTCAACTAAATGAAATTAGGTAGAAATTGAAAGAATAGAATATTTCATAAACTCCAGTTTTCTAACATTTTTAAAATGAAAGAGAAAAAAAGATTTAAAGTATTAAGTGAACTTATTTTGATCTTTGGGAACAAAGATCAAACCTATTTTTTTTAAATTGGAAGAAAAACATGATTTTAGTTATTTCTATCAGATGTGGGGTTTTACTTAAATTTGTTCTTTGTTTTTATATGGTATAGTTCAGAAGTCTGTGGTGAGTTCTATGGTCCACATTGGTATATATATCACATATATTGGATCTCTAGTAATAATTTGGTGCCAGGGATTGATTTGGATTTTTCAGGAATTAACTGTTCAAATGATGCCCCCTTGGAAAATTACAAATCAAAGAGTGGGCATTAACTAAACCAATGTAATTGTACTCTATTTAGTATGGGTTTGTGTGTTGAAAGAAGATATAATCCTAACAAAAGTAGATGATTTGGGGACTACTGGAGGCACAATAAGGGAGATCAGACTCTCCTTGCAAGGTTAATTAGAGACTGCTTGTACAATTTTCCTCCTGTCTAATGGCCTTAATATAATCACATGTTATTGCTTTAAAGTTATTAAACATATGTAATCTGTGTATCTGACTTTGTGTGTGTGTCTTTTCAATAGTTCTACTCAAGACAGCTGTACTTGAAGTTTAAGGGTTTGCAGCTTTTAGAAGCTATATGAGGAACGTGAGGGTTTGGCACTGGTTTTTATAGTTTCTACTGTATAGAAGTTTGGCAAGAACTGTGGAAAGAGTATGGTGACTTAAAGAATGTAAGACTTTTCCTCATAGTTGTGGTTCTGAACACATGAGGTATGGAGTTGAAGAATATAAGAATGGTTATTTTGATTGAAGGCATTTGGATCCCATTCATACAACTAAAATGAAGGCAAAACATTCTGAGACTGTGCTTAAAGTTTGTTTTTTCTTTGATAAGCAGAGCAAAGAAAAGAATGTTGTGAAGAAGGTCTGAAGGGTGTTCTATTCTCTCAATTTCAAAGCCTTAATATTATCATATATATTGACAACATCTTTAAAGAACATAATGACAGTATTTCTGAAAAATAGTTTCAAAATCCATAGAAGAACCACTTTAGACACATGCATTAATTATAAGAAAAAATAACTGTAGTACTCAAACTATCACTTAGGATATTTGAAGTCATTTTAGAGAAAAAAAGTAAGGAGAATTTTTTAAAAATCACTTTAGAAAGAAAAGTTAATGGGTTTTAACATTGTCCAGGAAACTTTTCAAAATTACCATAATATGATATAATGATATTTATTTTCAAGTACTTTAAAGATTATAAAGAAAAAATGTTTACTTAATATATGTGTATAATTTCTAAAAATGAGATTATTAAAGTGAGTCATTTAAATGTCAATTTAATTGAATATTTATATAAATATAATCATAAGCTATAAATTCTCAATTCTCTTAAGAGGAAATTTGAGAAGGTGACATTTTCATAAGTAAATTTGAACCAATGTATTAAAATATATTAATAATCTGAGGAGATATTTATTCCTTGATTGAGAATAACATTTGTGATTAAAGAGTATTTTTTTAACTCTAGCAATTTTACATCTTAGGACATTTAGACTATAAGCCATAAAATTATAATAAATTCAAGATGAATTTATCTAAATGTATTTAGAAAGATATAAATATATCTTTCTATATATGAAATATTTATGTCAGGTCAACTACAATATTGATAAATTTATAACTGTCTCAGCATTTTTGATGAAAATGTATCAGAATCATATTTTTTCATTTATGGAGAAATTTAAATTTTTAAATAACAGTTGAATGATGTATAAAAATATTAAAACTTGTTTTTAAAATAATTTTTATAAAAATTAGAGTGTGAAAGGAAATTAGAAATCTTTTGATAGTCAAAGTTTCTTAGCTTAAACTTTATGCTGGTTATAGCCTCATTATAAAGTAAAATAGAAAAGTGAGGCAATTTTAGAAGAATAAAAGAATCACTTAAAAAAAATAGACCTTTGGGTTTAATTATTGAAATGACCTAAGTAAAGTCTCCATTTCAGTTCATGTAGACAAAAATTACAATATCAAATATATGATAAGCACATATTCTTTGTGCTTCCTGCAGTTAATATAATCATGTGTCCAACTTTAATATATTTATTTAGCACTCATTCATTAAGCAAAATTTAAGTATGCAATATTAGAGATATCAAATAGTGGTATGTATGTTTGTTTTATCAACTCTCGAAGACTATTTCAAGGCAAGATTAGATCTGCTTTTTTGAAAAAAAAAACAGTTAAATTCCAAGTCATTAGAGATATTTTTTTTTAATTAAAAAAGTATAAATCAGAAAAGAGTTGTCAATGTTTTAACAATTCTTAAAACAGTTCATGAATCTAGGTGCCTGAAACCTATGAATTATTCTTTATTCTTTATTACTCCACATTTATTCCATCAGCAGGTCCCACAGATAATGCTCTCTGATTAGTTCTTTACTCTCTCTTCTTTCCATTTCCACTAAGCACATCCATCTAAACCACTATCATCTCAAACTAAACTGAAATAGCCCCCTATTCTTCCATTAATTCTAGCTACACTTCAGTGTAGTCTTCACAATGTTTGCCACTAAAGTGGTTTTTAAAATTTTAATTCTGAAAATATTACCTATACACCTCAGCTTGTCATCCCTTTAAGGATTTGAAAGCAGCAGTATAATTACAAAGACCTTTTAACTAAAAGTTCTATTGATGCTTTAGAAGTTTATCCTCCCCACTCCTTAGAATCTTTGTCCATAATGCATTTCCTACCTCCCAACACACAAACAAATTAATTTCTATTCATTCTTCATATGTCCTCTTATGATTTATCACCATAAGAAAGTTTCCTAAACTCTCAATTCAGATTCATTTGTTCTTGGTTATTATAGAAACTTTATTACTTTCCTTCAGGATACCTATCAAAGTTTATACCTATCAAAGGCCTTCAAATTTTATTTTCCAACTAAATAAACATTTCAGAGAAAATAAGAGATCTTTAAATAGACTCATCATCATTGTAAATTTTCCAAAGCTCTTGACTGAGCACACAATTCAAGAGGTTGGTAAAAGTGGTTATAAATAATTAGTAATATAATTCTTATAATTGTAAATTATATAATTAAAAAGTAAGTACTTAATGAGCACTTGCCAAGTGCTAGACATCATGTTACGTGTTTTGAAATATACATTTTCATTTAATTGCGAGGTAGGCACTACTGAAACTACCTAGATTCATTTACTTAAGTACTCCAAACTCAAGATTAGAACATTTTGGTAAAATTCACAATAATATTTAGCTAAAATATTAAAACATTTAAACTCTGGAGCCCACAAATTCAACCACCAGTTTATACTATTCTTGAGGAGTAGAGGTACAGAGAGGAAGCTGGAATTATAAACTTAGTCACATTGTGAAGGATGTTGGATACCATACTTAAGAGTTTCAGCATCGTCCTCCAGGCTATGGAAAACACTGGATGGTCTGAAAGCAGGGGTATTATATGATCCAATATAGTTTTTGAAAGATTTTTATGGTGGAATATATGAAAAATTAATAAAGATGGATTGATTAAATTGTTTATGACTGCTTTAAATTGCCTATAACTGAGCTAGTTCAGGCAGCTAGGGTACTCTAAAGTATTTCAACTCAGTCTTAAACTAAATCTTCTTGAGTGATTGTTAAATTCTAACCACCTCTTCCAAGTACTGATTCTATAAAGAAACACTTGTCTATTAAGGATAATGTGGAATTGAGAGGTAGTTGATGTGCTTATGGGACTGCCAAATGAAGCTCTCAATAAATAGTTAACAACATGAATGAGAAAAGTTAACATAATGAATCATGTTGAACACAAATCAAAAATTAAAAGTCTAAACATAAAATTTATTTAAAGAAAGTATCTGACTTTATGAAAATATGTTAACATTTTTGCTAAAGATTCATTAGATTATATTAGAATATAGACATTTCTAGCATTAAAAGGTGATCAAATGGAAATGCTTATCAATCATCCACTCAACATTGTTGTCTTACAATACTTCCAAGAATATGAAAAATAAAAACCAGCCAATATGGAATAATAGGGAACAGATTTACCCTTCTGCCTTAAACAACTATAAAAAGAAAACACAAAATACATAGAATAATAATAGACTGAAGATATTGGTCAATGTGTGATACAGGACTGTAGTTTCTCATTCAAGGAAAATTAATAAGGTGAACACTACGATTGTATTAAATTATTGCTTGTGAGTAGTATCAAGATTTTGGTGCAGAGAAGGGAAAATGGTCCAGGCAAAGAACACAATTTTTGTTGAGTTGAGGTTAGAGAACAAAGTTCTGAAAAGCCAAGGCAGTTAGACTTTACTGGCCAGAGTCCTGAAAAATAGAAAGCTACAAAGAGGAAGAGAGACTTCTGTAGACTGTATTAGGAGGGAGAAAAAAAAATGGTTTAAAGAGTAGGTAGAAAAAAAATATGGAGCTAAAGGATTATAGTTCATACTGCCATCATCCATAATGGAAAGATCTTGTAGGAATATAAAGTATCATGTAGAAGCCTTAGACTTACTCAAAATTAAAACTTTTTGCTTCTTTAAAGACACTGTTAAGAAAAACGAAAAGGTAAGACATACATTAGGAGAAAATATTTTCAAAATACATATCTGAAGAAAAAAGAACTTTGCAGCTAGAATACACAAAGAACCTCTACAACTCAGTAATAATAAGATAAACAATTCTATTTAAACAATGTACAGAATGTCTGCTTAGACATTCTACTAAACATAATTATGAATGGCAAATAAGCACAGGAAAAGAGGCTCAGGATCATTAACTATTAATGAAAAGCAAAATATCAATACAAAGACCTACTACTATTACATACTCTATTTTATGGTTACCACTAAAAATACTGATAAAACAAGTGTGGATGTGGATGTGGAATTCTCATGTGTTATTCATAAGAATGAAAAATATAGCTGTTTATAAAACATGTTGGCAATTTCTTATAAAGTTAAACAAATCACCTTCCATACAACTAAACAGTTTGGGTTAGGTATTTACCAAAAAAAAAATTAAAACATATATTTATCCAAATGTACATTCAAAATTTATAGTAGTTTTATTTTTAATAGGTAAAAACTAAAAAAAAAAAGAAAAGAAAACAAGTTTTCATTAACTGGTGATTAGATAAACAAATTTAAAATATCTGTACAATGAAAAGCTATTTAGCAATAAAAAGGAATAAACTATATGCAATAACAAAAATGATTCTTAAAATAATTTTTATAATTAAAAGAAGTAACAATACAATATATTATCTATAATTTTTATAAAATTCTAGATTTATAAAGCAATAAGTCATTGCCAGTGGCCAGAAATGAAATGAGATATCATGATTAATGTACTGCTCAGGGGCATAAGGGGTATTGAAATGCTCCATATCATGATTGTGGTGATGGCCAGATAATTGTATACATTTGTAAAAACCCATCAAATTTACACTTTTAATTGGTAAATTTTATTATATATATATATTATACCTCAATAAAGCTGATTAAAAAAATAATGTGGATGTTGGCAGGAGGGGAGATTAGATGCTTACAGGCTGGGGCAAATATGGGTACTTTCCATAAAGTACCTAAAATCCTCTAAAAATAAAATCTATTATTCAGTATGACATTGCTAAATTCAACACTTTAGTGTTATAATAGAAGTAAATAACTAAAAGGAACAGGACTTTTTTATTAAGAAAATTGATTTTTGTGAGACTATTATATCTGAGAGAAAAATATTTGTTAACATGTATTCAAAGTTAAAATTAGTTTTTCCACCTAGATTACAAAATGCAAATTCACTTAGTTTTAGCTGGGATTTCTGTTTTCCTCTTTGGTTATAAATTATTTTTTTAAAAACAAATAATAACTTAAAATTTGAAAAGGTGAAGGGATTAAGAAGCACATATTGGTAGTTACAAAACAGTCATAAAGATGTAAAGTAAGGCATAGGGAATATAGTCAATAATATTATAATAACTATGTATTGTACCAGGTGAGTACTAGATTTGTTGAGGGGATCATTTTGTAAATTATATAGATGTCTAACCACTATTCTGTATAACTGAAACTAATAAAAAATAATACTGAATGTCAACTGTAATTGAAAAAAATTAAAGTCATATTTTGACATTTATAGCTGGTTACTTTCTTTAGAATAGAAATGATCCTCAAAAATGGCAAAATGAATTTCATAATATAATGTTGAGTCAAAGCCAGATTCCAAAACTATGTTTCCATTTGTATGAATTGCATGAAAATGAGAACTAAACTATCATGATAAAGGTTAGATTATTTGTTTTACTTGAGAAACTTTTTTTGGAAACTGTTATGAAGAAACTCTATACATTTATTTCAGTGGTGTGTGTGCGTGCGTGCGTGTGTGTGTGTGTATGTGCATGTGCGCGCGCATGTGTGTATTAAGTTGTAAAATTCATCATGTTATATAATTAAGAGTTGTTCACTTAGTTCATGTATTTTGTAGTCAAAATATGAGGTATTTTTTCTGTATTGGAGTCATATGATCTACTTAATATTTTTCTAGTTAATATTTTTCCCCTGGCTTCTTGTTCTTCATTTGTTCCCTTAGTGAATAACACTTAATAGTTTAAACTCTCTCTTTTTTTTACTCCTCTACCACTTTCATCTTTCCTTTCTATGTCCTCTTTTTTCCTGAATAAATATTTTCAGTTCTTACCATATCCCAAAACATTCTAGGTGCTGGGGATACAAATTGCCTGTAAAACATAGGTATGGTCCTGCTTTCAGAAAATATAATTATAGAAGAGGAAATAATATTATTTTTTAAAAATCACTCTAAATTGAAGAATAATAAATAGCTCTATAAATGCATATAATATGAAGATTGGAACTAGGCAGTAAAGTCAGAAATGGTTTTCCTGCAAAGGTAAGCATAGGAAGATGAAGAGGAGAGACAGATATTGGCTGCAGGATGCACATCTGGACAAATACTGTGTCTAAAGGGAAGCTGTCAATATGAAGAAATAATCTTTACTTTAATAGAACAGTATTCCCTTTGGTTTTTCCATGGCCTCCATATTGATAATCCAAATAGTATATTTTCGAAACTGATCATACCTGATATCTTAACAGCATTGGATGTCATTGATATTTTCCCCTAGAATTGGTTGTAGGTCCTCTTTTCTTTTTCCACTATAATCTCTAAATCGTCTCAAATATATCTATGACTTCAATGAATAATTATTTAAAGGATTTTTAAAACAATGCTATCTCTAAGCCAGACTGCTCTTCTGAGCTCAATTTATATCTCTGATTCCCTTCTTGACATCTCCAAGGATATCAATATATCCTTCTTGAAAATAATATATTTGCTGTCTTGAGTCCCCCAAATTGACCTACTAGTGTTCCCTATTTCACCTGTTACATCTGTTCTGTCACACAAACCAGAAACCTAGAATTTAACCTTGACATTTCTTTTTTCTTTATATTTCCACATCAATATATTTCCAAGACCTTTCAGTTAATCTATATCAATCTCTATTGCATTATTCACTAAAATGTCCCTTATATTAACCCATACTTCCTCTTTTCATTCCCAATACCCTTGTTTATACCATATCATCTCCTATATTGTATCCAAACACACTTGCCAGTAACTTTTTGAAGTGCCTGATATGTTACAGGGCCTGACCAAGTGCTTTGCAGTGGGGCGGGGCGGGGGGGGGGTGGCAGGGTGAGGGTAGGGTGGGAAGGGCAAGCAAGGTAGTATTTTCTATGTAATCATACATGGAAATAAAGCAGTAAATTTTAACCAAAAACTATCAGTGCACTTATAATATATTTTTAATTTCACCAAAAAGTTTTACATGTTTACTAACTCCATTTTTTAAAACTTTGCTTCTCTATTCTAGAAAATATTTTTTTATGTGGACATGCACCCTGTGTAAATCAACCAATGGCCCAAATAACACTTGTATAGACATTGTTACCGGGACCACTATGTTCTGTATTTCTCCCATATTAAAAATGTGTTTACAAGTAACAGTGAATATATGCACCTTTAAAAATACAGTATTTAAGTTCAAATATAGAATTTTTAGAAAGCATCATTAACAGTGCTGCTCAGTAACCAAAGAATGATTCAGAGAACAATAATGCCAAAAGACACCTAAATTCTTAATGGCCATGGTTGTTATTTCACAACTCATATATCTAAATTGGCTTTATCTCTCATTTATTGTTTTTTTTTTAAATTAAGTAACCTTTGAAATGTAGCCATGTGTCATGTAGCCAAGTGTCATGACACTTGAGGATCTCAAAGAATTTCTAGTGATAGAAAGAGAATGAAGATAAGATGGGCTATGCATATTTGTAATTCTCTTTCGAAACCAGATTATTTTCAAGATAGATTAGTAGTATAAATACAAAGTTACGTGAACTCAGAAAAGCATGTGTGTAAGCATACCTCAAAGTAACACATACCTTAAAATAACACATTAGAAAGTATTTTTTAGTTGGGCACCTATTAGGAGCTTGTATAGAGCAAACATTTATTCACAGTACTTACATAAAATAAACACCAACATTCCTAAAGATTTAGATGGCCTTCAAAACTTCTTCCCATACATTATAGCCATTTCCCCATTTACATGTAGACTTAAAAGCCTTGCTTGGTCTCCTCTATTATATCTTGAAAAGGCCTCTGAAAGATTGCTCTCTAAATTCACTACATTTCAATTTTCTAAATACTACATTACAAACTGAGGGTTTTCTGATCTTTAATATAACCCAGAATGATACCTTTTGCTTCTCTATTCTAGAAAATAAAATAGAACTTCAAAAACTTCAACTGTTAGCTCATGCTAACAGTATACTATGTCCAAGATGGCATGACATGTGAGATGTCTTGTAGACATGGTTATGCAACATGGCTATAGTGTGGAGAAAAAGGATAATATATTTCTGTAATAATATGCTATTGAATCCTGAAAAACATCTGCAACTAACAGAAAATAAGCATGCTGAAGTCAGACTTTCACATCATTCATTTATATTTATTATATCTATAAATATTTATTGAGATCAAATAAGGGGAAAATGATATGTTGCATGTGCAGCTAATGGGTAAGAAAGTTTTCATCAGTAAAGACAAGTAGCAAATTAGTCTGTAACAACTATATACTATACATAATATGTACCTTATATATACATACACATACATATGTACCCATACAGACACACATATATCCTCTCTTTTTTAATAGAATAAAAGTGTTTTTGGAAGTTTGGTCATCAATTATACCAGTTCTGAGAATATCCTAAAATAAAAAAAAAAAAAGGTGATCTAGAGATAATAAGTGTTACCATGAGATAGATTACCTCTGTATATTTTTCAGATGCCTATTTCTGTGATCATACATAAGATATATTATATAGTGGATGTAAAAATTCAGATGGGTAAAGCATAGCTCAACATAGATAAGTGAATTAATATGAAATATAAAAAAAAGTGTTTTTTTGTCATTTTAGAATAAAAATTGACATGCTGTGCTTTTATATAATTGAAATCAAATTTTGAAATATTGTTCTCTTCTATAGTATATTTTCAGGACAGAATAAGAGCCTGGATGGTCACAACATTAAAATGTCATAAAACATAGAATCTAATTTAAAAAGTAGTTTTGACTACTTTATTTTTTATCAATGTTATCCTCTTCTCAACTCATATGTTAAGTTACAAATACTGAAATTGCTTCATTAAATTACATTTTTCTTCTTTTATGTGTCAGTTACCTATTGAGAACATACGCTATCTCAACACACCAATGCTTATTAGAAAATCATATACTATAAGCTTACTTATAAAAAAAGAGAAATAAAAATTTCACTATGTCATAGCTGAAAATAAAATTTCATTGAAATAGTATTATAAACATTTAAGATTTAAAGCAAAATATAATGATATAAGAACAAATTTACTGAGTTCTTGAACATAAAAAGATATATCATAGAGAATTGACAATATATTACCCTCTGTATGAAGTCATTGCTTACTCTTATTTGATCTACACAGCTAAGAAAACCTAGACCTAAGATTTGTGCAGCTCAGTTGTGCTAGTTCCTTAAGTGGTAAGATTGTTTTGAACTTACTCTTTTAATGAGAAACCATTTTTTTATTTCATTTAATATATATATATATATATAAATGTAGCATTTTAAAATAGATTTTATTAGTAACTGTAAGAATATATGTGTCTATACCATTATCCTACCTATTCAATTCCACTTTCCTCCACTTTCTATTCATTTTTTTTTATCCCCCTATTAAGTTGTCAGCATTTTGGACAGAGTTTCTTTTAAGAAATTTTTCTGCAACAAAATATATATAGCCAATCAACAGTAAATGAATGATAAATCACATGCACATAGGTTTTATCCTGTCAAACATTGATAGAGACAAAAAACAGTACTGCTGGAATTGTTCTGCATTTAGGGCAGGAAGGTTCAAACTACTCTTTTAATCTATCTTTTTTTAAAAATTCTTTTCTATGAAAGAAGAATTTGATGCTGGCCCTTTTAAATGTGATTCTTGACAAATGTCTTCTTTTCTGAGCCCATTTGTTACATATACTTCACCGCAAGAAGCAAATAGATGTATAGTTGATATTTCGTAAGAAAATGGAGGAGATAAAAATAACTTGGCACCACTAAATTTAGGTCATTTCTCCAAAAATGACATAAAAATATGGCCTTGTATCCTTTTTTATCATAGCAAATTTTATTCTCTCAACCAAGTCACGAAATCCATTCAACTACCACTGTAACTTCATTAGAATGAAATACAGCATCTGCATACCAGACCTTCAAGACTGGCTGAGAACAACACAGATCTTTTCCAGTCAAGATTCTCAGGGAAATTAAGTATACAGAATGGAATGCCCTAAATTAGAATGTCCATAAGATGAGAGCAGAAGCAACTGTTTTGACCAGAAACCAAGTTTGCAGTGCTTCACAAATATAGTATAATAATAACAAAGTTGCTTTTGAAATTCTTAGGTTTGCTCAATTTCTCAGTTGCCTGTAGGTTAAAATGAGTTAATTCATTCAATAAAATAGAAATTTAGCTTATTTAAGTATAGATGTATACTACACTTATGTTGGTTGGTTCTGTAATAATTGGATAATCAGACACTATATAAATGTTGTTTTAAAAACCTGAATTTACCAAGTCAATGTCTAACTTTTAAATTTTTGTCACCAGTAATTTCTCAGAATATTATTTTTGAATTTAAAAACTCTCATCAAGGGTTCATAATTGTTTTCACTTTGAAAAAATGTGTCAAGGATAAGGAGAAAATTTAAGAAATTTGAAAAACATGACTCCAAGTTAAAGTGTTTTCAACAAAAAGACCAGGACCAATTTGTAAGTGCTTGAAGATGTAATTTCTCAATATATATTTCCTAATGGATAAAATGTAAATAAAAAACCTGGTCCTTTGAGAGCTCCCATAGCCTTCATAATGTTATTAATGGAAATAAATGGAAATATCCTATAATAAAATAAAATAGTTTAGAAAAAGTCTCCAGAAATGTTTTTATCAAGAAATGCAATGTTATACAAATATTTGCCACATTTATGATTCATGTATTATTTTACAGACCTTATTTACTCATCGTGCATAGTAAGTAATATAGACCTTTGAATATTAAAAATGTTTTCCTTTTGAAAATTAGTTTAGTGTTTTAAAAATAGAAAGAATTTAGGTTATAGTGATGTTACAGGGCTTGCAATATAATAAGCTTAACTTATCTTTTTATAAAGATAATTTAGAGGTAAGAGCCAATTATTTATTGTACCTAAATGTTAATTAATTTTACTTCTTTTAATATGTATCTTACAATCAAATTCAAAAGCAGACCTTATTCACTTGCATTTACCCTAATTCCAAAAGTATAAACAGCACTCTACTTTTTAACCTATTCCATATTATGGGAAAATGGCCTCGCTCTTACAGGTTAATCTTAAAAATATCTTTAAACATGAAAGATTCCAAATGTGTTTTTTAAATTATAACCAGTGATTTAGTAGAAGTCTATTATATGAACGTAAATTGAATTTTATAAAGTAAAACTAAATCATTATGAATCAAGACCTTTACAACATGTATTTTAATGAGAAAAATATGCAGTTCAAAAGTGTGAATTTTTTTTGTTCATGTAAAGTAAATTTTGTACCTACTAGAAAGTCTAACTCTAAAAGGATTTCTTTTGAGTTATTTATTCTAACTGCTTTTTTATTTTGATTTTTGAAATGTTCTCAATTTATATAAATAAAAGTAATAGAATTGCTTTATTGTGACACACAGTTTTAAAATGATAAAAAAAATTTTGTTCTGATAAGCCTGGACAATAATATTTGTCTCTTTATAAAGTTGGAAAAAATAATAGGCTCTGAAATTCCAGGTAGAGATGTGCCCTAAGTTTTTTTTAAAATGTCATTATGTAACCTTTAATAATCAAAGCAGCTTAATTAACTTTGATTAAAGACATCTGAGAACCATACAGGTAAGTTATATGACAGATTTTTCTTTATATCATGTTGAAAAATTTCTAAACAAACTAAAAATTTCAAAATCCTTGTTGTGCTAGGTGTTACACTGAAAGATATTAAATTGCAAAAGTATTAACATAGTTTTCATTTGCCTAAGTTTACTTGGAGCTTTTCAAGATGAGTCTAATTACATAGTTTATTATGTAGGTTGCCACTAATGTGTATACAATTCTGAAATTACTTCAACATCAAAGGGGAATAGAGTAAACCACATATTTTTGGCCAGCTAGCCTTATCTTTTAAAAATATCTACAAATTTAAATAACTCTTCAAGTATTCTGTTATTAAGAACTAAAATTAACCTGAATTTTAAAAATGAACAGCTAATATATATATAATTTAATTTTTTTATCAGGAACTGAAAGTTTAATGTGTGTGTGTGTGTGTGTGTGTGTGTGTACAATATATATGTCTTTGAACTTGACTGCTTGAAAATGTTTTACTTATTCATATGCTTTTTATAGACTTTATTGTGATATTAACTTGTATAAGTATATTTAACTTTTGCTATAAAAGTATGGTAAGTCAGAAGGGATAACAGTGTATTCTAAATTGGTTTCCATCTATTCAGCAGTAATGAAATACAATTAAATAATTCAAAAGGAAATTATAACTGAATTGTCTTTATTCTTTCCCTCATCGAATGTAATTGTCCATAAATTTGAGACATGATTACAGGAGGTAAACAAATGTGTGATCTTTCAAAAAGAGGAAAGAAAGAAGGATGAAAAGGAGGGAAAAGAAAACGAAGTACTACTGTACATAATAATGCCAGGAAGGGCAAAGAGATTCCTATCATATTACTATTTCAGTGAATATACCATTAGCCAAATATAAAGATAATAGGAAATGCGTATAGGAAATATTTAGGAACTATAAGAAATAAGAAACTTTGCTATAACCAGTATAAAAAATTTAATTAGGAAAAAATGTATGTAATCACAGAGAGCATGAGTAGCTTTACAAAGAGAAAACCAATGTAATTTTCTTTCCTGGCAGGTTGGCCAAGCCACAGAGGCAGAAAGAAAATGTGAGTTCTCAAATCTCCTACAAAAAACTTACTAGATTTGGCATGAATTAAGTTTTTTATTTGTTTTTCATATAAGGTAGGCTTAATTAGTTTTGTATAATTCTTAGAAATCTTATGCCCTGAATTTTGGGTAGTTTACAACTAATTGACTTTTAAAGGTTGGTGTTAATAACTGTTAATTGGTTCCTGGTGGATATGAGAAATTAGTAAAAAAAAAAAAAAAAAAAAAAAAAAAAACAACTAAAAAAGCAGGAGCTCTTGAAGCTTGGAATGACTATAACTTGGGAAGAAATAAACTGTTTTTCATAATTTCTGACATAGTCACCAAGGCAAACCTCAGTGGCTCAGAGATCCACTGGAAATGATGATCCAAAGGAGAGATGACTAAACTAGGAACATGTTCTCATGAAATGCTGAGTTTGTTTCAAGGGGATGTAGCCAAATAGACTTAAGAAACTTTTACAACTTGGAAGAAAGAATACTTATATTAAATTGGAGACATGACACAAAGTAGAAACCAGTGATTATAACATTCCTAAATGGTAGAGGGGAATAAATAAAAATAGCAAAACAAAAAATAAAAGTGAAAAGCTATGCACAATAGAGGAGATTCTATCACTATCTTTACTTACATTGCAAAAAAATAACAAATAGGCATCATTAGGGAGAAGTCGTAATATAAAATAGGAGAGTCAAAGAAGGATTTTTTATTATTATTATTATTATTTATGCCTACAGCATCTCATCTTCCTAGGTGGTCTTTCATCCAAGTACTAGCCAGGCCCAATCCCGCTTAGCTTCAGAGATCAGATATCAGGCTTGTTCAGGGTGGCATGGCCATAGACTTTGGACAGTGGCTCCACTGGGGAATGAACCCAGGACCTCCTGCATGTAAAGCAGACATGCTAATCGCTACATTATAAAACCACGTCCAAGGAAGGACTTTTACTATTAATAATGCCTAGATAATGATGAATCTCATGACATAGAATAGAAAGCTAAGCCTTCTGGAAAAGTGCATTGAACAAAGAGAATCCCAAGAAAATTTTCTATTGATAAATCATGTGGATACAAATAACATCATCAAAAAAGTCAAAAAAGTACCTTTAAGGTTAAGCCTGGGAGATTAACTGAAGGACTTGAGAGAGGAGGCTATTTTCCTTATTGCTTTCTAGACATAGAATCCTGTGAGAGAAACTTTGAAGGTGAACTTGGCTCTAGACTATCCTTCCTTCTATTTATATGATAGTTTTATAAGTTCTTGAAAATAATTTAACTATCTATTTTGTTGTTTGTTAATAATGAGTATGTAGTTTTGGGTGGTGTATTCAGTGTTAAGAATGAAGATAGTCTCAGAAAATATCAGAAAGATACAGGACAGAGTTGTATAACAATGAATGCGATGATGATCAAGGGCAACTATATTGCTGTGAGACAATACTTATTGTACTTTCTAATCTCACTTTTCATTAAGGCTTCTTGTGAAAATTCATATACTTGAAGTTTCACATGGTCCAACACATATGAAATCCCTTTCTGTATCTATAATACCTTTCTGTTAACTATTGGTATTTACATATTTCCATGAAACTGCAGTATTTCAATAGGCAATTTTACATTTCCATCAATTACCTGTGATATATTTATCCATTTTCTTTTGACATTAGGGGTACACATAACAACATGACACAATAATAAAGATGAAAGTTCAATTTAGACAACAAAGTAATTGTCCAAGTACACAAAAATGGGTTAATTGAAACAAACTATAATGTAAAGGAATGTTAGTTGAGGCAAGCTAACCAACTCAGTGGTAGTTAAACACATTTTAAAAATGTAACAATTAGAATATCACAAGACATCTTTGAAAAATCAAATTAATTTTTATATTCAAAACTTTATACATTATATGTGCTTCCTATATATTTCCTCAGAAGAAATCAATCTGTATGTAGATCTTGTTATGGAAACCCACCAGGTGTTGGAGAAACACTCTTTGAAAACCCACTACTGGACAGTGACTTATTTGAGGAACTGAACAGACAGAGCCCCACACTGTAACTGTACAAAATAAATATTTATTTATTTATCTAGGTAGGAAATACACTGTAGAACAAATGGATGAGGAAAAAATGAAAAAGTTACAAACTAAACAGTAGTGTGGGAGTATACCACTGAGAAACAGCTGGAGGAAGGAAGTGGATGACATGTTCTGCCACAGGTCATCAAGCTGCCTTAGAAACCAAACAAAGTGGCAGTGGGAGAGTCAGTCTACAGACATCTGCTGAAATTCTCTTTCAGCAAAGTCACATCATATGACAAGTTCCTGATGCACCTTATTGAAAATTCCATTGATCAAAGATAATGGAAATTAATTATTTGGGAAATGGCTACTGTGGACCTAATTCTTACCAACAAAGGATTGATTCATTAGGTAAGAAAAATAGGAACTCTGGGAGAAAGGAGTCTGCTGCCCTAAAATTCCATGATAGCTCAGGAGATGGAGACTAGAGTCTTACTCTTTTCATTACATTATATCCCAAAGGCAATTGTTGATAATTTTGGGTGCATTTTCTTCCAGATTATTTTCTAGTCTTTAAAAAAAAAAAAATTAACAGCTTTGTTTAGATCTTTCAATCATTTTTTAAAATGTAACTACATATTTTAATTGACTATGTTAAACATATAATTTTGTATCTTTTTTAGTATTTGATGTTATAATGTAAACATATTTTTATTTAATTAATGTAATTAACCTAATTTGAATGGCTCCCTAACAAAAAACTATATGGCTTAGAGAACTTTGCAAGTGTCTCCTTCACAACAGTTGTAGTCCTGCTTAATTATACAGTAATCATGCTGCTTTTGTAACCTTGTTATTAATCCCATCTCTTGATATAGCACTGATTGGAGTAGGACAATGGTTCTCAGAGCTTGATATAGAGAACACTATGTTTCTTTAAAAACTTTCAGGTGCTCTGCATGGTCAAAACTACTTTCAAAATAATGTGAAGATGTAATTTGCCTCTTTCACTCCCATTTAACAGTGAGTGTACAGTAGAGTTTTTCAGAGGCTACAGATGGATGCTGTCACCAGAAATTAAATATAAATGTAGATACCATCTACTAAGCTAGGTATTTAGGAAATGTACAAAATATAAAACAATGCTATTTTCATATGAATTTGCTTTGGAAATATATTTTCATTGAAGTATATATTTGTGTCACCATGTGATTAGTTTATTATCATTTAAAATGATGTAATATATAGATATTTTAAAATGTGTTATAATTTTCATTACTGTACATATAGATATGAACAACACCTTTAGTATCCTTGAGAATTTAATAAAACAAGGTCCTGAAACCAATGTTTTACAAATTAACATAATCCTTTGTCATATTTTCTAGAAATATTTTATTTAATTTGTAGTTTGCCCAACAACCTTGGTTAAATAAAGTCAGAAATTATAAAAATTAAATATGTAAAATATTTTTCAAATAAAAAATTTTAAATTTCTGTTATTAAGTATTTACTTTTTGAAATAACTTCTCATTATTTAATCTTAAAAATGTCACTCTTTTGAATTTAAGCTATATTTATTCTTTTTTTCTAATATTATAGTCATTTGAATTTTTATATTTAATTATTTTAGTCACAGAAAAGGTACATTGTTGTGTGGTATAAGAAACAAAATATTTTATCATCCAATATTAATTTGTTGTGTGATCCAATACCCTGTGTTTATTATCTTTTCGAATAGAAAAATCCAGTTTTCTACTAATATTACTATACTTTTGTTTCTTTTGTTTTGTTTTGATTTGTTTTTGAGTCATAATTATGGATCAGAAGCAAAATCCATTATGTAAGAAGAAGGAAAACAGAATCAAGGGTAACTTTTGGAACAAAATAACTTACTAAATTCTGAATAAATTCTTCAGGTCATGTAGGCCATAAGGACACAAAGACGTTGAAGAAGGAGAGGGAAAAAAAATGAAAAAAAAAATTAGGAAGAAAAAAGATGTAAAACTGTAGAATTGTTTGCATTCTTTTAACCACAAGAATGAGGTCTCTTAAAAACACGGTGCCTTCAAGTAGAGTTATAATTCTTGATCGAAGCTATGCTGCACACTAACCACTCCCACTGGCCAGCAATAGGTTCTTGTTTTATCATTAGCTCTGGCTATGGCATTACAGAAAGAATAAAAAAAAAAAATGACAATTATATAATAATAATCAGGTGCAGTAAAAGAGTTCAACTCTGTAGGGAGAACTGAGAGGCTTCTGGTGGGGTTCGTTTCAGAGAAAAATAAATAACATGACACGAAAGAATATGTACCAAAGAGTTCCAGTTAGCCTGCATGCTGGAGAGAACACTACCCAGTTAACCAAAACAATCATGCTGGAAAGAAAACTCCACCCATTGTCATGTACCACTTAACAAAAGGGATAAGCTCTAAGAAATATATCTGTAATTAGAGAATTTCATCAACATGGGAACGCCACAGAGTATACTTACACAAAACTAGTGAAATAGCCCACTACACACCTGGGCTACATGGTATAGCTTATTGCTCTTAGGCTATAAATTCGTACCCCACGTTATTGTACAAAACAACATGAGATTAAAGCACAAGAGAAAATGATGCAATCAATAGACAAGATGTATGAGGCTGTTGATTGTGTAATAAGGCATACTGTTTTAAAGCCTTTTTTTAAAAAAGTACACCCTAAAATAATGATCAAAAGTACAGTATAGTAAATACATAAACAGGTAAAAAAAATCGTTTACTATCATGATCAATAATTATGTACTCTGCATAATTGAATGTGCTGTGTAGATTTATACAACTGGCAGCACAAAAGATTTGTTTACACAAGCTTCATCACAAACTCATGAGTAATGCATTGTACTCAATGTTACGATGGTGACATAACTAGGTGATAGAAGTTTTTCAGCTCCATTATAATCTCCATTGTATATGTGGTCTATCACTGACTGAAACATCCTTATGCAGCATGTGACTGTTTAGAGTTAGGAACCAGAATAAGATTATTCTAACTAGAATAGAAAGAATACCAGAGTAATATTTGAGTGATTTTATAGCTCAGTATAGTTTAAGTTTGAGAACACTGAATTTTTGTTCTCAAATTTATTACAATTATGTCCATTTTATACATGAAAAAGACACGGAAAGTGTTTCAGTAACTTGTTCCATATCACAGAGCTCCAAAATGGTGAATATGGGTTTCAAACCCTTATTTCTTATAACTCACTAAACCCGTCCTTCACTTTTAGAAAGATTTCTCTTTCTCAAACTAGATTTGATTATTCTTCATACTCTATTATCGTCATTTGTTCTACTGATATGCTTATTTATGTTGGTAACCAGTTTTTTTATTGTAGTGACTTCTAGTTACTCCTTATTACAATTTTATGTTCTTACTTTTGAAAGCAACTTCAGAATCACCCTAAAAGTATTGCTAAATAAAATATATACTTATAGTTATTCTTAAAACCAGAACCAGTTACTACTCTAAGATATGAAGACCTATACAGACATAATGGACTTCTCTGAGTTTAATAAATAATTCTAAGAGATTGTAAATAAATAACACATTTGTGATCAATATCATGAATTTCAGCTCATATTAGAAATACTTTAACTTTAATGATATTAAATTGTAACATTTAAATTATAATTTACATTTGAGTAATTAAAACATGGTTATAAAAAATTAAATGAACAGAATCACAATCACCATTTAACTAAATTATTTGAATACTCTATTTACCAGGAAAAGAATAAAGACCATCCATTGACTTCTGAAGCTTGCATTGAAGCTATCATAGACAGACAAATCTTTATTTTGAATCAAAACAAAGATTCTTGCTCTAATTATGTGACAAAACCTCTTCTTTTAATTCTTAATTTCACTGTAGCCTATAATATATTTTCATCAATTAGTTAGTAATACATTATAGTGCTTCTACAATAAAAATATGCTTCATTACATGTTTACTAAGAACCTAATAAGTGCCACAGACCTGAATTAAACTCATGGAATATAGATTTGAATAAAGCAAAACTACATCATCATTTTATAAATCTGACAGTCTAGTGGAGAAGCAGGCATTCAACAAACAATTAGAAGTGTAATAAGTGGTACAAAAGTATGATATTGAAATGGTAAATTATAATGACATGATCAATACTCATTTACTAAATTTACTAAAAAGAGTAATTTACCAAATTACTCTTTTTTATTAATCTGCTATAATCAATTAAGTTTTTGAGCAAACCACCATAGTAGAAAATGTATCTTTGTTGTTCAATTCTCAATTTCCGATGTATGACTCTGTAGGTTACAACCATGCTTCATGCTCAATCAAGCAAGAACATGGAACACATATTCTTTCTGCCTCAACAGATGAGCACTCTGAGGCAGAATTACTTCAGGTTCTCTCAAGAGATTCACTAGTTCATCCATAAACAACAACTGACAAGGCCTTTCTGTTCAATGATAATCCGCATGTCATTTTCTACATATTTTAAGATGACAGGCATACTAGCAAATAAATTGTTATTTCAAAATTAACTATATAAAATGATGGTTCAAAGTTATTTATTTGATTATTTAGGATTTTTCTTCATGTGTTCATTTAATGATAGCAGAAAATTATTGAGAGTTTGTTCTTAAGTAGACCAATGTTCTAAACAGTTTACATGTAACTAATTTAATCATCAAAACACAAAACAAAACAAAATGGATAAGGTAGGTTTATCTCATTCCAGTTTTTAAGCAATTTGTTGGAGGTCTTGACCATAACTCCATGAAATACATCTATGAATCTACTAGCACTGCTTTCTCCTATTTCTCCCCATTCAGACAGTAGCTACAAGAATATATAAAGTAATGGACAGTAAAATGCCTCTAAGAACTGTGAGTAGAGTATGAGTTTAAAATGTTTTCTAATCATAAATAAATACGTAGATTATGTGTAAAATTACCAGTTATGGGGAAGTCTTTAAAATTTATTCTATTTAATTTTCCATCTAAAGAAACTGGTCAATTAGTACTATTTGGTTTATTTCTGGTTATATATAATTGCCTTAAAAAGAAGTGTTCTAACCTAAACTGGTAAACTCTCAGAAATAATCTACATAATGTATATTTATGCCTTTAAGAATCCCAAAATATAATTAAAGATCTAAGGTATATGCATAAATAAAACAAAACTATTTATAATATAACTGCTAAATAATAATTCTGTTAACATTTATTTCAGCATAAAAAGAACAGATTTGCCATAGATGTTTCAGAAAAGATGGTGATCTAGTCTAACTATCTGCAACTATTCTAGTTATTCCAAGTTATTTCAGAAGATTGGATTTGAATTAAGGTTTAACAAAAGTTTAAGCTTTTGATAAGACCTGTAGAGGAGAAACAACATTCAGACAGATAAAATGAAATAATATATATATATATATATATATATATATATATATATATATATATATAGGAAAACAAGAAATATGTCTGAAATAATGAGAAGACATATGTACAAATAGGTAGAGATCAGATTAGAAATGTGCACTAAAAAACAAATGTGAATAATGATTAGGTTAAAGAGATTGAACTTAATTATTTGAGGGTCATACAATTTCCCATAATCAAACCTATACTCTTGTTTATTTAAAAGGCTCTAAGAAATCTTTGGTTTATAAAATACTGGATCTTTTTAGAAACAGTCACCAAATGTGTGTAATTTCAACACATACTCTATGGAAAGTACTAAAAATAAAAACAGAACTAAGGCAGAGTAAATGCTTTTAAGGACTTTATGGTTTAGCCAAGAAAATAAGGGAGCATGATGTAATGCTATAGGTACTATGAAAAATTAAACACAGAGTATTTAAGGTTATGTATTGATAATAATTTATAATATTTCTTTAAATAGGAACCTCAAAATGTATATTTTTCTTTATAAGTTCAAGAATATAATGAATATTTATTCATTGTGCTTTTAATGAATCTCACTCACCAAAACAGTAAATTTGTGACTGGAACTCAGTATTTTTTCATCATATAACACCCTTTTTTTCACCCCAATAGAAGGTGACCCGTATGCTCGACTCACAAAATTAAATCATTGTCTTTTGCTGATGAATTGCAATTAATAGCATTTTATTTATTTACTTAATGATGGTTATGAGGATAAAAAAAAGAGTTATTTTTAGAGATGACTTAAATATCATATCACCGTGTCAGAATTTTTATTTGGATTTATTAGTTTTATCTTTCCTTTGTTCTAGACAGCATCTCAAAATCACATTATACTTCCACAATCTTGTGAAAAAATGAAAATCCAGGGATATTTGGAGATTTTTCTTTAATTCTGAAAATGTTGAATCCAATCTTATCTTAGAAATGTGGCTAAATAATAATAATAGGAAGAACTTGCTACTAAAAATTTATACTAATTATAATTTTTTAAGAAATTTAAACATTTAGATAAGAAGTTCATTTTTGTTCATTTACTTTTTTGTTGTTGTTGTTTGGTATTGTATTGATCTTACCTTGGTTATTATATAGCCACTCTCTCTCTCTCTTACTCTCTCACTCTCTCTCTCTCTCTGTCTCTTTTTATCTCTCTCTCTCTCTCTCTCTCTCTCTCTCATTTGTATTTCTACACAGTGACTGGATTTTATATCATTGATGTCTCTTTAGTTTTAGATTTCCTTTTAAATATGTATCTAGTCTAGAAACTAAAGATATCACTAGAGTATGATGTTAATTCATCTCACTTCGAATTATATCATTGTTGTTGTCACCAAAAACAATAAAACCTCTTTGCCAAAATTGTTTCCCAATGGAAATCAATAATTACAGGTATGGACATATAAAACACACAAACCTATATTTGTAATTTTAAGTAAAACCTCTAACCAGCTCAGAGCCAGACATGTTACAAGTTTAGCATGTCTGGGAACTTCTTTTTAAAAATGTATTTTAATATCTTGTGTTCTGTATAAAATCCTCTATATTTCTAATGGATTTTTACTAAATGTACATTACCATCTTTTTTGAAATCAAATCGAAGAATAATTTCTTAGTCATGCCCAAGAATCAATAATAATGTACTGCTGAAAATGACTTTAAGTATTTAAGGTATTTTGCTCATCAACTTCATGACACCAAGTGACAGGAACAGAGGCAAGTAATATTTATCAGTTTTATAAAGAGACACAGATGTAGAGTGTTTATGAGACTCACTAAGAAGCTGCAAGTCTGGGACAGAAAAAAAAAGTCTTGTCTTAGATGCTTAGACCAGGCAGTCTTTTAAAAAATATATTCAACCCCTAATTCTGCAAACTTGAAAGAACATGTATATGTTTCTAACATAAGTATTTAAAATATTAATTTATTTATTTAAAATAGAATAATTGAATATTTAGTATATGCCAGATGGTAATCTAGCTGTTGTGAATAAAATAGCAAACAAACCATAGACTATATACTCACAGGTATGTCATTCTGTTAAACGGTGATAGATAATAAACGTGTGACCAAATAAGTATAAAATATAATTTAAGGTAGTGATAATAAGTGTCATAATGAGAAATCAAGCACTATGAGTGGATATTGAATAAAGAGCTGATCAGGGAAGGCTTTTTAAGAATGGGAGATGTGTGATGAGAGGTGAGGGGTGAGCAACACTAATATCTGTGATGAAACATGACTTGTCACATTCAACAAGCAGGAAGGGGGCTAGCATTGCTCAGGTAAAATGAACAGCAGGAGGAATGGTCAGAGGTAATCTGAGTTAAACATGAAGGTCATAAGTTTGTGTTTTATTTTAAACTATGAAAGGTGCCATTGGAGTTTTTGGAAAATAAAATTATATTACCATATTAACATTTAAAATGATCATTCTGGCTGTTGTGGGAGACTGAGCTGTAGAGGTAAAATTTTTTAAAAACTTAGAGGTAGAGGTAGTGAGAAACAACATATTAAATTTATATTTAATAAAACTATACAGTTACATTTCAGTACCAACTTTTAGTATTTTAAAGCAAAGAGCTTTTTCTTGAGCTCCTGCTACTCAGAGGCTATAATATGGCACTTCTGGTTATAAGAAATTATAATACTAACTTTCATTAAGTAATAATATATTTTACTCATCCTCTGATGTTTTCCATTTTCCATAAGTTGGAAATATGTACATGTATGAAAAAAATAACAATGTAAGATAACTCAGAGAACATTACTTTATAAAAATTTTGTAATAGCCTCTTTTATAATTCTCATTATATTAGTAAATTAATTTAATCTTTGTTAACAGGAAACAACATCAAATTTTATTACTAATTATTAACTAATAATTTCAATTAATTAAAATTAGTAATATAGATATTTCTTTTTCATATGTCAGTGGAATGATCATAGGCTAGAATGATTCAGAAATACCCTGAGTTAGAGACTAGACCTGTTATGTAAATGATGTAGGATATACAATTTTTGGTCAACCATGAAAGCCATCCCAGATAAAGAAGAAAGCTATAAAATAGAAGAAAGCTATAAAATAACAGGTGGAGATACTATCTGTGTAATTGTGGGTGGCACTAATAGAGTAGTGTTATCGAAGCACAGAATCTTATTGGACAGAAATAAGATATAATCTTGTAAAAGAAGGTTGCGGCCAGATTCTTGAGACCCTAGAATGGCAATCTAAAAAAACAGATATTAACTTATATATAGGCAAAGGAAACATTGCAGATTTTGAGTATAAGGATGAAATGATAAAAATTGTGTTTAAGAATGTATGAGTATTAAATGTGGTAACATATGCAAACTACCTTTTATATATTTCATCTCATACCATGGTACACACATTCCACAGTTCCAGAGTCCCATCAGAGAATCAGGACTATGTACACACATATGCCAATATATTATGTATTAATGTATAGGTTTCCTCCATAATTATACATTTTAATAGATATCTCCTTAAATAAAATATGAAATATCTATGGAAATTATAAGTGAATTATAATTTCCATCAAAACTTAAAGTAGCTAGGGATTAAGTACAATTTTTAAAAAATTAAAATATACAAACTTGGTTTCTATTTTGAATTCCTCTTTTAGTCATGGGTAAACATTTTATTCTTCAGTTCTTTATTTCAATTTATAACTGTAAACATTTGCTTTTTCAAGGTTTTTAATACGCATTACTTTGGTTACATTACAAAAATACTTTTACAGTATATATTTCTGTTTTCATTTTATAGAGAAGGAAACTGAGATTCATAGAGATGAAGTTGTAATATATGTAATTTCTTTAGTAATAAAGATGAGGAGACATATTGAAGATGATTTTATAAACCACAAGCTACTACAACATGCTCCCAGCCAGAGGTAAAGCTTTGTTGAAGCAGCAGCGTTTTCTATGATAACAAAAACTCTGAATAGTATTACCTAAACACACATAAGATGAATACAGATAATAGATTAATAGATAATAATAGATAACATATATATGTAACTTATGTAACATATATACATAGATGTGCACATAAGGTGATATTTCCATGTGCACATGTCCTGTTATATGCACAAGGACACATATGCACACACATATACACAGATATCCACACATACAAACATCTATGAAATTCTGCTTTCGGCATTCTCACACGAAAATCATTCATAAGATTATACAAGTAATTATTAGCAGAACCTGTTTCTAATAATATTTATTTCTTGTCTTATTTCTTCACAACCTTATTACAGAATCAGATATACCTATGTCAGCATGTTGATGATTACTATTGGACAATGTGTAACGTGTCTCAATGGACTTTTATCTAAAATATAAAATACAGGAGAGGAAGACAGATGAAACATTTAGAACAAGTGAAATTTAAAATTATATTAATAATATCCAGAATTTTTAATTATCTTTAGTTTCTACCCTAATGCAGAATATATAGAATTTTTTAAAAAGTAATTCTGTGATACAAAAGTTTACTTTTTAAAATAAAATTAAATTAGTTATTTAGGTCTTAATTGTTTTGACCGTAATGTCAAAGTATATATAACATACAAAAAAATAAAATATTAAAACATACAACTGTTAAGTACAGATACTTAGTTATTTATATAAAGGCAAATTCTATCCCCCACAAAAATTGAGAAACAATTAATATTCTGTATATGTGAATTTAAAAAAAATTAGTATACACTTGATTAGATATCTTGCTTTGCTTTTAGATCATTTGAAGACTATAGCTGTAAGAATATAAAAATGTGAATAATTTTCTTAAAATTGTTTAAAGTTCCACTTAGAATCAAACACAAAGCAAAGTCACATTTCTTTCAGAAGTAGTGTGATCTCCCAATTACCTGCTAAAAGTCCTCTTCTTGATGAATACTTCTCTTTGTCTTTGTTACTTCAAAGACTGTTCCATTGATTATGTTTTAAAATATTATGAAAACCAATGCAAGCAAACATACATAAGTCTTTCATATTTGAACCTTTACCAATACTTGAATTTTCTTGGTAAACTAGTGTAAAAATATATATATCTTTCTCTGACTACAGTGAACTCTCCTACAACACCTGGGAGGCATTACTGACCTATCTCAGGCATCTTTAACCTCTTTGTTCTCTCATCATTAGCTACTCAGAGCACTATTATCTCTCCCACTTCTTCCCAAATTGGATACTCAGAGATTATTTCCACTTTTTGTGTGTATAAATCTGGCTCATGTCTTCTCACTCTCTGTTCAGCTGCCTTATCTTTTTACACAAAATATGTTCACCCACTCAGCTGCTGTAGATATTTCCGGCTTTCTATCTTCAGTCATACTCTTGGGCTGATTCCCTCCTCCAATTTCTACTTACTCACTGGGAGTAAGTAATAGTTACCTTAGGATCAAATTCCCCAGCAATCGAGTTATTTTTCTTACAGACAATTACTCTCAAAAGCTCTTCTTAAACTTTAAGACTTAATTTTTCAGCACCAGAGTTGAATAGGAATTCTGGACTCTCCAGTTTTCATGCTTATGTGATGCAGCAGCCACAGATTTGGAGGCTGTGGCATGAGGTTGAGTGGGTAGATATAGCAGTGACTACTTTAATGAGTCATTCACTGAGAGGTTTTAGTGCTGAAAACTGAACCCAGAGAAATGCATAAGAGGTTCTCAAAGAACATGAGCAATATCATTTCATAGGAAGAAAACACCTGACCAAAAATCAAGACATCTGCAGCATCTCCTCCCTTAGGAAATTAGAAAGTTTCAATGTATTCTATGATTTTATGGTTAAGAATGTAGGCTAATATTTTAGCTTGGGACTATAATGTATTTTTCAAAGAAAATGCAATTGTTATCGTGGTAGTTTGCTTTAGTGGCCCTGGTTCCCCCTCCCTTTTCATTTTCATGCTCTTTTCCATAAGACTTTGTAATTCTTCCCACAAAGTGGACTGATTTAATTTCCATTCATTGGCTATGAGTTTGGATATGAAACTTGCTTTTGGCCAATAGAATGAGGTAAAGGTAATGGTGTGCCAGTTCCAAACCTAGGAAATGTTATGTGTTTCCATTTACTCTCTTGCATTTCTGCTACTGTCATATGAAGGACACGTTTGGGCTAACTCACTGGTCCCAGAAAGGTAATGAGAAATAGAAATATGTGGAACAGAGCTGCTTAAATAGCTGCCTCAATTGAACCTTGACTAGGTCAATGACCCCAGCCACCCTGTAGAAACTGGAGTGAGTTTATTTCAGATAAACCCCAGCTGACTGAGCTGATGGCTATTTTCAGGCACTGAATTTACAGTATTTTGTTATGCCATAACAGCTATTAGATATACATTGAATAAAATAGTCTGTCAAATAAGTACAGAAAATATTTCCTTACAAACTTGTCTAAATTTCTAGTTCACCATGATTATGTGAATGTATTTTTAATTAGAAAACTCTTAGAGGATGCCTGAAATAATAAGAAGAAAAACATATAAATAATAACTTTTATTATAAAATCCAAAAATGATGTTTGCTAAAAATATATAAGATTAGCCTAGACTTATACAAATAGAAATTTATATTTTTCATTACATAGTAATATATCAGTAAATTAATTTCCAAAATTATGCCATTGAAGGGCTATATCAAAGCCCTAAATTTGTTTCTAAATCACTGAATACAGACAGTATATTACTGTGGTTATATAGAGATTATGACCAAGAGTAGAATTGCTCATAAAATCAAATACTAGAATGGTAGTTACCAGGGGCTGAGGGGAAGGGGAAATGGGGATTTATTAATCAACAGGTACAAAGTTTCCATTAAGTAAGATGGATAAGCTCTACAGATCTTCTTTACAACATTGCAGATATAGTCAACAATAAGGAATTGTACACTTAACATTTGCTAAGAGTATAGGTCTCATTTTCAGTGTTCTTACCATAATGAGAGAGAGAAAGAAAATGAATTGGAATCACATGGCTCCAGACACAAGTCCAAATGTGCTACACATGGCTATTTGTCCTTGGAAAGTAATTAAGATTTTCTGAGCTTCAGAACACTATTGCAAAAATAAAAAATAGTAATGGTATTTAATTATCTATAATGCATATACAGCACAGCCTATTATCTAGTACATTAAACAAAAGCATTATTATTTCAAAAAATTGTATTACATCAATTAATGTTGTATGTATATTTTTTCTATAATATTTGTTAAAAAGTTATTAAAAATATGCTATGAGACGAGTTTGACGTAAGTGGTCAAACAATAAGCAATATAATCCTCAAGGTTGTAAAAAGGTCCCAGCTATGAGTTACTGAGAAAACATGGTCAAGAAGGCCTGGCATATTAGGAGGCAGGTAAGGACTCTCACGCAGCATCTCAGGGCTGTACCCCAGAAAGGAAAACAATAAAAATAGAAAATGAAACTCATATGAACTTTAAGACTTTACATTGCCGGTGGTATCAAAAGTCAGTATCAAAAATATTAATGTGTATGTCCTTTGTCTTAAAATTCTATTTCAAGGAATTCATCTAAATAGCAATGAATGTGTCTACTAAGACATTTGCAGAAGGCACTGTACTGCAGTACCGCTAATAATAGTGAAAATGAAAGCACGTATTTTATTTAAAAAAGAAAATTTAAGAAAGTTATGGTATATGAATGCTACGTACCTACTAAGATGTATATAACCACATACATATTTTATATATATTATATAAATATGTATATATGTATATGTATGTATCTCTATATGCATATTTAATATACATATAACATATAACATTTGATGATAATATGTACATTTCCCATAATATACTGTTAAAGAAAAATTAAAATACAGAATTTAATATAGTCCTGACTGGGGGACATGATGTGTGTGTGTGTGTGTGTATGCAAATGTGTATACACATGTACAATTGAATGTTTAAAAAGACATTTAACAACCTATTTAAAGCTGTCCTTGGTTTATAGACATTTAGAATATTTTATTATTTCTCTATTTATCTGCATTTCTTTATAATTAGGCTAAGATAATTTCCATTGGGAGAAAAAACTACAATAAATGATTTAAACTATATTTAGGAGTTTCGGCTTATATGTAAAAATTTAAAAAGCAAGCTACCAATAATAATAATACAATTGATCTAATGAATTGATGACAAGTATCTATCTAGCCATGTGATTCTAGATGTATTTTGTAGAAATAATTGTTTTTAGTGTATATGATTGTCAGCATATGGGGAATCAGAGAGCTTTACTTAGTTTATGAGATAGGTACAGCTGGATTACCCATTCTGTCATAGCATCTATATATGACAAAATCATGTGCACTGTGGCTCATTGTCTACAAGTCTAGGGAGAGATGTGAATGTTTAAAACATGGCCTAATACTTTATAAGGGGCAGTTTCAGGGGAAAAGTAACATTATAGTTGTATGTGTTTTAGTCAATGAGAGACCACATGTATGACAGTGGTCCCTAAGCTTATAACAAAGCTGAAAATTCCTACCACCTGATAACACAATAGCCATCATTACATCATAGCACAAAGGTTGCAAAAATCAACAAGGCTGAGATAGCAAACAAGTTTACCCTGGGTGTGGATGAGGATGACATTTTTAAGAGCTCCTAGAGGTGGTTCCTGAGGATCTAATGAGGAGTTGTTGGAACTGGGACAGGAACACAGCTAAAGAAAAGTCAAGAGAAAGAAAAACTATAGGAGAAGAAAAAGAAGAACCTCTAAGAAATTCACAGTAAAGAACTTAGAAGAAGCTTTTGCAGATCTCAACAAGCAATTTAAAAAGTTTAAAAACAAGAACCCCAACACCAAAAGGTTTTCATTAAGAGCAAAATATTCATAGTTCATTATCTGCTTTATTACAAGCAAAGCTATGATTTTAAAAAAAGAAACAAACCAAGTAAACCATCATAGACATGTTTTTAAATGGAGAAACGCCTCCTCAAAAAGAGCCCCAGGCATGTCCTTTTCTGGAAGAAGGCATTGTTATCAGATATGATAGCTCCATGTGTGCTGTTGCCTTTGAAAACCTTCTAGTCAGACAAGATATGAAGATGGAAGACAGTGATAATGATGATGCTGACCCTGTGTAGGTCCAGGCTGATATGTGTGTTTGTGTCCTAGTTTTTAACAAAACAGTTTAAAAAAAAGAAAACAAAAATGAAGAAAGCTTATATAATAAATCATAAAGAAAATATTTATATACAGATGTACGTGTTTGTTTTAAGCTGTATTATTACAAAACAGTCAAATTTAATGTTTATACAGTAAAGTAAAAAATTTATAGAAAGAAAAAAAAACTTCAAAAAAATTAAATAATTTTAGTATAGCTTAAGGGTACAATGCATATAAAGTCTACAGTAGTGTACAGTAATGTCCTAGGTCTTCACAGTCATTCACCATTGACTGACCAGCTCACCCAGAACAATCTCCAGTCCTGCAAGCTCCAATCTTGGTAAAAGCCCCATACAGGTGTACCATTTTTTATCCTTTAAACTGCATTTTTACTGTACCTTTTCTATGTATAGATATGTTTAGATACATAAATATTTACCATTGTATTACAATTGCCTACATTAGTCATTATAATAACATGCTGTACAGATTTGTAGCCTAGGAGCAATAGGCTAGACCATATAGCTTAGTTCTGTAGTAAGCTATACCATCTAGGTTTACGTGAGTGCACTCCATGATATACATGGGACAAAATGACCTACAGGAACATTTCTTAGAATGTAGCCCTGCTATTAAGCGGTGCATGACTGTATTGAAGATATTAAGTATGACAAGTACCAGGTTCTGTTGTTCACTTATGATAACTTGCTCATTCCCCTAATAACTCTGTGGGAAGACTACTTCTATTTACTGAAAACTTCTTCATTACTAGAGCTACACAGAGTGCTTTGAGGCATTACTTTACTTACTATACTTCTCAAACCAGTGTGGTAGGTATTCCTATATCTGGTCTCTGCTATCCATCCTCAAAGACAGAACTTTCTGTAATACAAAGATATCTTAGAGTGTACGAAGAGGAAAGTTTTTATACATAGTGAAGAATCAGAATTCCAGCTATATGTGAGTGCCAAATGGTCTAGTCTACTCTGGAGAATACTCATCTTCTTAGTGGTGAACCTCTTCCAGCTACCTCTGATTAAAAGGCATTTACCTGAGTATAGCCATGTTTCTAATAATAGGTGGTGATTCCTTAAGGAATAAATTTACACAAGTTCCCTCAGGCTCATCCAACCACCCACTCACCCCAAAAGCCCTCCTCAACAGGCCAGAAGAATGCCCTCTCCTTGAGAAGTTCCCACTGATGGTAATTTCAGTCTCACACAGCAATTAGAGCAGATGATATACCACTTTGTCACAGACAATGCCAAGTAAAATTTCATTTCTAATATTTCTGTGTAAATGGAATTGGCTTAATATCATGTTCTATAAAATAGAATTTTATCAATATTCAAAAGCAATCTGAAGTTTTTCATTTTACAAAGAAACTGAAGAATCCATATGTAGTTAATTTAGTTAGAAAATTTATTTTTATATAATCTACAGTATACTTATTTAAAAACTCAAAATACAAATTGAAAATATTAGATATAGACCTAAATTTATTTAATTTGTCATTATGAATTAAAAATTAAAATCTATGACTATATTTTCATGTATTGGTACTAAGTTTTAAAAAACTTGAAGGAAACTTTTTTTGTAATAGTTGAGTTAGTTTACAGCTCATAGAGTTAATTTATAACTCTATGGCTAATAGCTCCAAAGCTTGTGTAACATAATTAAGTACATGCATGCAAGATGAAGTGTGTGTTCATGGGAAAACAATTTTTTTTAGATTGAATTATCTCCATTCATCAAATTCAAGAGTGAAATTCCAAAGAATTGAGAAAACTACTCATGAGAGATTCTGTTCAACACACACACTACTGGATTCATCTACCAAACATATGAACATAATTGTATCTATTTATAAGAACAAAGCTTCCACTTGAGGAAGTGGTCTGGTCTTGAAAAATAACCCTCAAATCACCAGCTTATTCCATAACTAGAATGAGGTGACAAAACTGAAGCAGGAAAAAAAAAAAAAAGCAACTAGGCTCCATGCTCATCAAAATTAATATGGGAAAATCCATCCAATTTGGTAACCAATAAACTTCAAAGTACTGGTGGCTTTTCTCTTCATATTTTACTACTTACAATGCCTTCCAATTAGGGACAATTTGTAACAAGTAAGGCAAAAATACTGGCAGCATGACTCACATACAATTGCTAAAAACAAATTAAATTTGTTTGGCAACTAATTTGTGGCTATTTTGATTCAAATGTTAAAAATGTAAATGAAAGTTATAGTTTCAGAATGAGACTGAGCTTAGCATATTTGACTCTAGAAAATTTCAGTGTATTGTAAGGCAATATGAGAAATTCCATGGCAGGATTTGTGTGAATTCCAAATAGTGAGTTCAGCATATGTTCCCAAAGAAATGAGACTGATCTGCAATGTATTTCAATTGTTTATTTTATAACAAAGTATCATAAAGATTGTACACTATATGAAAATGGACATAAATTTTTCTGGATTAGCAAAAAAGGATTCAAATGATTAATTATATTACTTTAAACGATTTTGAGTAGTAAAAATGTACATTGTTCCAGATGCACTGGAAGACACGAAAAAGATAAATTTAAACTATACTTGTGATATGTTTATAATCCAGTCTGGTAGCAAAAGTAAAATGGACAAAAGCTTCAGATGGCAATTTAGGGTCCAATTTTATGACATGGGCTACAGGTACCATAGTTCAAGAGTGGGAGTTAGAGTGAATGAAGTAAGAGATGCTGAAGTTTTCCCAAGCTCTGAATTTATGATTGCATTTTGGATAGGCAGTGGAAGTGTGAGGTCACTTTGAAAAGGATCATAAATGAAATGAAATGGAATTGGCATGGGTTTTTTCTACTGCTGCTGTGAAAAATTAATAATTTAGTGCTGAAAACAATACAAATTTATTATCTTACAATTCTATAGATCAGAAGTCTGACAACTTAGGCTAAAATCAAGGCATTAGCAAGGCTTAGTTCCTTATTTGATGCCCTAGGAGAAATCCATTCTTTTGACTTTTCCAGCTTCTAAAGGTCTCTCTCTGATTCATGTACAAAGACCCTTGTATTTCAAAATGAGCAACAGGAATTGAATCATTCTCATGTGGCCATCCTCCGTGACCACAGTTGGGAAAGGTTCTCTGCTTCTAAGAACTCATGTGATTAGATTGGATTAGATCCAGGATGATCTCCAAGGCCCTAAACCTTAATCAAATCAGCAAAGTACCTTTGCCAAGTAAGATAACATATTCACAGTTTCTGAGAATTAGGATATTGACATCTTTGGGAGACATTATTTTCCTACCACAACATGAGCATAGGGTGAGATAATCATTCTTGTTTTCTTTCTTAAAGCTTTCTATTTTTTAAAATGTTGCTTCTTAAGTTTTACATTAGGCTAAGATCTATCCAATAAACAGAGGTTGATTCTAACTTTAGTGTGAAGGTTGTGGTATGATCATGGTAGAGAGAGAAGACCTCACTTTTAATCATTTTCTAAGTTATTTCAATCAGTCATGACATTAGCCTAGAAAACTTAAGCCCATTTTCATAAGAATATTCTATTTTGGAACCCCTACTTCATCCAAATTATAATACACATCGACTGACCTTGGTGGTAGTTGTTTACTGGTAAGAAAACAGGTTATCTTCAGTCATCAAGATTCCTTCACAGTTAGGCACAAATATTTTTTGCAAAACAGTCTAATTCAGACAGCTCCCAGGCACTCATTTAGACCTCAAGACACACAGAAACCTAAATGTTCAAAAAAAATATGCTGAAAGTACTTGATTTCTGCCTACTGTACTCTCCTATTCTCTTGGTCAAACCTATAGCATAAAATTCCACTGTTTGATCTTCTGTTTATTAACCTCCATTTGGGCTGATTATCTTGTATTCTGTGGTCTGCAAAACCGGCCCTGACCAGTAGGGCCCTTCTTCTCTTGTCCAAGCTCAAATTTTGACAGAAGAGAATAAAAAGACATACCTAACAAGCAAAAACTATAGCTGAATCTTAGCAAATATAGTTAATGAATATTTTGAGGTTATTCTATGCTGGGTCTATTCGGCAGATAATTTTGCGTGATGTGGTAACCCAATATGAATAAGGAAGTAAAGGACTTAAATGATATTTTAGATTGTTTAGGTGTAGCTACTAAAAAAAAGTAAGAATTGGGGAAATAAAGATATGAGGCCAGGTATATAGTTTGTATAGTAGTTGAGAAAATCAAGATTATGTCAATTTTAAAGAATACTGAGTTCATTCATAAAGTTACAAAAAATTTTTAAATTAGCATTTTTTTTCAAAATTTGTATGCTATTTTTAATTCAACTATAAACTTTAGATTCTGGTATTTAGAAGCTTTCATATGGACCATATAATAGAAACATTATTTAAAAAATCTCTGAGGAATGAATGATGATTTATCATTTTAGATATTATTTGAGTTAACAGTTATAGTTTACTTAACTGTATATAAATATCCTGTACCATTAAAGTTAACTGTTTTTTAGAAAATGCATTCTTAATTTCAGTTAATATAAGAAAAAAACTAAATCCTTTTTTCTTACAATTGAGAAAATGAATGCAAAGTTAACTATAATAATTTTCTAGAACATCTCAAACACTTTTGTTGTTATATACTTTTAAAAACAATTCTCTCTAAAAGTTTTAGTCTAAGAATATACGTAAATAATAGTAAAAGATTCCAAAACCCATGTTCTATATGGAAAGTTATCAATTTGAATAATAAATTTAGATAATCTAAATTATATTTAAAATACATATTTAAGAAACCAAAAATATATAAATAATAGAAGTATATTAAGCTAATATATTTCTCTGCTAAAATATAGTAAATGGGATAAAAATAATTGAATATATCCACACAACTAATTTTTATACTTTACTAGAGAAAAAGTTCAAAAAAGAGATATTAGTTATAAAGACAAAATGTGAGAACTGTTAAATTTTTAACTACAAAGAAATTTCTGAAGTACAGAAAGGTTGGAAATAAATATCAGTTCGTTTGTAATAACTTCTATATTAAAATATTCTTAAATTCACTTTTAACATTTACTTCAAAATTACAGCGATAGCAAACTTAACACTAGTGAAAGAGAGTTAAATCATTGATGCAGATATTTCCAGTTCTTGGGTTCTATCATATAAGAGGTAATCTAATTATGATTTATTTAAATGAACCATATACTGTGATAGAGCACAACAGATTGCCATCTAAACTTTTATGGTATAGGTAAGATATTAACTAGATCACAGAATAAAACAGTGACAAAATATCTAATAAATTAATTTTCCTGTGCTATTCAGTGTAATTTTGGAAAGTTTGTTACTACTGTAAATAAGATTAAAATATTTCTGTATCTAAATCTGCTTACAGTTTAATCAATTTATAGAGAAAACTTTGATCAATTTACCTCCTTACTGACATAGTATATTGAGCTGTTTAAACTTCAGGGAAAATATTTACATGTTTTAATGCTTAGAATTAGACACTATCATGAATTGTTTGAGATATAAATCTCCCTTTTTGCCTGCACCTCACAGAAGTTTCACTAAAGGACAAGATTACTCCCTTCCCCGTCAGTCAATTTAGAATGGTTGGAAATCTCATTAATCATTTCTTGGAGGGTACTTCTAGGACACAACTGTCTCAATTACAAATAGGGTCATATGAAAGTTAATGAGTCCTTTAAATAACTCATTGGTTCCCTGTTCCATTTATTTTTGCTATGATGTTAGGGCAGAGATTACTTTCCTGTGACACTGGAAATTAAAAATAATTGTCATTTGCAGATTTGACACTATTTTTGATTTGTTATTATGTGTTACATTTTATTTTTAGTCTATTAATCATAGAAAATAATTCTAGTTGCAAGAGTAGAGATCAATTTCATGATTATTAAAATATGATATTATAATGAAATATAACAAATGAAAGAATGAAAATAAACAAATTTGTTAAAAATATTAAACATTTTTTTACTCCAAAACCAGGAAGCAGGAAGTCTCTTCATAATAAATATTAAGTGTGGTAACAGTGGTGTTTATTGAAAAAAGGTGAGGTTATAAAGCAGTAAAAAATAAATAAAAATATTTCAGATGCCTTACAAAATTTTATTTCTCATTCTCACAAATTCTTCATCGATCCCATAATACCCAAGGTCATTATTCTTTGTGCAGCAAATCAGTGATGCAGGCTGCTTCAATCATGTGACTCTACACAAGTCTTTGTTGTTGCTAAGTTAGGGAAAGTTTGGAAATCAAACATGAGCCAAACTCTCTTGGCTTGAAAGTACATATGACACTTTGATTCACCTTTCATTAGCCAAAACGAGTTCATGGCTTTACCTAACCTCTGAAGCGAGGAAATGTAAAGGACTAACACAATATGTAGTAGGTATATCATTTGAGGATTGTCTCTGTCATCCACTATCCTTTGTTCCACAAAGAAACACATTCTACAAAGAAACATACTCAATTCCTCTTCAACAACTCAAACTCCAGTCTCTGTTTCCAGGTCACCCTGACCTCCGGCTAAATGTGAATTTCTGTATCAGGTTCAGGTGTCACTACTTTTAACCAAAACTTGTAAACAAAAAGATAAGTTAAGGGAGCCAATCATATACTTACAAACACATGACATTTAATAAATGATAATAATAAATTATAATAATTAATATTAATAATAATAATAATAGAAATATAAAAGATACCATTAAGAGAAGAGGAAACTGAGAGACACACAGTAGTTATTATTAGTCTACAGATATTTTAGTCCTGTGACAGGCATCATGAGAGTTGCTAAACTGGGGTTGGGGGATGTTCCTCCATTGCATCTAAATTCTTTTGGGAGCCTCCAGAGAGTTCATAATTCTCTGTGCCTCCTGGCTTCAACTTTAAGGATGCTTTTTTTTTTTTTTTTCCTCAATACACTTGTTCCTGTCAGAAGTGGGGAAATAGCCTCTGAAGAGCTTTCCCAACTAGCTTTCTACTCATAGAAAGATTGAGGACTTAAGAGTCATTTTAAAACTGTTAAAGTGTTGTTGTTGTTCTTGTTGTTGTTTGTCCAGATGCATATTTTCTTTACCAGTGTAACTTACAAACACCTCCTAAGCTTTAATTCTAATCTTCTCCATGTACCCAGAACAGACTCAGCTCTTTTCCATGTTGTACATCTCTACTCTTTTATTCCATTTTTTATTTTCTCTATATAACAGAGTTATACAGAAGCTATTTGAATTTCTGAGCAGAGCCACACTCTTAATCTGGTTTTAACCCTGAGACATTTTACCAAGTTATTGATTGTCACATTCTTAACCTGTTTTTTGTTTTGAGGCGATTTATTCAGAAATGTGTTATCAGACATCTATCTGTAAAGATTTTTTCACTCATTTTTATGATCTTGAAGCAATTGTTTTTCCAACACCAAAAGTCTCTGTTTTAGACTCTCTCTACCCCTTTCAGTTCTTCTTACAGAATAGCCAATTCTATTCTGAGCTCACGTATTACTTAATATATGTTGTCAAATAAAGTTAATAGCAAATCGCACACATTACTAATATCCTGCTTTCAAATCAGTCACAAACAATGTTCATATCTCATTGCTCAGTACAACAAAGGTTTATTGCTGGCTCATTCTGAATCCAGTGCATATTAGAGCAAGGCTATGAGCCCTGTTCTCCTTGTAACAAATCAGTGTTCCATGCTGTTTTGATGTTTTGGTTTCACAGCGTGTAGCCTTTTAGGCACATGGTAGAGGAAGAGAGAGTGAAAAATGGTATGATATTTTTGCTATTTTAGCCTAGAAATGAGACAAGTGACACTTCTTTTCATACTTTATTTTCCAAAGTAGTCTTATGGTTTAAAATAGTTATAAGAGTACATGGAAATGTGGGGAATAAAATGAAATATTTTGTGAGAATTAATCTCTGACACAAGACCAGAAATCCCCATGTTTCCTAATTATATCTTTGTAAAGATAATAGTGTAATACATTTATCTACTTTAAGATAAATGTTTCTATAACTATCACTATCTCAAAAAAAAAAACAAAAGACAGTAGAAGACTGTAGGTTTTTTTAAGGTTATCACTATCCTGGTTTGTTCACTCTAGATTTTGGTCTCAGAGAAGTTAAATTAGATATTTTTTTCTAAAACACCAGATATCTATGAAGCATTTATGGTCATTAGCTTTAATTGGGAAACTTACTCTATTTGTAATTTGTCTACTTCCATACAAACAATATAGATATTTAATCCATAATTTTCTGCTAATATCAATAAATCATATTATTGGAGTTTGTAAGAAAAATCTAATTCTTTTGCCATTGAAAAAAAAACAAGTTTTTGCTTGAAAACTTTAAAATAATTTGAGGAGCCAGTTAAATTTGGAATTCTTAAGTAAAAATGGTCTGAAAATTAAAACATGGTGTGACATTCATTATTGTAAATAAACTAATAAAGCAAAAGAAGAAGGATAGTGATGAAGAGACAAAAGGTTTAGAAGGGTAGATTAAATTTAATGACCAAAAATATTTAATTTTGTCTTAAACAAAACCTAAGAATGTGGTTAATTATCAGATACACATGCCTCCACCTCTATGTTAATACTTGTAGTATTATTCTGTTTGATCTCTTTTCTTTGGAAACTCTTGGCTAAATGATACACATACAGAGAATTCTGCTCTAATCAGAGAAAGTATGTTTCGACTTTGAATGTGACTTATAGTCTGACTTTTTTATCTGTCCTGACTTCTAAAGAAACAGATTTCTTTAAAAACAGAAACTATTAAGATGCAGACATGTTTGACATATTAAAACTCTACATTTGATTGATCTTACCAAACAATTTGAATACATATCAACAAAAATAAAGTTTACATCTGCCACAACAGGCATGTTTACAATCATTTTAATGATAACATTAGATGTAACTCTTCAGGGCTTACTTATCCAGGCTGAGATATAAAAATCATGTGAGATAAGTTTACTACCTATGTACAATGAAAATAACCTATTTAAATGAATCATGTTAAATACAGATAGAATTTCACTTATTTTCTATGTTAAAATATGACCTTAAACAAAGTGTTTTTTTTCATTTTGTGGTATAACATGTTTTTAATTTAAACCAGAAATAAATAAATAAGTAAAATTAAAATTAAATCAAATAAATAAATAAATAAATAAAATAAAATAAAATAAAATAAAATAAAATAAAATAAAATAAAATGGCTCTCCTAATCTCAAAACGTTTGAACTTTGATGTCTCCGAAGTCTCTTACTTGACAGATGGGTTTTTAACACATGTAAGACACTTGAGCTTAAAAAGCTTTTCCAAAACACTAATCTGGTTCTTAAGCCATCTTGTATTTAGGTGTTTTCAGGAAATTGGCAGTTAAGTAACCATAACTTTAGTGTTTCTATATTTCTCTTTAAAAAGGGTAAAAATTTTTGCATGTTGTTTTTTAAAAAAAAGAATAACAAGATGATTCCTCCTGAATCTGTACTGTTTTTAAGCACATAATCTTTCATTTTTTAGGCCAGGAATTATTTGAGTGTACTGCTGATTACACTTAAAACCATTATTAAATGGATTTTGAACTTTTTTCTTTAATTTTTAATCTTATTTTTATATACCTCTTTCTCTATTTCCAGATAACCATACTGTAATTATTACCAGAATTTTTAGTAATTCCTTATACAATTTTATATGATAATGTAGAATACAAAGAAAAAAATAAATACACTTTCATTTATTAATGTTTTCTATGAAACTGTATGAACCCCTTGGAATGGAAGCACAAAGAAGAATCATAAATAAATTTCTAGTAGCTGCTAACTTATTAGAGAAATACAGCACCTAAGGAATTTTTAGTTTCTGATAACAGGCCCTTAACTTCTTTCTGTTTTATTGTCCTAGTAAAAGCTTCCTGATTCTTCAGCTTTTCCCCAGGGCCATGTAGAAAAAGCCTCATTAAAAAGATTAAGAAGTAAGAGTGCAAGCTAATTGGAATACTTTATAGTTATGATCATAGGTAGAAATCTAGAGTATCAAAGTCAAAATCACCCTTTATAATTACAAAGGAACAGATTACAAGGAACAATTTACAAAACGAAGATATTATGAGAAAAAAATAAATAAGAGTAGGGCCTCATTTCTATGTCTCACATTGTGAGCATTAGAAATATTGGTGGTGAAGTTCTCTTCAAAGAAATCTTGTATGTGTCAAACACCAAATCAAGTAAAGAAAAAAAATATAATGGGAGTTTTCCTGATTAGATAAAATAAAATCAAGGGTTTATTTGGCTCTGACTTTTCAGGTATGTTGGAGTTTCAGGTATGCTCCACTCTGGTAGAAAATTGCTAGAATTAATCTAATTTCTCTGTCTCTCCCCATGTGTCAACGTGATGTATTCTGATGGTCCTATCCACTATTTACAGGAGGGAGGCCTATTTTGCAAATCTGAAATATGTAATGACACACTGTGAAAGTGCATTTGGTTTTCCTGTCTACGCAGCTTTTATGATTTCATTTCCCCCTTTTGATTTTTGAGTATGTAACTGTTTAACTCAACAGTATACACCTGGCTTCTGAGTAATCTAGACCAAGCTGGTAAGAAAACAATTCACAAATCTCTAAAGTCTTGGCCACATTAATATGTCAAATTTAATAAAACCATGCAGAGATCCTAAACATACCTGCTGAATACTGATTCGAGATATCCTTCCTATGTACAATCGAAAATCCATTGTTTAGGTAATTCTTAGAAACTTTAAAGTAGTCATCATAGTAAAGAAATAAGTTGTGTACTTGGATAAAAATGTATTCCACCTATCTTTCTGCTGCCAAATACTGACAGCAATTTTTAAAAATATATTAATAAAATTATATAGGATCAAAGGGAAAAATGTTTATACTTTATATAGAACAAAAAAATTGCAGGCATATAAAACCTTTTAAATTAGAGAGAGAGAGAGAGAGAGAGAGAGAGAGAGAGAGAGAAGAAAGAACAAAGAAAGAAATTATAGCTTCCAAACTATTTAAAATACATTCAAGGATACTCAAAAATTTATATAATTGGATGTTGCCTATGCAAGATGAGATTAACAGGATATAGGTAATTTCCTAAACTCTGGTTTTCATAATTATTTTGTACCAGAATAACAGCTGCAAGTCTCCTCTGCATAAAGTAAATACAATTTTGATTGTGTTTCTAAGACATTTTATATTTAGAAAACAAGTGCAGCCACTGGTTGTCTTTAAGTTTCTATTGGGACTTGTAAACCTCCTCCCAGTCTCAACGCCATTGTGGTTGGAACCCTCTTGAAAATCCGGCAGTACAAGATTTTTTTATTGATACTTTTAATATATTGAGCTAACCGAAAAAAGCTGGTAATTCAAGTATCACTAGTACTATAACAGCTGGGAATCAATTGCTGGGTCAATTTCAATAATGTTTAGAATATTAACTCTTTTACTACTAGAACTAAAAAATGGTCCTTCTGGTCACAAATACACTTTCTTTTCTACTTAAAGTGATACTTAACTTGGAATACTTATCAATGAAGGCCATACATAACTGGACATTCTAATGCAGAGGGACAGTCACCACTGCCTATGGTTTGCAATCTTGGCTGACTGAGAGTCCACCCTCATAATTTGGAGTTTGGAAGGGTTAAAAAGCCAACTTCTGTTTGCTAACTTGAAGCTGGTATTAAGTGCCACCATGAAAACATTAGCCTTATTAGGAGATACAATAAAGAGATGCCCTAGATGCTCACTTTTCTTCAGAGGCCAAACCCTCTAACAAAAACACAATTGCAAGTTATATCTACCTATCCTAGTTTAAAAGTTACGTTTAAGCAATTTATTTTCACCACAGATACAGGAGCATGGCATTGATTAAAAGCAAATAGATGACAATCTACTAAAATGGGAGAGAAATACACTAGCAAAAAGATACTAAATCTGGCTAGAAAACATGGGTTATGCAAGCTAGCATCAGTGAGAAGAAGGATGATAAAAAGTGGGACCTCCAGGAGACAGCTTCTCCAACGTCTAATTCAGATGCGAATGGGAAAGAAAATAAAAAAGAAAGTTTCTCTCTCAGAAATAGAACTAAAGATTTTGGAACAAAAGCAGGGACAAAACAATTGGCTAATCAGATAACTTATTTTACTATCTGAATAGGGTTTTATGCCATTACTATCCAAGCAGGGTAAGATATATGCTCTCAATAGAAATGATTGTATGTTTCCATGGTTCACATTTAAAATGAAAAATTAAGTTATAGTATTTCTTCTCTGCAATTATAATATTGTGTGTGTTAATGGCAAATGCTTCTGTTATAACTTGAAATCTCTAAATTGTGAGTAATCATATCTAACCTATCAGATAGTAATGCATACCACCTAGCTATTGTAGAAAAAGAGCCATATGCAATAAATGGATGAACCTCTGGAGTAGTTTCACTTGTCGAAGAGGTGAGGATCTTCCATGTAAAAGGAGTATGGATGTTGGATAGCCAGTGGTAAAACTATTGCAGATACCATTAGTTTGCCTCCCACATTTCATTCCCAACTTCCCTCCCCTTGTCAATTCCCAAAAGATTCTCATTCTTCTAGTTTCTCCTGAAGACAGACAAAGTCATGTGGCCCAGTTCTGACCCAAGTAACTTAAGAAGAATTTTAGTGGGGTCTTGTTCAAAAGGTAATTTGCTGAAAAGAAACAAACATAAAAAAATCACTCCCTTCCCTTTGTTTCTGCCTTGAAAATGTGATTCCTAGAGCTAGGGAATCCATCTGTAGCCAAGATACAAGAATGATTAAACAAATAATATACACTAAGAATTAGAAAGACAATAGGTATTTGTACAGTATCCTTTAATTGCTATACGATCTATGAAATAATATACCTCTAAACATCTTTTTAAATAAACAATGCCATTATATTGTACAGCCACTGTTAGGTACTTTTTTTAACTGATAACTGCTGATATATCATTAACTCAGTCTTATCCCAATGTGCACCACATGGTTTTGCAAATTAGAATTTATAGACTGTCATATTAAGAAAAAATTTCATATAAAATTAACATTCTGTATATTACTTGCTAATACTTAAAGAATAGTTAAGTTAAAACTGGGATGTTATTTCTGAGGTATAATTCATAGGAACCCAGTTATATATGAACTACTAAGGCTGATTTCATAAAAATATTATATAATATTCATTTGTTTTTTACAGCAGCTCTAACAAAGACCCAGTATCATTATGAAAGTTGACAAATTTTTAAAAACTAAATCTAAACCTTAAATGTATTGAATAGCAATGTTCACATATAACAAAAGCAGACATATGTAATTGAAATTCTAGAAATAGCACAAATAGCCAGCAATTAGTAGAAAAAAGAGCAAATGGATCTTTCAATAAAAACAAATAAGAGCTGTATAAATGTAGCAAGTATCTTCTTAAATGCGTTTCTGTGGTGAAAATAAATTTAAAAATCCACAGAGGCAAAAAACAGTGAAAGTGAACTCCTAGGAACTAGGCGTGCTAAAAGCCAGTTTTACAATGATGTACCAAACCCAGGAGATCTTAAGTTTTCATTTTGACAGTTGTGCAGGGTACACCAGATACAAGATAAAGGCTTGGGTATGTTTAAAGTAGAGTACATGATAGGAGATTGCTCTATACAGTTCAGTTCCCAAAGGATTACACCTGCAGTAAATCCACAGCACAAGGTACAGTAAATAAATTTCCTAATGTCACTAGTATGATGGGAAGGGGGAAAATTATCTTTTGAGGATTCATAACCATAATCTGGTCTTCATGTAGTATTTCATCAACTTTCCACAATTTACTTGGTACGAGAACTCCCAGGCAACTGACAGAAGTAAAAACAAAACCTATAGTATAAAGTTTTAACTTCAATTCAGAACACTTATACACAGATTAAAAAACAAGAAACTCACAGGGAAAACAAACAAAAAAATGTACTATGAGTGGAACAAGCATAAGCATTCTTGCAGAGAGAGCACATATTAGATGTATAAGAAAATAATCTAAATATGCATGTTTTATCTATTTCAGGAGAAAAAAGTAAGTTTGAACATTTGAGTGAGGATCAAGAAAGTTTATAATGTCTGTAAAGATTTAAAAGAAAATCAAATCAAAATTTTAGAAATAGAAAAAATAAAATAAAAAACAGTGCATCAAGGGAGAAATACAAATGAGAGATATAACTAAAGAAACTATTCATGAGTCAGAGAGAACAATTAAAATATCAAACACTCTTTGTGAGACACAGAAGGTGAATGAAAAAAGGCTGTTATAAATCTAATTGAAATTTCAGAATAAAAAGAATAAAAGAATCAGTAAAAGGCAATATTTGAAAAAAAGGAATATAATTCTAAATTTTGAGCTATAATTATAAAATTATCAATATATATTTACAGAATAAAGAAAAAAATTCAACTTTTTATTCTGGAAGAGCAAAAAATTACCAACAGGGTAAATGGAAAAAAAAAATTCTGAGCAAGGTATATTATTACAACAATATATTATTTAATGCTACTATAATAATAATAATAATAATTAAATCTTTGGGATGAGGAGAAAATTTTTAAATGGCAAGAAAGAAAAGATATATTCTTGTAAAGGAATGATAACTGAGTTCCTGTGAACAACAACGATAGTAATTAGAAGCACTGTAATATCTCCAATATGATGAAAGAAAATAAGTCTTGTACCTTATAATTCCATACCTGGAATTACTATGCTTCAAGACTTAAGGTAAAATAAATAAAATATTTGTTTTTAGGAAAACAAAAACAAAAAATTCACCTGCCAACTGATTCATTAAACAAACTTCCAAAGGCTGGAATATACTTGTCGCTGGGGAGCATCCCGTGTTGAAGGTTTGGCATACAAGAAGAAATCATAAGAAAATATCAAAGCATTAGGTAAATCTCATTGGGTGTGAAATAAAGATACATTCTTAGTAGGATAGCTAGTAATTAATAAACGATTAGCATGTGTTAACTTGTTGATGTTGCCTTTATTGATGATTTTAATGATGCCTTTGTATTATTCTCCCGTATAATTTAACAGAAGTATATGGTGTTTTGTTCTGTGTCCAAAGACTTTCTTAATTGGCAGCAAATATATATTCTTTTGCAAAGAAAGCACAAAAGTGTAATGTTTATTGTTTGAAGTTTTTAAATCTAGATGATTTACATTTCCAAGTTTATAATGTTTTTAAAGATATACTAAAACTCCTGGTGAGAAATTCAAAATTTTACAAAGCTCAGTATTTCTATATGCTTATAAATAGCAAATAAGAATAATCTACTTTATCTTATTTGATACCTAAATTGTTGCATTCAAACTAAAATTGTAATATGCAAAATGCACCAGTCAACTGCTTAATAAACATTTGTTGAGTTTATGTTACATTAAAACGTCTACATTTCCCTGAAAAAGCTTTGTAACCTTTGTCACAGCATTTTTTTCTAAGTTTCTTCCTTTTTATTTTATTCATACATAGGCATGAGGAGTCTCTAACATGTAATGTGGCATTGTGGAAGGGAGACAGGCAAAACCTTCTCAATTAAGAGTTTTGAAAAGTTTAGTTAACCTTTACAGACCTTTATTTTTTAATATGTAATTCAAGATACTTGAAGGAAATGTCATTTCTGGTAGAGTGGCACCTAAACATTGGGTTTCAAGGATAACAGATAAATCATGCAAAGTTTATACAACTGCCATGGTACATGGAAAACAAAAAGACTGTTTCCATTTGTCTCTGTATGCCAGGCATTGTGCTAGGAGACTTACACCTTATTCAATTTACTTTTTCAAATGACTAGAGCAGTTATTTTAAAAAGTAAAATTAGGCAAACTAACTAAAAACCAAAAGACATGTTAACTGGCAATCCATTTTTTAGTTCATGTCTCTCAACTTTCAAACGTGTATAATCTAGCTATTTCTTCACCTTTTTATCCAACCAGTCTTTTAAGATTCTAAATTGACTTTCATTCCACCCTTTCTTTATTGAAAGTAATAATAGTTACCATTTATTGTGTCCCTGCAATTCCCCAGAACCTATAATATAAATGAGTCTAGTGCCTTTTCCTCACTTTTTGTCCTGATTAATATCACTGTGGCGTGTGATATTTCTTACCATTCACTTCTCAGCACATTTCAAGCACATTACACCTTAATTCCCCATTGTATCCTTTACAATCAATCACAGTTGCACAGTATGTCCTATTTTGCTTCTGCATCCATCTAAAATCTGTTATACTCAGTGTGGCAAACCTAGAATAATAGATTTTAGAGGGATGTGCTTTTACATCAGACCCTTTTGTGTTTCTTCCTTGGCATTTTACAACGGTCCAAATGCTTTCACATCAAAACTTCAGTGGATAGTAACTTTGACATCACTAAAATTTATCTTAGCATTTGCTAGAGATTCATCATAGAAAATTGCCCTCTTCCCTGCAACTCATTGACTTACCATGGATAGAAAACATTATTATTTAAATTCGCCTTTAATTAAAAGAAAAAAGCTAACTTATTTGTGTTTGATTTAATTGTTTCCAAATGAGAAGGAGAAAGCAAATGTGCTTTCTGAATTGCTGAGATTCTTGACCAAAATAAGTTCGGTGAGAAAAACTATGCTATAACATATGATTTGTGGAAATGGTTATTTGTGGAACAAATTAATTTAGATAGAAGGTATAACAATTATGTAATCATTTCATTTATCAGAGAATCATGCACTGGCTTTCAATACTCTTCTATCGTGAGGTATAAAATGCAGGAGCGTTAACAATATTAAAAAAATGCAAATATTTGCTAACTCTTCATTAAAAATTTTTATTTTTTCCTGATTTGAAAGAATGATTAAACTGATCACATTATGAAGTAGAACTAGTTATATGATAATTGATTTTCAGGATAATTTTCCCAGTGGCAAGCCAAACTAAATAAATACTACAATATTAATTTTGTCCTGTATAAGATTCAACAAAAATAATTTAATGTTATCCTCTTGTATTATGTGTTCATTTGCTATTTAAAAGAAAACAAATTCACAAGAATCATATTTTATAGATTGATATATATATATATATATATATATATATCACACACAAAATATATTTTTTTTTACAATTAGTGATTGTGGTTATTCATCAAAGGGCATTTTCTTCTATAATTTTCGAGATAAAAAGCATTCTTTGGGGTTAACCTGTGCCAATATGGTTATATATTATCTTATTAAGCAAGCAACCTGGATTTAATTCCCAGCCCAGATTGCACATTCCCCAGGCTACTTTGTTCAACACCTATAAAGCGGAAAATTACTAATGCTACATGAAAGCACCTATTTTAGTTTTAAGGAAAGGTGCTAGTTTCCAATAAAGGAATCAAGTGTTATTTTTCTTTGTTTTCTGTTGGAAATGTACTACTTGTGGCCTTTCAGCAGGAGAGGTAAAGCCACCCCACGAAGGGCTCCCTTCCCAGTGTACCCACTGACTCTGTGCACTGCCACATACTTTTCTCATAAGAAAAAAAAATGTAGGTATTAGAAATTCTAATTATATGTTTCTACAAAGCGTATTAACATGGAAATGCTTGAGGGAGAATTAACCTCTTCCTTGTTTAAGGCTTTCAAAAATATTTGTGTTTCTCCACACTTGTACTCTTAAAAGCCAGTTTACTATTTTCCCATAATATCTACATCTAAAAGACACAGACAGTGGCAACTTTTAGAACTTCTCCCAGCTGTTCTTGAAGTAGTATCACTCTTCTTTGTCCCCATATCTTAAGGTTTAAGATTGAAAACTATAGACTTGCAGCTGTCAGTTTATTCGAAACTGCAGGCATGTGCATTCGTGTGTCTGTATGTGAGTGTGCTATTCCTCAAAAATATCAATAGAGGTGGAGAGACAGCTTTCTCTCCTATGTGACCCTTGATTTCTGGAATAGGAGAAAAAATGGGAGCAGCCTACTTGAGACTGTCTTTATAATGTTATAAGAGGATTGTAATTATGAATTTTAATTTTAACAACTAAACGTATTGAAGGGACAGAGTAAAAAGCAGAGTCACTAAAGCATAAAGTTGAATAGAATGTAATAAAGACATTTTATTTTCAGAAATAATTTATCTTAGAGGAATACTAGAATTCTGGTTTTCCCCTGCTTCCTAATTACTATGAATCATTGACTCTATGTTCTGTAGTTTCATTATGATGTTTCCAAAATATCAGCCAAATCAATCTTATATATCAAGCCTATTTGATAGGCTTCGTTTACTTCTTAAAATATTGACATTTGGGTATAGTGATATATTCTTGGTTTCTACTGTTATAACGAAACAACTGAGATAAAGTGGAATGGGCTCAAATTTATTAAACTTTAAAAAATTTAAAAGACATGTAAAAATTCCATTGGAAAATCATAAATTTTTTCCTAAATATGTAGGAAAATTTTTCATGTTATTTTTTTATCATGTCAATATGAAACAGCTGGATTAAGAAAGATAATATTTTAAATTCAGGTTTGTTTTGTTTCTTCTTTCAACAAGAGGTCACGGACCACCTGTAAACTGGATCTCGATGGATTAAATAAAACTTGTGAAACCGAGTCCTGGTAATACAATAGAGTCTATAAAATAGACACCTTGTATCTGTTTCCCCATTATCTCATCCTCCTGAGGTTCTTCCCTAATCCAAATGTGCATTTACTTTAAAATACATGATCTATAAAATTCTATGACATTTCTTGACTTCTTTCCTAAGAAACCCATTGTGATTTTTCTTACTGTGCTGGGCAAACTTTGAACTCTTAGATGGTATTTATGATAGCTCAAAAGGAATGCCTTGATAAGCCCACAAAGCAGAGTAATGGCTTAAAAAGCCTACTGATGAAAAGGTTGGTGGGAGGCAGAGCTAACCACATATATGGATCATGCAAGAGACTACAGGAGGTCACAGGTTTTTAAGGAGTGAAGATCAAGCAGGGTCAGATTGGTTACAGCCAATTGCACGGCCACATTCTTCTCCATTTATCCTCAGCTGAATCTCTAATTATGACCTACACAATCAGTGTCAAAGCACTAAAGAGTGGAACTGTATTGTTCCATGGTGAGTGCTTAGCAAAAAAGCTGGAATTTGATACTTAGTCACAGTTTGCAAACAATGTGGTTGAACCACCTGAGGGGTCACATTTTTACATTCTGAGGCAATTTATTAGTAATGGTACCTGTCAGTCAGAAATCTCCCCAAAGCTCTTTCATTCCTAAACATTACTTTGATATAGAAATGGTTTAAAGTAAGAGACAAATAAAATAAGAGTTAGATCATTTACAAAGAAACATCACAATATTCCCTTTATCCTTTCCTGATGAACAATCTTTGTAGTTGCGCTCTAAGTGGTGTGAAGATTAAATTGGATGGATTATTTTAAAAGCAAGACTTTTTATATGTCTATGAAGGATTTTTAAAGTTCCTAAATTATTTCCATGACTATTTTTATTTTAACCGAAAATAAAAGCAGAAGCAAAAACTATGGTTGAGAGACTTTCTGCAATGACACTTTTCCAGGCTATAGCACTCCAGATAGGAATCATTCAAAGTTGAAAAAGCTTGTCTAAATTTAAAGTGTCCTGCATAAGGATGTTACACAGCTTTCTCCCTACACACATTCACATTCTCATTCTCATTCTCATTCTCATTCTCTCTCTCTCTCTCTCAATGTCTCTATCTCAAAACGCATATACAATCATATGCAAATGCACTTAATTTTCAATGCACAAAGCAAACTTCCATTTCTGATTATCAAACTTTTTTTTCCAAGACGAATATATAGAATTCAAGAAAAATTACTTTTCTACCCTTGAAAGAAAATACCACCTTTTAGAAACAGGTGAAATATTTTAATAGTTTTTTAAATTAGTTTTTCATACATGTTCCTGGACTTATTACTCTTTTGTATATTTCTTTCTTTCTACTACTAACTTCCATTTAAGAAGTTACTGTTTATAAGTGCTACATTTATTACTACATATGTAGAACAATGTTTCTATTGCCACATGTTTCTATTACCTCTCTAAATGAAGGATTTTAAGAATGGAAGTCACATTCTCTAAAGATTTTATGTGTGTCATTTAAAACAATGAATAAAGGATTTAATGTAAGGAACAGAACGTATGGTAGAAAGCAAATTCATCAAGTGAAATTGCATATGTAGAGAAAAAAGATCTGAAAGCAGCCTAGATTTTATTCCATCTATTCCTTTGTTTTATATTACAGAAATTTTAATAACTTAAAAATACTAAGCCAGAATATGAGCATGATAATATAATACAATAAAAATAACTAATATTTAAAAATCATAGTTACATGCTAGGAAATATGATCCACGTTTCACATGTAGTATCTCAATTAATTCTCAAAACAGTCATTTGAGGTAGATATTATTTCAAATATAGAAGATGAGGAAAATTAGTCTTGAAGTCACACACTCAGCATCATTATAAATTCCTGATACTCTATCAATTGATACTTTACTGAGCATTATAATGGTATTTCTGACAACCTGCTTGTCATTAATCTGAATAGTTTATTTGATACCAGTTTAAAAAGAAAGTAAATTACAACACCTGTTTACTCATTTTATATTTTTAAAAATAATTATATAATCAAATGTTATAATATTTCATGCTTTGAAATTTGGAAGCTGTGCACATGCATAAGCATGTCTATCTATGTATTAATCTCAACTCCAAACCTGAGCTCCATTCACCATTTCTATTGTCCAAACACTAACATATTAAAATAAAAGAATTGATTTTGCAAATACTAGTTTAATAATTAACCCAAGTAAGAACCATCAGAACATGCTAAATTAAATGGTTAAAACATTGTCAGGAAATTAAATCCTTATATTGTTTCAAAGTAATGTCTCACAGATAGTTGGATAAATATGTACAATAAAATGTAACTTTACAAAGAAAAAAATCTTACAAAAATCACTGTAACCACATGGTAATTAAATTTAGCATCTTCAAGAAAGAAGCTAGATGCCATTATGTAAATCCGATATAATAGGAATTTTATAGAATACCTGTAGCATTCTTACCCAAAATGTTTAACCCTATTTTAATCCTGACTAAGCACCCAGACAAATCCAGATGGTGAAATATTCTATGACATAATTAGAATGCATATTTAAAAGAAAAAGAAAGTAACATGAAAAACAAAAAAGACAGGATGAAATAGCGTAAAATTGAAGGGCTGTTCTTCCACATTAAAGGAAATTAAAGAGACGTGTAAAACAATTTCAGTGCGGAATCCTTGCTTGATTCCTGAATCAAAATGATCAAAAGAATAAAGAAACAAAGAGGTATAAAGAATACTATTAATCGGGGAAATTTGAATAAGAGCTTTATGAGATAATATTATTGTTAGCATATAGTTTTCAAAAGGTAAAAACATGACTCGCAAATATAAAGTTCATTTATGTCAAAGATTTTTATCTAGCTCATCAATTAGTGAGGAACCAGTAAGATGTTAAGTTTAGACCAAAGATTATATGAGGAGCTGGGTTTCAATAGATAAATTAATAAATAAATATTAAGATAACATTGCTGGGTTATATATAAAAATAAGTTTATAGCTGTCAGGGTTATCATCTTTTTAAATAGGTAGAAATAATTTACACCTGTGCACAGACATCTATGAGCTAACCTCTTTTGTTTTACAAACTTTAGGCTTTTAAAAACAGAGAAGATAAAAATTTACCAGATTTACCACTTAGTATTACTGAGCGTATCAAGGGAAACTCATACATCTTTTTTGACTATTAAAAAGTTTTAGATTCTTTTATATTGTTATATCTAAATTAGAGATTTTAGTTGTGATAACAAACTGCCTATATTAGGAGAATATCTTAGTTTTTAGGATATACATGCTGAAATATTTGGGGATTGTGTTTCATAATGACTGCAATTACTTTTAAATGATTCAGAGAAAAATACTTAATGAATCTAGTTAATATATTATATAGGGGTCAGTTTTGCAAAACTTCCAACTTCCCTGTAGGTTAGAATTTTTTTGAAAAATAAACATTTAAGGACAAAAGAATATAATATTTGGTTTGTTTTGGTGTGTTTTCTTGTTTAAATTTAAAGGCTGATAACAGTTTGCTTGTAAGTATGCCCTAGTTTTTTAGTCATTGGAAGCAGTGTAGCTTGGAGCATAGGCTCTTAAGTGAGAGGTTTTTTAAAAGTAGATTTCAAATATCAAAATTGCTACTTACAAGCTGTGCATCATTGGACAATTTAAACATAGTCTGTGCTTAATTTTCTCAGCTGTATGATAAGGATATAGCATTCAAATTACCTAGCACATATTTAATACTCAATAAATGCCATTTAATTTAATAGTTACATTTTATATCTCTAGTAATTACACTAGTAGTCTCTTTTGTTAAACTAAACTCCTACTTTCCTTTAAAATATGTTGTAGGCCTAATACCACAAGCCTCAAAAAGTTTATCCATGTAATCTAGACTTTCTTGTATTGATTTACAAAAAAACTTCAATATCTTTTTTATTGTTAAGACATTTATGAGCTCATGTTGTTGCTAGTTATCTCTTGCTGATCAGCATCTATAAAAGGAAGTTATAGTTACACACATTTACTTCATAACTGCAACATTTTTAAGTTGGAAAAAAATCTTTGACTTGGAACTTTGGGTCTAAAACAAGATAAATAGGAGCTATCTTAAATGAGACTATCAACCTTAAATTAGACAAAAGATTGAAAAATTATTGGAACTTAAAAGTCAGAAAATACAAAAATATTCTCAAGTTTTTCTTTCTTTGAAATTGGACAGGTATAATTTAAAACAATATTTGTAGAAAAAGATTTAGAGCAAAAACAAACTTTCAGAGGGGAAAATGATACAGAGGCTATTCATCTATTTTTAATCCACATGGAGCCACAGCTTGAATATAGCAGAATAATTAGAGAAAAAATTCTGTTCCAAAGAGAAATAAAATTCAGTTCCTGGGTTGTTCATTAAGGTCCCATAGTAATTCCAATTTTTAAGGCACGATACTTTGAGAAAAAACTAATTTGCTTGATCTGTAACTGGCTATACTATTTTAAAATTTAGGCTCTATGATAAACTTCTTTTTAAATTTGGCTGTATTATAAATAGATATTTAATTCCAGTTCAAAGAAACTCTACTCTAACCATGAATAAAGAGTATTTTACCTATACTGTGATTTAAAAATGTTCTACTTTAGTACAAATGGTTCAAATTTACTTCAGATAATCTGTACTCATTACATGACTCCCTACAAAGATAAATTTATAATAAGTATAGATAGCTACAATGTCATTTGGAATAGAACTGGAAAAATGATGAAAACCTTCATTTAGATTTGTAACTAATAGTTGTGTAAAATGTTTACTTACATGACAGAAGACAGGAAATTCACTTTAAAATTTCTGAAAAATAAATTGTTATAACTGGCTTGTAAATTTATTGACTCCCACCAAAAATTTTGAACTTCTTTATGTTTCCATTACAAAATTTTGTTTTATTTCAACTATAAACACACTCTCATACAAATTTATGTTCAAAATTTTTAATTTTATAGTGATTTAACTTAATACCATGAAAAACATTTTTATTACTTGCATTTACACACCAGTTATAATAACAAATTGCTAATTTAAACAAATGGTATTTGCCTTTCATTTTTTATTGCTATTAATAATTAGTTCTCCTAGGCATCAGTTTAGATGTGAGGAATAAAATAATCCAATCTAAATTAGATTGCAGATAAGAACACTGCAGTAGTTACTAAATTTGTGGTTTGTAACTCCACTTTTTATTTCCTACATGATTTAAAAGACAAATGCATAAAAATAATTCTAAATCTAGTATTGGGCACATGATATGTATTATAATCTGTGCCACCAACATTAAGGGAAGGAGCAGAATGTATAGGAGTTTTGTATGCTATTGATGGTAATTTGGTATTGATAAAAATTAGATTATTATAGATTTGGGGTGTTAATTGTAATCCCCATGGTAACCAAAGAAATATAGCTTGAAAGAACCTGTATTCAAACTCAAGCAGTCTAACTCTCAGTATCTGCTCTTTCAGAATATAATAAAGCTACTTTAAACTGGAGTCGGAGCTGCCATGCCTGAGGAACTGACTCATATGTCTTATGTCTAAAATCTTTGAAATGTTAAAATAGGACAAAATAATCTTTGAACTGGGCCTAAACAACCATGTTTCCCAAGGAATTGTTTGCAAAGATAATAAGAAAGCAGTTATTATGACTCTCAACTGAAAATTAAAAACATTGTTTAGAATTAGCATCATCAATTAGATAATAATTACAATTAGCACTAATAGAAATGCTTACCATCTATTGATGTCATTGTTCCCTTTCCATTACTCATAAATACATATTGCCAATGTCTCCAAATTGGAACACTATTTGGGCTTCTGGTTGAACTAGCACATACCCAATAACTATTTTTATTAATCTCAAAAAGCAAAAATAAAAAAAGTTTGTTTCCTTCTTACTTCAAAAGGCCTTTTTTTTTTTAAGTTAACTGCTCTTATGTCATGCTAACTAACTGTAAAAAAAGATTCACTCATTTATTGAGAAAATATGTCTATTGACCATCTAATAAAAACTATTGTAATAGATCCTGGCATTATAATGCTGGACAAAGTATTACTCCTTCCTTCCAGGACATCATAGTAATCATTGTAACATTTTAATTCATTGTAACATAATATACAAATTTGTAAAAAAACAAAACAATATTTAACCAGTAAGTACAACATAAAAGAAGACATGTTTGTTGTCTCGGTGCTATAAGAATACCATGGAAAGACCTGTAGGTATTAGACTTGAATATGAATTTATCACTATGTAACTATTTGTAAGTTTTAAGTAGTCTCTGATTTCTCTTTGACTATGCTTCCTATCCCTCTCCCTCTATAAACACACTGATTTCCATGCTGTTTCTTGAAAACACCAAACACATTCCTGTCCCCAGGCCTTTGTATTGATATTCCTTCAGCATATACAACCCCTCTCCATAACCCTGAGACTCCCTTTTTCATATTTCACTTCACCAAAGAAGTCTTCTCTAGTCACCCTGAAAAAAAAGAATTACATTCCTCCCCAGATACTTTCTACTCAGTTTGTACCCTATCCTTTTATTTTCATCATAGCAGTTTAAATAATTGCATATCTCTATATCTCTGTATAATTCTTTCATTCTCTCTCTCTCTCTTTCTCTCTCTCTCTTTTTAGTTGTTCATTGTCTTTGTTTTCCCAAATGAAAATGAGCTCCATGAAAGCAGACATTTTTATCTGTTTTGTTCACTACAGTGGATCTAGGTACTAGAACAATCTCAGGTTTAGTTGGCCTTCACTAAATAATTATTGATTGATCTGGTCAATTAACAACAACCAGTATTATATAATTTTGATTACATTTAAAAAATCAGCATATGAACCTAACAGTACACAAATTATGTAATTATAAGATTAAGATGGACTTAAATATTCACTCAATCTGCTATTCTGTTTTTAGGTAAAGCAAGTTTTTCTTTTTACCATTTAAAAAGAAATGTTCACCACACCAAGCTTCTCCACTCCCAATGTTAACTTATAAAATCCTCAATTTCTTACAAATCTAACTTAAATATGTCCTAATCAGCTTTAACATAATTTCCCTTTTTGACTATTAGCAGCAAGAAACTTATTATATTCATTGCAATAAATTTTGATAATTTAAACTTAATATTTTTTAACACAAATTTTTACCTTTTCAGATAAATATATTAGCTTTTATCTCTAGGTTCCCTATTCTGATCTTTAAATTCTTTCATAATTTCCCCTGGAAGGCAATGACTTAATTGTTTATACAGGCTTATTCTTCATTTAAAAAATATTTTTAACACAATTAAATTAAATTATATATATAATATACATATTAACATAATGTATATATAATATGTATATAATGTATATAATATTAACATAATGTATATTATATATACATTTATATCCCATATATTATATTCCATAGGTAACATAATATGCTACTGGTAGCTTTATGCTGTTGTAAATGTTACTTGCAAGTTGTGAAAACAGAAAGTTAAATTTCACACTAATATCTCACTCAAAATGTTAAGGAATGTGGATTTGTTGCTCTGTCTACATAAGTGGAATGCAGTATAAACCCAATTGTGGAGGGTACATCTTTGACAATTTTCTTTTTTAGAGTAATATTACTCTAGAGAGATGTAATTAGGATATATGTTCAAAACAAAATATGCATATTTCAGCAGCTTTTAGTAATTAATAGAATAATAATTGAAGTGAAATGTAGCTGATTTTAGGCAAGCACACATAATTATAAGGAAATTCTGACATATATATTATCTAAATGATAAACTTTTATATTATCTAAATAATAAACTTCTCAAGCAGAAAGACATTTTGCGTTAGAACTATAAAATTCCTATCATGCTAAAAGAGCAGACAGTAAATTTTTCTTATCAAATATGATTGTAAAAGAATAAAACTAGCTAAAATTTTACATAGAATGGACAAAAATTACAATGAATGCAAATTCCAATTTTCATTATTATAAAGATATAAAAGTAATCATTTTAGACATGCAGTATTAAAATTAGGTAAATTATTATTATTCAATCATATTGATTTGAAAAATAAATACAGTTGATTCTTGAACGACATGGGAGTTAGTGGTGATGACGCCCTGTACAGTTAAAATTCACATATAATTTTTGACTCCCCCAAAACTACAAATAGCCTACTGCTGAGCTGAGCCATACCAATAATATAAGCAGTTATATAACACAGTAATGTTAGGTAGCTAGACAGACATGAGTGATGGGTTAACAAAAGAACAAAGGTTCAACTTTCTTAGGACTTCTCTGGAACACCCATTCTATAGTTCTAAATCACCCATGCATTCTGAGAATCAAAGGAATGAAGGGCTATAAACCTAAAGCTGGTTTAATCCAGCCACAGATGCTGGTGCAGTAAAGACTACTCTGACCTACTTTTCACTTCAGCCTCATTATATCATCATTATATTATCATGCCTATGCCCAGAAGTTTATGAATCTAATTATAACCGACTAAATTATGAGTAACCACATGCGCAGTAGGCACAGAGTTATATAACAGCCAAATGTCAACCAAAAGGACCTCCTGTGCCAATCAATTAAAAATGCCCTTGAAACCTCCCATCACATCACTAACATAATACAGTCCTCCCTGCTTCCACAGGGGTCAAAGCCCTTTCATTGTAACCCGCCCCTCACATGAAGCATACTTTAATCATACCTTTTGTCTCTGTGAAGTTATAGACATTTTAGGCATGACCCACTTCATCCTTAAAATGTACTTTTAATAAATCACTTTTCCTAAATCTCACTCAGCTGTTATTTTTTTACTTCATTGGTGAAAAGAACTGAGGACTGCTTGTATTACCGGGGCAACAATGGATTTCAGATAACCCCAAAAGGTAGCAATAATATCAATTAACACATATATTGTATGTTATATGTATTACATACTGTATTCTTATAATGAAGTAAGCTAGAGAAAATAATGTCATTAATAATATCATAAAAAGAGCATTTATAGTACTATACATATTTATTGAAAAAAATCCACAGTCAAGTGAACCCACACAGTTCAAACCCATGTTGTTCAAAGTTAATTATAATTCTAATCTTACATATGTAACATGTTAATTTAACCCAGCATTTAATGATTTATTAAAGAAATTGGGTTTATAGGATGCAACCCAGGAAAAAGATTGACTGGGAGGGCCAGGCATCACTGGATTAGACTCACTCAAGGTACAGATTGTTTGTCTCAAAGCCTTTCATATATTTTTTTCATATCCACACATACACAAAAGCGTGTGTGTGTGTATGTGTGTGTGTGTGTAAGTCAAAATTTAGTTTTAACAAAGAAATAAACTAAACTATATAATATTTTTAAGATTTTTATGGAATATAAAGCTCTAAATATCCTTGTATTTCAGAATATTGTTCTTTTCCTAGCATCAAATGACATAATGGAATTTATCATTATTAGCTACTATCTGCAGCTATTTAGATAACTAATTTCTCTTATCACTGGGCTGTCCTAAATTTTGTGTCCAGGGACCAGAACTAAATAAAGGACATATTGGGAAAATAATTTGCTTTTAATTTTAAGTTTGTGTGTGGAAAAAAACTAAGTGCAATTAAAATCATCTTTTCCACCTATGAACACTTGAGGAAAAATTTAGTTTCTACAAGTATGATACACTGATACCTAATTCATCAAATGATGTTTTATGTGCTATTTGATGTTCATGAAATCTTAAGAGGCTTTAAGCCTTTTTAAGCTTTTATTCTTTGAATCAAGAAGTTATATTTTGCCAAGCTTAGCATATAATTAGTTTTTTAAAAGACAATGCTCACTTTAGAATCAAAATTCACTAAATTTAAATTGCATTCAAAAAATAAAGTATTTTGGCATTATTTACTTTGGTTAATACATAGAAAAATAAAATAAAATATGATCCCAAAAAGTTACATAAAATTAAAAATCAAAGTTCGAATATCAAGGTTACTTAAATTAGATAAGATTCAGTTCATTAATTATTTTCTAAGATTTTGATCTAAGCAAGATAGATTGAGTAAAGTCAACTTCAGTGATTAATAAGAGAAGGAAATGTGATAAAATTTAATTAATTTAACAAGCATTTATTTACATTTACCTTACAAAGCATCAAAGACTTGAGTATCCTGTCTTCAGAGAGCTTACAGTTGAGTGATAGAGGAATACACATAAGTAAATACTTACACTATATTACAATAAGTGTAGTGATAGAACTACATTTAGAGTAACACAGAGAAGAAAGTGATTGCCTGTCTCTGGAGGAGTCAAGGCAGATTACACAAGATGAAGTGTAATTGTAATTTTGCACTAAACACTCAACAGTTTTTCAAGGACATAAAGGAGCCAGATCTCTAGATGTCATGTAAATAAGTTTGGACAAAACTTAAAGGAGCGATTTGATGTTTTCATGTAGAAATAACATGACAATATATGTGTTTTAGTAGTCAATCAGAATGTACATTATTTAGAATGTTTCTGTTATGCAAATAGGGCAAAGATTAATACATTCATAATTTCCTGGGACTGGGCTTAAGTTCCAGTTTTCTTCATCAACTTATGTTTCTTGAGGGCCTAAATATTATATTATTTGCATGTGGGAACAGTGAAAAACTACTTATTCTGAAAGATAATTTTTTTTATTTATCCAAAGTCTTTATTCAGCTTCCCCAATTTTATATCACTATTTAAGTGCCAGTAATTCAATTACGTGACAGAAACACAGAAAAGGAGAATCTCAGTGACTATCATCTCAGTTTCTTAGCTCTATGTGCTTTTTAAACGTTATCCTTCACAATAAAAAATTATAAGGGTTTTTTTACAATAGGCTCTCTAGATGGTTGAGGTGATTCCTACAGGGGTCAAATAAAAAATGTTATATGATAAATCAAAGGGAAATAAGCTTTACTAGCTAATCTTTCCTGGAAGACCAGCTGCAATAATAATAATGATAAAAAAGAAATAATAGGATGAACTAAAGTAGACAGAAATGGCAGGTGGGATTTTGTGTCATTTAAGTTAGTAATTAGATTTATTGTTATTATTCAATGTAACCCCTTGCTTTATCTATTCTCTTTTCCTTATTTCTTTTCACTTAACAGTCTAGCTTGAACATTATTTGAATTGATATTGTTATTAAGATAGTCTTATGTAATATGCTCTTAAAATTGGATACAATTTTCCCTTGTTTTAGCTGAGCATATTTCATTTAAAAACATTATCAATTTAATTTTAAAATTAATCTGATACTTTTACAGAATTAGTCTTCTATTTCTAGCTGTTTATTTTTAATAAAAGAGGAAAGCTTCTTTAAAAAACATTAAAGAAAATAATTTTGTAAAGTGGGTATACATTATGATATATAGAAACAGAGTATGCCAGGTAGACCAAATTTTCAAAGAAAACACACCGATAAATATGTTGAAATGTGCAGTAATCAGATTGACATAATAAAAGCATATAGAAAATCAAAAATTGTAATTTATTATTCTACCAAAATATTTTCCATAATGAGTAGTGCTCAGATGTTACTTTTCAAAATTAGTTTCTCTAAATTAATTATATTGCAGTCCAGCATTGATAATTTCTTCAGGCCAATGTGATATTAACTGCTCCCTAACTAACTTCAGCTGATTTTTAAAAATACAGCTAATTTTAAAATTACAGAAAGTAAGAGTCAATGGCTACACAGATGAACAATAGGAGAAAGTCTTCTTGAACTAAGCAATCTATCCTGAAAAGGGTTGGAAAAAAATATGTAACATTATATATTTTCAGGAACTTTCAAAGACCATAGACTATGGAATATACTTTGTTAATCAAAAGAGGATTAAGAGCTCTTCTTTCATCATTCAATAAATATGTATTGGCTATTTGTCTATTGTGGATGTAAAACAGAAAGACCAAAATGATGTGGATACAATTACTGTACTCAAGAAATTTATAGTGTGTTAGAAATGACTTTATATGTTATTGCATGTGAGTGTATATAAAACAAGATAAAAATAGAATTAGATGGTCCTGCAACATTGTGTGTTAGGCTCAACCAATCCAATTAGTTTTTTTCTGCTACTTCAAGCCATCAGACTAATTAATGTGTTACAATGAAATCCATAGAAGACCAAGCTTATAATTACAGTGAGTATGCCATGATAATTATGGGTATAATATAGTTAAAATTGTATTGGTCCATGGAGCTGTAATGAGTCAAATAACTTTTCTCTAGGCAGGATGTGGAGCTAACTCGAAGTGTGAGCTACTTCATTATGTGTATCATCACACACATCCCCACAACCCACTGGAAGCCATGCCTTTTAAACAAAAATGGAGTATCAAGACTATTTCCCACATTTTATGTGTAAGGACAGGGAATGTATTCCCTGCATACTTATTTTGTATGGTAGGTAATTAGATAGCACCCGCCATGTAGAAATAGTCAAGAGTTTGAGGGCTAAAAGATTGTCTGCAAGGTAATGACCAGTACTTTCAGGTTTCATAGTCTTTGAAGGCTCATATTTGTATACAGATTGTAACAGATCTCATTAAAGTTTCTTTCTTATTACAGTTTATTTTTTTCTAAATATATAATAAATCACCATTCTGAAAGTATTAATATATCTCAACTGTGCAAACTAAAGGAAAGGTTTTTTTGGTTTTGTTTTGTGTTTTTTTTGGTAGAGGCCATTGTGCCAAAGAGACAGGAATAAAAGGACACAACAGTAACAAAATTTAAAGAGCTCTGATGAGAATGTGAACACTAGGAAGGCAGAATGGGAACCACTTGTTCATCTTCCTCTCTCCATTGGTAATTTCCTTCTATACGTTTCCTTTAATAAGCTTTAGAAAGAAAGGGATAAGAAAATGCTTATTTTTAATAAGGGTGAGAAAACTAACTTCTTCAAGCCAGATACTTAAATAACTTCAACATTCAATGACTTCTCTGCTGGATCTAGTATGGCCTTAGAATAATGAACATTATCTACTTATACCTGTCTTAGGCTATTGTGATTTAAAGACTGAAAAGTAAGACAATGGGAAATGGCTTTTCTTCTTCCTGTCTGTAGCCCTTAGAAACCTATATAATATCTCCCTACACTTCCCTCTTTTCATTCTAAAATCAAGAACAATTCTCAGTGAATAGGATAAAGAAAGTACAAGAAAGCATGAAAGCCTTGGGACAATTGAGAGTGCATGTGCCTACTTGGATAAATTTTATATTTATGAATTTTACTTCTATCTGTGCCTTAACACTTGATTATATTTCAAGTAAAACTATTTTGTTATTTTAGATTATTGGCCACTGTGCTGGTTTTATTTAGATTGTTTCCACTGAGCATAAGCAAGGCAGTAGTCCTGATTATTTTGACAAAACAATTATGTATGCTATGAATTTCTGAAATATGTCTGATATTAAAACAGAGCCATGAAAATAGATATTTATCATGAAACTTTTCCAACAGTGACCATCAAAGGTTAGTCACCCACACAGAAGATTTAGAAAAGAGTATAAAAAGGTTTGCTTGTGGACTCACTGTTAGAAAGTGGAAGGGATGGTGGAAGGAAAACAGTGGAAAGGTGACAGGACATGTGAAAATTTATGACAATGTCACCAATGCTCTAAGGATCATAAAATACAAAGTAAATGGAATTTATATTGGATTAATGATCAAGAATATATTTCCTTTTAAATGTTGGAATTATTCAAATAAATATTTTCAGATTAGAAACATTCAAATTAGTAAATCTAAGATATATGAGACAGAATGAATAAATCTATTTATATATTCAAATATTTATGAGCATATATCATGTGCTAGGGAAGAGGTTAAAGAAGTTGTACATATCCATGGGTCAAAGATAATGTAGAGGTTGTAGTTTCCAAAGATAGCTATAGCATCTCCCATTGGGCATTTTCTTCTTAAAATGTGACTTTACTACTCCTTCTGTCATCAAAAGGAATTTTAGTCTCCCAGTTCTTGAATCTTGGCAGGACTGTGACACCCAAGGCTATGTCACTAAAGCTAGGTGGTATGGTTTCCATTTGTTGTTCCTGGGAGACTTGTCTTTGGAGTTCCGAGCCATCAGGTAAACAGAATGAATGTCTTGAGGTCATTATGCTTTGAGCAATTCTAGGCTAACACATAGTAAAAAAGGAACATACATACACACACACACGCACACACACACACACACACACACACACAATGAAACTCATACTACAGAGAAAGAAAGAAGAAGGAAAAGGGCGTGGACAACTCCCAGCAGCTTCACACTCCACTGCACTAACTTTAGCCACCATCCAACTGCCTGAAAGGCCTAACCCAGACCTTCTGGCCAACCACTTTTCCAAATTCCTGATTCATAGAGTCAAAATATCAGTATATCAAGATATGTAAAATGTAGCCAAAACAGGATTTTGAATAAAATTTATAGACAAAAAAAAGATAAAATTACTTTCTCAAATAAAATCACTTTTCATAAGCTATCATTTTAGGAAGCTAGAAAAAGAAGAGTAAATTTTATCCAAATTAAGTAGAAAAACGAAAATAATAAAAAGAAGAGAAAAAGAACTAATGCAGTGAAAGTTGACAAATATACTTTGTTAAGTATAAAGTATAAAATAACTAATAGATATTAAACCTCTAGCTAGGCTGATAGAGAAAAAGAGAGAAAAATCACAAGTTATAAATAACAGGACTGAAAAAAGAAATATCACTATAGATTATACAGTTATAAAAAGGATTGTGAGGAGATTTAGTAAACATCTTTATGCTAATGCATTTGACAACTTAGTTAAAGTAGGTCAATTCCTTACAAAACATAACTCACCAAAAGTGACAAAAGAAGAAATGAAAAACTCTGAGTAGTCTTATCCAAATAAAGTAATCAAATTCATTATAAAATCATCCCACAAAAAAAGCTCCAAGACAGATAGATATACCAGAAATTTTTTCAAAAGTTCAAGGAAGAAATAACATTTATCTTATACAAACTCTTCCACAAAATAGAGGACAGACCATCACCAAATTCATTGTATGAAGTTAGCATTCCTCATATAAAAACTTGACAAAGACAGAATAAAAGAATATTACCTACAGACAAGTCCCATGAACACAGAAAACATGCTAAGAAAGTCATTGACAAATTGAATGCAGCAACATATACGTAGCAACATATATGTATCAATATTATATATAGTAATATAAAAAGATACATGTAAAATGATCAATCTATTATGTGAAGTTGTGCAGCATTCAAAGATCCATTGGTACAATTATATTACCAGACTAAGAGAATTTATAATAATTTCAATAGTGGTTAAAAAGAACTTAAAATATAATTCTCACTGTTAATCAAACTTTCAACAAGTTATAGTGAGAAGTAATGTTTCTTAATCTCATGAAGAATGGCTATGAATAACCTATAACTAACATAAAAACAGTGGATGAACTATTATCTTGTATGATTATGAACAAGAAAATGTTCACTCTTTCCACATCATCTATTCATTGTCATCATCAACTATTATCCTCATCAACCATTCACCATCAACATTGTACTGGAAGTTTTAGCCAAAGAAAGAGAAATAAAAAAGTAATAAAAGCATAAAAATAGTAGAAAAAATAATACAATTTTAATTGCAGAAAACTCTAAGAAAGATATAAAAAAGAACTACCATGCTACTACATATCCTTAGCATAGTGACAGGATTCAAATTCAATATACAAATATCAACTGAAATTGTATATGTTAGTAAAAGCCAATTTAAAACAATTTTTTTAAAGTATCACTATAACATCAATGATATAAAACTATTTAGCAATTAACTAAAGTCAAGACCTCTTCTTTGAAAACTACTAAAAACTTCAGAAAAGATTAAAGAAATCCTAAATAAACTGAGATTCAATAATTAAACTAATGATTCTCATCAAACTGATCCACAGATGCAATGCAAACTCAATCAAAATCTCAGTAAGCTTTTTAAAATAAATTGGAAAGCTAACTGTAAAATTTATATAGAAATACAAAAAAAATCAAAACTGGAATCTAAAAATGAGAGGGACTTTTGAAGTACTTAAATTATTTAAAGGCTTAAATTTGTGCTTCTTAAAGATAGTATGATAATGTTACAAGAATTTATATGCATATCAATGAAACAGAAAAGAGAGTCCCAGCAAAATGTTCAATGTAAATGTTCAATTAATTGTTAACCAAGGCACTAGCAGAGTTCAATAGGAAAAGAAAGTCTAGTGAATAAATTGTACAGGAACAAGTAGATATTTACATAAAAAAGTGGCCCTTAACCAAGCATGTAAAATAATCAAGACCTAAGATAAGCCTAAAAATCTAGAGACATAAAATTAAATGTGAAAACATACAGAGATATATTTGTAAATTTGAGGTAGGAAAATATTTTCATGTAGGACACAAGATACATGAACTATATAAAAAAAAAGTAAATTTATAACTGGGACTTGGATCAAAATTAGAAATTTCCATTTATCAAAAAACATAATTTAAAAATAAGGAATAGGCAAACCTCAAATGAGAAGTCTTTCAAATGCAAATATCTGACAATACACACACACACACACACACACACACACACACACATACATACAAGGAAATAACTAAGTACAAATAACTCAATAAAAATTAGTAAATAATTTAAAGACCCACTTCATAAAAGAAAATTTGAGATTAACCAAAGCACATTTGAGTTTTAACATTGTAAGTCATCAGGGAAATAGAAATTAAAATCACAATGAAATACTGTTATACATTCTCTGAAAGAGTTAAAATTTAAAAGACTGATAATATCAAAAGTTGATAAAGATGTGAAACAAATAAAAGTACAATAATGCTAATGAGAGTGCAAAATGATACATACATTTTGGAAAAGTTTTTTGTTATTTTTTTACAAAATAAACATATATTTAACCTATGACTCAGCAATTTCATTTTGGGGTATTCATGGAAGAGAAAGGAAAGCATATGTCTAACAAAAGATTTACACAATAATGTTTATAGCATCCTTACTGGAAATATTCCATGATTCTCAACAGGAGAGTGAATGAGAGTACTTTTGGTGTATTCATAAAAACAAAACTACCAAGGAATAAAGAAAACAAATTGCATAAATAAATAATAAATCTGAATAAATACAGCCTGTATAAATCTCAAAAACATAATGAAAAACGAAGACCTAATATAGATTAACATATACTGTATAATCCCATTTGCGTAATATCTGGTAAAACTAATCTATGGAAATTAAAAAATAGGAGGTAGATGCCTCTGCTAGAGTGATGAATTGGGAAAAATTAATAGGAGGGAGAGTTAAGGGGACTTCTGGACTTCCTAGAATGATGGAAATGTGCAATATTTTTTTTGCATGTGGGGGATAGTTATCATACATGCATACATATTGTCAAAATTTACTGGACTGAACACTTAATATCTGTGCTGTTTGAGGGTTTTAAAAATATTTATCTTAAGCTTAAAGACAGAGTAAAAGCAAAGTACTGAAAAGATATTTCAGACACATATTAAGTAAAAGAGGCATAAAATGGATGTATTAATACCAAAGATATCAAAAAAAAACAGTATTACCAAAGACAAAGAGAAACATTTTGATTATAAAAACTAATTAATCAAGAAGATATAAAATCCTAAGTATATATACACCTGATAATAAAACTTCATATAATAAACAAAAACTAATAGAACTACACTAATACAATGGAAAAATACTTTACACACAATAGAAACAAACTACTGACACGTGCAATAATATAAGTAGGTCTGAAATGTCTTACTAGAATCAACAGGATACATGTTTTATGATTCCATTAATAGAATATTCTGGTAAAGGTGAAATCATAAGGACAGAAAACAGATCAGTAGTTGCCAAAGACTGGATGTGGGAGAAGAGTTTGACTACAGAGAGGCATGGGAGCATTTGAAGGAGAGATACAACTATTTTATATAGATTGTGGTAATGGTTCCACAACTTTGTACATTTGTCAAAACCTGTAGAACTGTACACTAACCAAAACAATACAAATAAGTGAATTCTGGGTAATGTAATCCCTAAGTTGACAACAAAATTATCTAGCACAACAAGTAAGACTCAGGTTGGAGAAGACGACCACTGCTCATGGTGCAGCTGTGGCAGGGATGGTCAGACTCACACATTTGCCCAAAAGAGGAACAGGAGAAGGTCTTGATGGAGGTACAGAGCAAGCCTTAGGGAAATCTGTGTGTTTTATTGTATGAAATTATAACAAAATTAAAATAAACAGAGAATGGGGTAAGAGATGTAGAAAGTACATATTGGTCACACTTCAAACATTTAAATATGATGTATGAACAGCTTACATGGTATTAAGCATGTTGTTGCCAATCTATAAGTAATAGTTTTAATTTTATAATAATTTCTAAGATTATGAATAGGTTTATAAACATATAAAACTTTTAGTTATGTTTGTTAGTTATACAAGTAATTGCTCAGTTGTAAAAAAATGCAATGAACACTTGCTTTCATAGTAAAATATATATGTATACACACAAAACTGGGTGTAAAAAAATTTATTCACCTGAAAATATCTCTTCACTTCCCTCAGGTGACCACTTTGAAGAGATTCTTAGATAACTTTTTCCTTTACTTTTTATATCCTTGTGGAGGCATTTGCATAACTTCTGAAAAATATTTTTTTAACTAACAACTTAGTTTTATTTTCTAAACTGAATCATATTCCCTTTTTTAACAGATTGAAGGGATTCTATTTCTTGAAAACACTTTAACTTTTCTAACAGTTCTGTCTTGGTAAGCAGTTGCTTTGTTTGTAGCTTTTCAATATTACAAAAAAAGATATGTGCAACACACTTTAATTTCTCTTAGTCCAATACAGAAACTTTTGTTTTTCCTTTGGGATGCAAAATATCCCCTTTGGGTGATATTTAAAGTCTGGTCTATGAGTAATCAAAGTAATAAGGGAAAGTGCCCGTTGTCAATTTTGAATCATCCTGGAACAAATTTGCCTAGCGATCACAAATAACTCTTAAATTGATTACAGATGTTTATAGCCCTAAACTATTGTTGGATAAGAGAAGCTAAATTATTAACCTGAGATTCGGATTACTCTTACTAACGATAGTAGTGACTTTTATAAAGCATTACAGGAGATAAAAATTTGCTTTATATATGGATAAATATTTCATGCAGAAAGTGCTAAGTTCTTCTGTTTAAGTTGCTACAATCTCTGAAATGCAGCACTACTTTATGATGTAGTACAGTTTGAAAATTTAAGACAAATGTATCACAGCAAATTTACCTTGGCACAGTTACCTCAACAAATTTAATAAAAAAAAATTTTGCTTTAACAAACTCTTGTTTCAAAATCGTTGATGACCCAATTGTATGCCGAGTTCAGGTTTCATTGACTACCTTATTGCAAATAGAAATATAGTTTTTTTTTTTTAATATGGATTATCCCTCTACCTTTCCCTCTTCCAAATTTTGGTTAATGAGAAGTTGGAAGTCTTGTTTTATTTCTCTACAGTCTACATAACCTTATTTAGTATCACCATATTTTCTTCAAATAAAGGGACAGTGCATGTGTAAAGTTTGCACTCTCTGTTCCATTCCATATTCCTATTCTCTAAATAAATTCAGTAGTTTTTGCTTAACTTGTTATTTTTCAAGTCTATTTAAAAATTATCTTGTCTTTATTTATTTAAAACTATCTTTAACACTTTTTTTTAACTAATCAGACTTGATTCTAATTAAAAACATTCATATAAGGATCACGTTTTATTCTTTCACTCTTAAAGCTTAAAAGCTCAATGTTTGACATAACAGAAAAAGCTCTTAAAAATATGCTCAAGATTAGTTGAGTCAAAATTTAAAAAAATAGAGAGTAGCTAAAATAATTGAGTTTCTAATACAGACCCACTTGGATGTTGTTCTGTATGAGTGACCTGCCATGGGACTTGTTTTATGTACAACAGGTCATGGTGTTAGGTAGCTAGTCAAACATGAGCAACAGGGGAACAAAGCAATAGTGGCTCAGCTTAGAGATTGCCCAAAGAACACCTTATTAGTAGTTAGAGAATCCTTCCTGTATCCCCAAGGCAAAGGACAGTGGGGTTATAGACTTAGCTGGCCTAACCTACTACAGGTGCCTGCACAGAACGTACTACCCTAATTTGCTATAATTTAAGCCTCATTATAATACCATGCTTATGCTTGAAAGTCATGAATCTAATTATAACAGACTTAATTCTGGGTAAGCACATGCACTCTAGGCAAAGAGTTATATAGCAGCCAAGCAGCTCTCAAAATAACCTTACTTGCCAATCACCTAAGAATGCCTTTGTAACCACCCACTATGGCCCTAAATATAATACAGTCCACTCTTTCCCCCCCCAACCCCTAACCTCAGGTTACATCTCTCTATCTTCCCTGCTGTAACCCGTGTTCCCCCCACCCCAGGGGTGCATATCTTTATTTCCACATGGTTAGACAGTTTTAGGCTTTAACCATCTTCTACCTCATAAAGTACTTTTAATAAATGAATATTTCTCATATTCACTAAATTGAAATTCATTTCCTCATCAGTGATAAGGACCTAGAACTACGTGTTATTGGAACTCCAATCGCTGCTATGGTAACAATGGGACCATAATAAATAATTGAATCTTACTTTTAGAATGTTGATAATGCAAGCAATCCAGGTAGGTATAACATATATTGCATGATGCAGCAATTTGAAAGCATTTGTATGTTTTCCCACAAATATTCATCACGATAGTGTGTGGTGGTGACACAATAGATGATATAAATCTGGCATTCTCATGGCCTAAGTAACTTTCATGATGATTTCTGTCCTATTTGTTTTTTTTCTAAATCAGTCCTATTACTTTGTTTCTTAATTGATCCTCAGCTTGAAACAAATAGGTTTTACTTTTATTTATTAAGAATTAGTTTTAAAAGTCTTTAAAAGCTAAAACATGTAGTAGGACATTCACAGGACAACTATGTATTTTGCCACAGGCACTGTTCCATGGGGCACTGCTGATGAAAGAAATGCAGACAGCAGTGACAATTCATATACCTGTTTTTCCTGTAGTAGTATGATGGTGGATGCAAAGTTTGTCACTAACAAGAGGTGTCATTTTTCTTTTTCATTCACAACCTGCCTGAAATTGGTGTATTGGGTCACTTGTCACTCTGTGACCTTTCATGAAAGTAAACAAAGGTCTTGTTTTTCAGAAGTAAATCTTGCAAAGTGTCAGCGTCTTCCTCTTCTTGTGAACATGGAACTTTTCATGGTAACTTCCTTATAGATTTGTAACTTGTAAATTTTTACGTGATAGCTAAATTTTTTGTGTTAACCTAATTTAAAAGTACCCGGTATTTTGTCTCAACTTTATCAAAGACAAAACAAAAGACTCTGGAGAGAAAATGAAAGTTGTACCCTACACACATTGAATATCAGTTTTTATGCAAGTTAAATGGTGAGAATCAAACTCTGCATCTAGTTTCAGAGAAAATTATGGTTGCTAAGAATTTGTTCAATTTGAAATGACAAGTAGACCTCACCGTAATTCACACAGTGCAGTGCTACATTCTGTGAAATGTCAGGAAATGGCATATAATGGAGCCACCTGAAGGAAACTCCCTGTCTTTTCCTAAAGGCCACACTCTCTGTATTAGTCTTCTATTGTTTACATGATTTCAGTAAGAAGTAATCTAGAATTTATCAAGATAAGTTGTTTGCTTTTCTTTGTAAAAAAAAAAAAATGTATAAAAGTTCATTTGCTGATATGCCAAAGAAAGGTGTTGTTCAAGGTTCACAGCAATGAATCAAACCTGACCTGACTAGATAATTTAATTCTAGTTAATTTAATTCTCCTTTCTTGTAGGAGAGGGAAGAAACAATACCTGTTCTTGATATTACTTTTCTTGATGTACTTTTAAGCAAGATTAAGAAAACTGCTGTATCAAAAAAATAAAGTGAATGTATTCAACCAATCACTATGATTATTAAACCAGTGAAAAATGCATCCACAGTATATGTGCACCAATTATTTAATTTGATTTTTTAAAGTTTGCCTCAATTCTCTATTTTGCATAATTTAAAGTGTTAATGGTCTTGAATTTTTCCTGAAAAAAAAAAAAGTAAATTAGAAAAGCATCCAGGAAAACAATATTTAAAAAACTGTAGAATTTTATTGAGATATGGGGAATATTTTCTCTTACTATTTTTATTCTGTGTTATAGTTCAGCTAGGTGTTACAGAATGTCGAGTTGTTTTACATTAAGACTTTAAAATGTTTACTCAGTGAAATAGTAAAATATATATCACTCACAGATAAGTCTCTGCTTAGTCTTAAATAAAAAGAGAATCAATTCTAAGGTGAGAGTCTTCCATCATCTTTTTGTTGAGTATTCATTGATTATTTACTTTATTATCATGCTATTCTTTTAAGTGAGGACCTATGCATAAAGGAACTAAGTGATTAGTTGTTTTTACCTAGGGAAGTCTGGGGATTAACAGCTTCAGTTATTAGAGCAATTTGAACATTTCTAGAATGGCAATTTTAATTATAACTTTCAAACTCATAATATCAATGACAGCATAAATATATTGTTATTTATAGAATAAAATGTAAAACATAAAACTTTTATCAGTAATTACCAGGTAGTATTGTCTATTCACATTATATTTATGATGTTTTGGGCTTTATGCAAAACATCAACAATAATTAAAAAAAAAACCCAAATGGAAAAAAAGTTTTTACTCATGTTGCTTAACAGAACTATTTGACTCTGATTTTTCCTGCCATCTGGTGGCAAGACCAAAATTCAGGTAACTTATATTCAACCACATAAACAATGCACTCTAATTTTAAATTTTTTACCTCTGTCAAACAAGTACAATCAAATTAATTGTATATGATTCCAGTAATGGGTTTAATAAATTCTGTAATTATATATGTAATTAAATTCAAAGAAGTTATTTTACTTATATTAACAAATAGCACCTCAAGATCAACATATCTTTAAGACTATGTCATAAATACTATAATACACTAAAAATAAAACTCAAATAAAAATTAATAATTTGACTGGTATCATATTTATGTCAATAGTATTTCTTATTTTACCACATTGAATATTTGGTATAAATTTAAAGGATAGTGTTGTAACATATTAGTTCTTTTTAATAAAGTTGAATTTGAAATATAGAAGATAGACTTTAACCAAGGGTATACTAAAAATATGAGAACCTTATTCTTAATTTTTGTAATTAATTTGATAGGTGAAAATGAATATCTCTTTCTAAAGATGTTTAAAAATTCAAACAGGAAGGTTAAGATAAAATAAACATTATTTTATATAAACATAGAAGTTATTTTGAATGCATTTCTCTAAAATGAGAGTACAAAATTTATTGTTTTTTCACTTTAATGAAACTGCTTCACTTAATATTTTACATATTTTGAACAAAATATTTAAACATGTATATAATAATTTAATATTTCTTAATGTTCAAAAGATACTACATAAGTAAAATGTTTCATAAACTACTTAAAATAACTTAAAATGTATAAGAGATAGAGTCATATACTACATGTCAATTTTCATCAAGTGATCTGAGTTAGTAACAGAAACACTTAGTACTCTGTTCTTAATCTGAGGATTTTTTAAGAGATATAACCTCTGAAATTTCAGTGTGAGCTATTTCTCCTTACAATATGGTCTGTGGCTTCTTATCAATACATTTATATATAATATATAATGAAAAGGAATAGTATTAAGTTCATTACTTAAAGTTTAGAACTAAGTTCTAAATTTTTTTTTTAATTTATACCCGTAAATAGCTTTTAAAAAGTTATATTTTCTGAATTTCAAGAATAAAACATATGTTTTGTTTTGTACATGGGAAAAGGATTTATTATTCTGATAAATATTCTTTCTTACCTAGTTGGCAATAGGCAATAGCTGAAATAGCTTGTGGGACAGCTGAATGGCTGATTCATATAGTCATATGGATACATATTCTGTCTACGCAGCATAAACTGAAATGGAAATTTGGCAGCCACTCAATTTATGTGATCTTTGACAATTCAGGCCTTAAAGTAGATTTAACACTTGTGGATGAGAGTAAGAATGTTTGAGATAATATTCTAAAATTATTTCATACATTTCACAAGTTGTTAAGTTCTATGAGAAAAAAAAAATATTTTAAAAAGCAGAAAATACTCTCCTTATTTATAATCCCCTTTGCTAATTTAAATACTAATACTAGAAATTTTCAGTGAAGTCAATTTGGGGCCTGAAAGGATAAATACTTTTTATGGTAGACTCTGTTGTTACATTTTGAATGACCAAAGAAAACTCTGAGTTATAGAAATCTCAGAGTCCTCAATTAACACAAGAGTCATACATCAATTTTTCTGAGCATTTATGTATCACACACTATAATTAAAGAAATGACTAGGGAGGCACAATCATCTCTTAACCATTTAACTTTGGGTTAGATATTAAATGATACAAATTCTACCATCTAAAATCAAGAATCTAATATCAATCAAGTAGAAAGACAAATTTCACAAATGTTTGGTGTATAATAAATATTAATGTATTTATTTATGTAGCCACATAGTTATGTGTCCTATAGTAAAACCTTTTAAAAAATCACTTTATTACATAATTTTTTAATTACAAAAATAAAAGTCTGAATTTCATTTTCATAAAACTTAAATAATCATAATATATTTGACTTTATTTATATTTTATATCTGTAATGTCACTTCAGTGTTTTGTAGAGATGCAAAAACAGATCACCATTTATACAACACTTAAGACTCATTTAGCCTTTCAGCAATTTTGTAATTTAAATCTTATAACCATTATAATGATAAAAACCCGTGGTGAATAGATCCTATGTAACATCGCTGTCAGCTATTAAGTAGTAAAGCAGGGACATTCAAAACTCAGGTTTTCAGATACCAAGCATACTCGTTTGTGTGTCTTAAGTAAATTTACATAAATTTTGCTATCAAAGATAAGTGGGTCCCAATCTCAGCTTCACCAATGAACACCTAGTACCACTAAACAAATCTGATGAAAATGCTATCTGCAGAGGGGAATGGAATGTGAGGAAGGGTGGAAACTAGAAAAGTGGCAATTTTCCAGCTCCTGAGTCAGTAATTCCTCAAATATAGAATATACTCTTTCTCAGTTACATGCAAGTACATTTAATATCTATGTAGGTAGACATGACAATTTGTCAAATGTCAATTCTGCAGTTCCTGTCCTATACTATGAATAATTAAGATTTGAGAGCAGAGTAAGTAAACCCTAGGGAAGCTGCTGAATTTCAGAAAGTTCTAAAATATTTAATATTTAGAGGAAGATTTGTCTTTTGTATTTAATAACTGGGAAAAAGCAAAATGTTTCAAGTAATTTGAATACATAGAAAACAAATATTTTTTACAATAATTCTTTAAAATAAAGCTAAAATATGTTTAAATGAGGCATTTCTTCTAGATAAAGAAACAATCTCAAGTGTTTGTATTTAATCTATTGATTGATATATTCTAAATGTAAGTCAATATAATAAATTGCTGAATATCTATCTGAGGTGTTCTGAATTGAAAATCTAAATATATGTGATTATATCTAAGAAAAACATATTTCTAATTCTCCATTTCTTCTCAAATATATTAGCCAATCATTAGAAAAATATACAATTATCAATTAACAAATTCAATATTAGTTATAGGAAGTAAAAAGATAAATAAATCAATACATATGCATGTATGTAAATAAAATGAGGGGTTCCTCTTGGTGAGTGACCCAGGCTTAAGTGTTCTTAACTTTTAGTCCTAGTATTTCCACTGACTGATAATGCAGTTGATGTATAACTTTATATTCACAACCTATTTCTTCAATTGTGTTGATGTTATGTTAAATTCTATATTAGAAGATGACAATTTAAATTACATAAATAATTTAGATAATAATAACTATTCATCATCCTAACATAGAGTATTATATGCACAGAAAGATGCTGAATTTGTGAAATGAGAAAGCAATACCTCACGTTTATACCAAGAGGATAATTTTTTTTTAACAGACTTTAGGAAAAAAGAATGTGTCTTAACTGCTCATTTAACAAATGCAATAGCTTTTATTTGCCCATTTTTAAAGAGAAAAAACTAAATATTTAAAAACATTTTTATTTAACTTTATTATTATTTAACATTGATGGTATTAATTTAGAGAACAAAATTAGTCAAGGTAGCTCTTTGGTGCTTATAAATCATAGAAATAAATGGTATGAACATTTTACTTTTTAATTTTGATTGCATTTTCTAAATACTCTAACAGAATTATTAACTTTTCAATTTCCATACTGTAACTGTCCACCTGAGAAATCAGAATTTTTGTTTTTTGCCTTTCCTTGAGGAAAAATTATCTACTCTATTAGCTTTATAGTTACAGGGTTCTTCCTACCTCTCATCTGGTCATCCCTCAGATTTCACATTTTGACTTTATATTTCCTAGCTCTTATTAAAATTCTTTTGACTGTATAACACTAATACCATCACCCTTCCAGCACCTGGTTTTTAATATCTATGTATAGTCGTATAGTCTGTGTGTGTGTGTGTGTGTGTGTGTGTGAGAGAGAGAGAGAGAGAGAGAGAGAGAGAGAGAGAGAGAGAGAGAGAGAGAGAGAGAGAGAGAGAGAGAGAGAGAGAAAGTGAGTTTTGTCCTTGCTTCTATAAAAAATCCTCTAAGGACTTATTACATTTCCAACACGTGATGTATCATCATGTTGCAGAAAGTTGTATCAGGGATACTCAGATTTCCAAACATTCTGTCTCAGGTATAGAAAAACAGAGAATGTAAACACTAGGACATGATGAGCAAGGATTCATACTTGATCTGTTAGTGATATAAAAAAAAAATTCCACAAATGCTGATCATTACGCTTTATTTGTATTTTATTTCATTTATAAAAAACAGACATAGTAATGATGATGTACAATGTTTTAAAATTCTCTCTAAAGAACTCAATTAGGTTTTCAAAGAAACAAATAGAACATAACTTCAATAACCTTTGTAACAGGTGGACAATAAATATTACCAATCCTAGTAGACATGAAAGAAAGTAGATATGATCAAACCAATGGAATATGAAAATCAATACCAGCAGAGAAATAAAAAGAAATACAGAATCTGAATTATTTATTTCCTGAAGAGTTCTTTGAAACTGAAAACCAATCTTTGCCTTCAAAACAGTTTTTCTAATTTTCTCACATAACTCTAATAATCTTAAGAAAATAAATTTTTCTCCAAACCAATTATAAATTAATAAAATTTAAATATTTGTTATATATAACTTTCAGAAACATTAGAGGTTTCCATCAACTCATTTTAACAATACTATAAATTCTAGTTCTCAAAATGTTAAGAATTCTTCACTTAGAATTTTAAAACCTAGTTTAAAAAATATGTTATAATCACAGATGTACTCTTCTACTGGACTTTCTAATCCTGCATATTGAAAAGCAAATAAAAATTGAGAAATAAGTTTGGCTTTGTTTTCTTAATAGATTCAGAAACTAATAATATAGTGCTATCTTCATGTCAGACTTAAAATTTGTGGGCATTTTTAAAAAATAAATAAGTCATGGGGAACTATAATTTGCTAATCAATCTTCAAAAAAAAGTATAGTAATAGTTATTTTGGAAGAATTTTATATAACTGTCTATTCTGAATCTATTTTTCTATCATCTAGGTATAAAGCGAAGACTGTTAACTCATTTACCCTCTCAAATCTTGACAAGTCAATAAAATTAAGACAATTTTTTTCAACTTGAAGATCTCATAGACTTTCCACTGTTCCCAATCCACTTGGTGACTCAGATACCAGCAGTTTGAATTAGAACATGCTGTCCCATTTGATCAGTGTTTTATAGTTTGTTAGAGCCTTATTAATGTTATTTAAGACACACAAATCTCTGTGGATAGACAGAGATTTTTTTCCCCATCCAAGAGTAAGAAAGCTGAGGCTTAAAAAGGAAATACATGTAGGAAGTGGAGAAGCCAGGGCTTGAGCTTCCTGGTTTCAGATGTTGATTGTGACTCCTTGCAACTGACACTCAAATGACCAAAATACAAAATTGAGTTGCATAAGCTTTATTAAAATGCCTACACTTACACACTCAATTTGCCTTATATTTCAAACCAAGAAAATGCCCAAGCTGTGTGGTTAAAAAGCAGGCTTATTTATTTCTATGTTTTTAAAATACTTATTTTTTCATAAAATTGTTTTAGCATCCTAAATACAACCTTAAAATTTATTGGACATATGTCATTTTCCTTACTTAAGAAAGTATAATGTACTTCAAGTATACCTCATTCTAAATACCATGTAATAGACATGATATTCTATACATGTATATAAAATGAATTGCAGATTAAATATGTTAATACAGGTTCTTAGTGAGCAGTCTGCAGCTGCCTTATGTTTCAGTCATTTATATCCTTAAAATTTCGTTCTTACATTCAATATTTAAATATTCAAACACCAAAATTTCAAGGATCTCCACTGAATATCCTGCTGTATCCCACCAAGAGTGACACAATAAAAGAGTATGAAGAAGACAGGATTTAACTTTTGCAAAATTACAATGTTGCCCCTTGCAAGGAACACACTATTGCTGGATAATTTTCCATCATGAATATGTATTTTTGATGCACAAATACTTGGAAAGCTTTTTACAGCTGTCTTCACTTCTTTTAAATAAAACAAACTTTAGATGGATAATTTAGGATGCTTATGCATAAAGAGATAATATTTTGTGCATTACAATCAAGCATAAGCCATGAGCAAATAATAAAGACATATGCCTTATCCACCTTTCTCTTTCTTTAAATTATGTATAGATCTTTGGGGACCAAATAAATAAAAATATCTTAAGAAAGGTTAAATCTACTTCAGAATACATAACTATTACATTTTAGCTAATTTAAAACCATTAGGGTGGAGCTGATTTAAATGAAAAAATAAATAAATCACACAGAGAGAGCAATTTTATTTCATGTTTACAAAAACCAAATTTATGATTTGTTTGTTCTTCTTTGATTCTAATTTCTCATTTAATTTTCTTTTCTTCAATTCTTTCACAATTTATATGTTTACCATCTTGGCCACTAAGATCAATGTTTTAATAGTAAGATTTGTAACTTTGAAGATTCTACTGCCTTAGGAATACTGTTAAAATTTTGTGCTATTCAGTATTTTGGACATTTCTTCTGATGCTGCATTATTTTTCTAAAGTCACTTTTTATTTTTTTTTACATATTGGTGATAGACAATATATCTTAATTATTCCTTTATCTCCATGAATATATATAATGCTTCATACATGACTAACACCTTGCAATTTATAAAGCATTTATTCATGTGGTATTAAACATTGACATGTTACATATTGAATATTTTTTTCTCACAAAAATATACTTTATTACCAAAGCATTGTGAAGAATTAAGAAAAGATTAATGGCCTGATTTTCAGCTTATATTACATTTTCAGGATACCACTGCTGCAATATTTTATAGTGTAGCATATAATTCAAGGGTTCATATTAATCAAGCAAAAGAAATGACAAACTTTTACATAAAGCAACTGCGACTTCTGGAGTCTTCCCAAGAAATTTTATGTAAAGAAGTCAAAGTATCCCTGAAAAAATGTAAGGAACTAATTTTCCAAGATCATTGATACTGACTCTAGTTCTTTAGGTCATTGAAGACTCTTATTTTTGAAATTAGAATAACTATGGTCTGCTGTTCTTTTGTCTGGCTGGTTTCCTTTAAGTCACATTTATTTTTCTCAGTCTGGCATTCTTAATTAGTCATGTTCTTCAGATCTTTATATTGAGTCAGTCTGTGATAATAAAGGCCCTTTTAATGCAGAAGCAAGTTATCATGTATGGATGCCAAGTACTCTCTAGTAGTGCATTCGTAGCACACAATTAGGGTGAATCCAGTGTAAAAAGAATGAGAGAACTCCAGTGAAAAAATGGAGAAAAAGTTTTCCTCATTAGCATGTACAATATGGTCAACCCACAGCCTCCCAAATTATAATTGACATCTTCATCTCTTTCCAGAGAGAAAAGCAGTGTCTCTGAAAACTTCCACCTAGACTACTGATTTGCCTTTATTTTCAAATGATCTTTTTGTATTAGCTTCTCCCCTTCTCTGATAAATAGTTTGAAGTTTCTTCCATCTTAATACATTTTTCCTCAATATTTAGTCTCTACAAGTTTTATTAAGTATTGTTACTTTAAATAGCCATTGACTTTTTTGAAATATTAGGTTAACTGTTTTTCATTTTCTTAATTTATGTTACTCCTCGATCTACATTCTGTCTGTACTACTCTAAGGCAATACTTTTTGAAAAATTTACAGTGACCTCCTTATATTTAAATCTCATAACAACTTTAAAATTTTTAAATTATTTAACTTCAGAAGCATTAGACCCATTGACTCTTATTTCTTAAAACTTTAAAGAAAATTTCCCACTTATTGAACTCTCACAAAAAACATGACAATAAAGCAATGCTATTCCTATTTTTCAGCTTAAAAAGGCTCAGAAAAGTTATAAGCCTGAGGTTACACAACAAGTATGTGGCAGAGGACAGAATCGAAATCATATGTTTCTTTCCAAACTTGTATACTAAAGTTAAAACAGAAAGAAGGTAGAAAAGAAGGTGGTTTTGAGGAGTTAACCTTTAATCTGATTTCTGAAGGATAAAGAGTTTGTCATGTGTGTGTGTGGGGAGAACATTCTAGAAAGTAAATAGAACCAGTACAATGGCCTAAGTCATTAGCATGTTTGATAAGTTCAAGAATAAAAGTAATGAATGAAGAGTCTCATAGAGTGTAATAATGTCAAAGAAGTAAGCTAGGCATACATTATTTAGGACCTTAAAATCCATGACAAAACTTGGCATTTTTCCCTAATTGTCACAGAAATCCGAAAAAAGTTTGTAAGTGGAGTAGTGATATAATCTGTTTTTCATTTTAAAAAGATCAATGTACTGATACATATAAATTGTAGAGAACAGATATTAAAGATGTAAAAGTTACATAAGAAATGATATATTAGAAAGTCATATTTGGTTGCTTTTGAAGCACAGTGATATGAGATTTTTTAAAATTATGTAACCTATTAATATTCTTTTATTTTTGAAGCAGGAACATATATTTCTATTAAAAAAAAATAAAGAAAAAAGAAAAGGTTGAAGTAAGAGGAGTTGTTTCAAGGTTATTTGATTATACAGGAGTTTTTTCTTAAATTTTAACAGGGAATTAAGCTATTTTAGAAGTAAACATGGAGACCAGTACAATGTCAGAGAAAAAAAAATTTCCTGTATGACTCTAAGGTTTAAAGGTAATAAAGCTTTAAATTTTGACACTACCTTTATTGAATTCTACATACATGCATAAATCTATCTGGATTGTGTGCAACTTTAAACAAATCATCTAATTTTACCTATGATCAGTTTTTTTTTATATTAAATTGGGTAATTATCAGGTAAGAGAAGGCAAAACTGGAAATAGTTCAACAGTTATAAAATTTAAGTTATGTAAGATGAACAAGTTCTAGAAATCTACTGTACAAAATAGTGTATTATTCTGTTAAAATATGATTATACCCTTAAATTTCTATTAAACAGGTAAATTTCATGTAAAATATTTCTACTACAAAACAAGCAAAAACAAAGAGGCAGCAGAAATCTTGTAGAGGTGATGAATATGTTTGTTACCTTTATTATGGTGATGTTTTTATAGGTATATGTATATGCTAAAGTCACCAAAATGTATACAAAAAGGATAAGCATTTTTTTAAATTTTGGTATGGCAATTATACCTCAATAAAGTACAAAAATATGAAAAAATTATATAAGAGCAGTGATTTTCAGTGAATAAAGTTTGGCCGTAAAGGCAAGGGCCTCCTCATAACCCTCCTCCTCATTTAAATAGCTTCAATTTTTTATATTTTATATATTAGACTTATAATATTTCACTTAAATTAAGCTTAAAAATATATTGAAAACCATTGATAATTTATCTGAGGCTATTCACAGATATACTACCACATAGATCTATTAATAATTCACCTTCTTTTTACTTTTTCATGGATGTTATTCATAACTGTTCTCATGCATGTCATTGCCATGTAAGTAAACATAAGTTTCAATTTTTATTTCTAATATAGCCTAGAATCCTAAGCATGGATGATTATGTCCAACTGTATATGTTTACCTGGAACTCAAAGATAGATCCCAAACTCAGCATACTACCAATAAAATGCTTGATTTCTTTGTTTATTTCTCATCGCCCAAGACAAAAAAGCAGAAACATCATCTTACATTCCTCATTTCAATATATGTCCCTGGGTACTATATTCTACATCCTAAATGTCTATCAAATCTACTTCTTTCACTTTGTCTACTGCCTTCATTACAAGCATCAACAGTTATTCTTTGAGAATATTAAATAGCTTTCCTAATGACCTTCCCTAATTTCCTCCTCCTCTCCAACACACTCATATAAATCTCAGCTCAAAACTAACTTCAGCTATATGAACCTGATCATTTATTTTTCTCCTCATAATAGCTTCCCAGTTTATCCAGGGCATATTTCATAGCCTTCTACCACAAAAGTTAATCACTTGCTATGTATTAATTACTACTTTTGGTGCTTTAATGTCAAACTAATTTGTGGAGCAAGTTAGTTTATAACATAACCAAAATGAAACTTCATTTTTGTCTCCCCTATCTTTCAAAAATATTTTTCATGAAGATTATATCCTGCCTGAGGATATAATTCATCTGGCAGGCCAATGAATTCTCTTCTTTTTCTTAAATAAAGATAGCTCTTTGTTCATTTAAATCTCAAAACACAGCCTCGATTTAGAATTAGAATACACACACACACACACACACACACACACACACACACACACACACACACACACACACACACCGGATGAACCTAATTTAACAACAGATCTTCCACTTGCTTGTTCAAGTCAACCTGGCCTAAAGAGCCAGACTGTACTTTGGACTTTAAAAAAGCTAGAATCTGACTCTTTACTGGACTGTCTTTGAGAGGGTTTCAGATGTCTCCAGCTGGAACTCAGTCACTGCAGTTCCCCTTGCCAGATATGAAGTGACAGCAGTATCACCACTTCACCTCTTATTCTCATGAGAATTGATTCCCACAGGTTGGCAAATACTATTATTAATAAAATTCCTTCATAAACCCTCTCCTTTCTTTTCACTCTCAGCATGTAAACAATTTCAGAGTGTAAAGAGTTTCAAAGAATTATTAGTGTTCAAAATTTTCCTTCAAAAATCTGCATGTGGTGATTCAACACCTCAATTTGTAATTTTGCATTTTTCAGTTTTTGATGTCTAAATAAAGTTTCAATTACAGTATGTATTATGTAATTCACTCCTTAGCATAATCGTATAAGGGAGAAATCTAATTACCTTTGTGCACTTGTGGAAATCAAATTAAATAAGAATTAAATAATTTCTTGTAAGTTATGGACCATATAAATGACTAAATTGGAAAGTAATTCCAGGCACTAGACTCTGGGTCCATGACCCTAATTCCTGAACTACACTGCCTCTCATGAAATTCCTTCAATGATCTGTCCTCTATCTATTTAAGCCACTTTTCCATTTTTAGTGCATTCTAACATCAATGACCTTTAATGAATTCTTTTCATTTACCAACTTGCTTACCTCTTGCCTTCTCATAGACTACTTCCTCTACTAGAAATAGCTCTCCCCTTTTTCTTCCTTTGATAGTGATTACCTACTGAACTCTTATTCAAGACAGTTGCTTTCTTGACCTCACCAGAAGATACCTATATCTATATTCCTTTCAGATGTCTGCAAATGACAGTATTATAGTACTTATTTTTTTCTAATTTTAATAATTTGTTTATATTTCTGTCTCTTCTGCTAAAAATTTGAACCCAAGGCAGACAGAAACTGTATGCTATTCATCAAGTCCTAGAGGAAATGTTGATGAATAAATGAAAGACTCTATGTAAGCTACCAATGGTGAAATTAAATGCTTGCTATCCAGATAGAAGGGTAAACCCTTGAAAATGATCTAGTTTTAAAAGTGATAAAAATGTGGGGCCACAGAGAAAATATATTTGTTGGAAGCACACAACATTATATTTTTAATTTGAAAGTCTCTCTTTCTCCATATCTTGGGGATTCTTTCACTCCTTATTTGTACAATGCTTTCAGCAAAGTCATGTGGCACAATGCCAGCACACAAACCCTCATTTCCATCTAAGACCTAGCAGATGTGACCAGGCTGTGCCAGGACCACCTGGGAGTCATTCCTAAGTGGCAAGACTTATTTAAAGGTTATAACTACAATCCACAGCAGGTGCTAGGTTTACTGCATTAGAGGTCATTACAAAGGCTCTTTGCTAGGTTCATTGCTACATGCAATGAAGCTCATATCACAGTAACAGTGTTAACTTAAATTTCTCCATCTTTATTTTTATCAACTACATAAGTCAGTGGTTTTCTGCTATCTATAACTTTTATTGTGTCCTTTTCAGAAATAAGGTCTAAATTCTGAATGAGTAAATGCATGTCCAAAAGCATGTTATCATTTAAAAATAATAAATTAAAAATAAAAATCAGTGAGAGAGGCAGATTTCTTACCTTTATGTTCGGTAGAGGCTATGCTAGATTTAACAATATAATTCAAAGGTTTTTTAATAAAGATTTCTGAGTATTGGATTCATATCAAAAGTAGTTTTTGTTTTCATTTTTAAGGACTGTCTCCCTGCAGTAAAACACTCAGTTCTGAATAATCTAGATCATCCTTAATATCAAATCCTGCTTACTTTTCAGTTTTTGTTTGTAATAATATCTATAGGTAATAAACACATAGACAATATTCTCTTCTTCCATTTCATATTTGAGAAAATAAATAGTCTAAATTTACCATTTTTTATCAAAACATTCTGAACTGGAAGTTTAAAGAAGCGATTCTTTTAAAAAATAAAAAGAGGCTGATCTGAAAATCATACCACATCTGTTTTAAAAGTAATATCCATGTTTTATGCATTGATATTTTTGAATAATAAACTTTCTGTCCATCTCTAGGAAAGGGAAAGTGTGGTTATGTATATGAATGATGTAATATTACTTCCCGCCTTTGGGAGACCTTCGCTCTTGTTAGTGCTGCTATCCCATTTGATTGTAAGCCTGTAATCTTTAAAGAATGTTTTTGGTCATAGGCTTCACCTACCAGTGATTTCATCCAGATACAGTTTCCATAGTCTTTACTGGTTTAAACAGAGGAGCAGACCATCTGAACAAAATAAAATGTCACTCTTAAATTGGTCTTTGTAGCTTAAGGTACAGTGTAAAAATATTTTTCCAGCAGCTGCTTTCAGTTGGATTTAACATTTACAAAAAGCTTTGTATTTGATGCAAAATAATAAAGTGCAGGTTGCATTACTACTTCTCTTGTGTCTCAAAACATAAGGAAAGTCTTTGTGCTTTTATATGGTAACTGATGATCATTAAATATATTTGTTGTCGTTGTTAAATAATTACCCACATGTGCTAAATGAGGTATATGTGAAAAGTGCATTTGAAAAAAGTAAAAGCATTCTTTTAATAAATGATTGTAACTTAGGTCAGTTTGTACAACTTCTCACATACAGTTGATTCTTTCTATAAATTGGTTTACGTAAAATAAGATGTCTTTGTGATAAATCTGTTATTATTACCAAAAGATTAGAATTTCTTTTATATAATCACAGTAAATAATTTCTTTTCCACACCATGCTGATATCTGTTCTTTTTGTGAAAATATAAACTTTAACAAATACAAATTTAAAAATAATCTGAAATAATGATAATCTGTGCTATTAGGTTTTTAAATTATTAATTAAAGGGGTAAAATAAAATAAAAACATTAAATATTTAAATAAAAATTAAAGCAGAAAAGCTTTCTTTACTTATTAGATTGAAGTGAAAAAATATTCAACAACTAATGAATTTACTGCTGGATCATTTAATAAAGAACGGGAAGGAAAGAAAAAAATCATCAGATTCCTCAAGTGTTTGGGATTCCCTTATCATTATACTTCATAAAGAGTTCATAAATCCTCTATTGTTTCCATTATCAGAATTTTCAAGGTAAAATTAAATAAGGAGATGTGATTTCCCAGTAAATAATGTCCTTAACAAACCTCATTTTTATTTTTCTTTAAGTAGGCCAAATTTGTTTCTAATTAAAAATGCATTTTGTTCTAAATTAGAACTAGGCTGTGTGATAAAACATTTGAGGAGACACAAATGATTCTGTGGATAATAGAAGATAACAGGAAATATTGTCTCAAAAATAAGTGAAAAGGAAAAAACATCCTGAAAGGTAAAAAGATGGAAAAACATGGACTAGACCTTGGTGTGTGAATCTTACCTTGCCGTGACCCAGTAAATTAACTTAAGGACAAAGCATGATGAATTAAGAATAAAACTCTGTCAGTAATGCTAAAAACCTGAGGCTTATATATAAATCACAGTTAATAGTTACGTACTTATATATGCTATATTACAAAGATTATACATACAAATCCCACAACTCCTTTTTCAATTATCTTTTAATTTGTTTAACATTTATTTAGTAATATTCCTTAGTGTGAGCTCTAGAAAAAGCACTATAGGAATAAAAGTAGGCCTGTCCTAACCTTGTCCCCATTCATCCATTTGGCTGCCTCAGTGAGATTTGAATTCTTTCTCCTTCAAGACTGTACTTGCCATCTTTTTTTCATAATTGGATTTCACATATAAAATTATTTGGGTCAGAGGGAAAAATAGATTGATTCTCTACTGGTTAGCAAACAGTAAAGATGGGAACACTAAGAATAGACAGAGAAAGGTTAAAAAAAGAGAGAGAGATGGCTCTAAGTTTAACAAGCCTTCCAACAAGCAAGTAGAAAGATTGAAATGGGGAATTATGTATTTTGATTATGTATTCCAGCAAAAACTCTGAGGTTCATAGCTAGAAGTACACAAGAAAGAAAGTTTTCTTAAGCCAGATAGACACAGGGATTAAATCATTGCCCCTATCTTTCATGAGGTTTCTTTTCTGTCCTGAGCCATAAAGTATTAATGCTTATGAATGGTCTTGCAGGAGAACTGATATTCAACTTTGGAGATTCCTCCCTCACAAAAGTATTTCTGTTGAGTAATCACAGTAACTGCTTGACACTATACCATTTAAAAAGACTAACATTTTTCTGACTCTTCATAATTATATCTCCCTTATTAAACAGATTCATAAAGCTTTAAAAGGAAAAAAATCCCTAAAGGAGACTCTTTTGGTGTCCTTTTCAGTATAAGGTTTTTAATAAAATGTTGAAAATATCAATATATTTCATTTTACCCTGACAAAATGAAAGAAATATAGGAGAATCAAGACCTTGAAATCTATAGTAATGTTTAAAAAGCAAAAGCTTAGATTTGTTAAGACAATAATTCCAGTCTTTTGAGGGGTAAAAATAGATTGTGTTAGTAACCTATCCCAATGGCTTTATTTCCTCATGGGAGATAAAGAGAACGAAAGCGTTATGAAACCTAAACCTGAAATTGCTAGAGTGCAATAAAATCCCCAATTCCCCCAGCCAAAAAGAGACAGTCTAAACTATCCATTTTTCTATGCATTTTTTTTCTTGGTTTCTAGGGAAACATGCTTTTATACCTAAGGCTGACTTGGGAAATCTATTTTTAGATCTCTTGTTGCAATAAAAATTTGTTGTTTCTAATTGTGAGCAATACATTAAGAAGAGTGACCCCCAAATTACCTGACTCTTAGATTTTTTTCATAGTAGCTTAAGTTAATGCCCAGGATTATTATTAATTGCCCATGATTATTATTAATTGTAGTGACTTGACACTAATTACTATATTTAATAGAGTTTTAAAAGACTATCTCAATGAACAATAGTAGATGGCTCTGTGGATTACTTAACCTCAAATTGAGTGCCTGGTTTATAATGGCTATAATAGAAAAGTTTTGTATAAATATATATGCACGCTTATATGTCTATATAAGTAAAACCAAGAGAAATGGTAAAATTTTTCATGAATTTAGGAAAAGATAGTTTGAGTCAAAGGCTACAAAAAAAAACAACATGGGTTTCATTGTCTTATTTCCCCATTCTGACATGTTTTAGAAATATTAAGAAACTTTGAGGAAGGGCTTGGACATTGATAAAATATAAATTTGGGGTAAGAAGGAGTTAAAATAAACATCTAGACATTGAAAGGAAAGAAAACTGTAGTCAACATCTTAATTATTTGAGGAGTAACCTAAAACTCATTAGAAATTTATATTTTTACTAGTCATAAAACTGTTGCTCATTTGCTTCATTTTTAAATCTATATTTCACTTGTCTTTTTTTATATCAAATTTGCTAGCTTTTTTCAGTTAAAAAATGCCTCCTGTTCATGTCAGATAAAATATTCAGTGTTTGTTAAATTATAAAAACCCTTAAATATTTTAGATATAATTTTTATTTTTTTAAAGACAAACTCATATGCCAAAAGGATTAGATGATACAGTAAGATGTAAATTCAATCAGAAATCAGTGCTCAGCTCTTAAACTTTTACCAGGAAACACTTCATCAAATTGTTTCAGAGAAATAAAAGCCCACTAAATTGAGGATATAAAGTCATATATTAGGTTTTAACAGTGGGAAAGGAAAATCTGAAACATAATGAAATATTGACATTCAAGGAGTAATATTTCCTCCCCCATATGGCAGATGATGTGATTATCAACAGCTTTGATATTACTATTAGTTTAGAGTGACATGGACATCACTGGCAACATTGCCAGTTGTGGTGAGAGTAACAGTAAGAAGGGTGTTATATGTTTGTTTTACAATATTGGACTTTGGAGTTAGGTCCAGGTTTGAATCACAGCCCTACCACTAACTCTAACTATGAACCTAAACAATTTACTTAATCTCTTTGAGCTACCATATATGCTTTCTGCATAAAGACATTATCTGAGTTTAATAATAAAAACTATACATACCCACAAAAAAATGGTAAGTAGTTAGTTTCCTGCTTCTTATTCCCTTTGAAGCTTTTAACATTTATCTTTGTGTTTAATCACATTATTTTTTTTATAATTTTAACTTAAAAATGAATAAGATTATAGAAATAAAAATATGGGAGAGATTACAATGCCACCCATGGATGAATCTTAGTATTCCATATTTAAGTCAAATACAATGTTTTAATTACCATGAAAATAGTTAGTAAAAAATATCTAATCATTTGGGCAGTGAAAAAAAACTATGAATATTTCAAATAATAAATAAGAGCTCCAAAACTATGAGAATTATCTTAAATATTGGTTCTGAGAAAAGTTTTAATTTTAAAACATGTAAAAGGCAAATATAATTCATAACACTAGACTGAGGCACAAGTGAGTTATAGGTCTATTTTCTATACCTTTACAGGAGAGTCCAGGTGCCTGACACACACACACAGGTTTGGATCTTGTTGGAGATCTGGGTCAGTCTAAAACTCTGCTTGGCTATGTATATTCCATCACTGCAACAATGGTTCTCAGTCTCATCTGCTAGGAAGTGGGAGAATCCTCTCACTTTCCATATCTCTTGGCCTTGGAAAAAAGTTTCTTTCTGATTTTTCTTACTCTAATATCATATTTAAAATGAAATGATTAGAAAAATAAATGAGGTAAACCTGAACTTTTCTTGCTGGAGGCAAAAATAACATCCCACAGAAACTTCACCTAGAATAGGATCTTTCTGTGTGGTGAACGTGGTCTTTAAGACAAGTGAATGTGAAGCATGTTTTCAAGAAAGGCAGGTTGTTTCCTAGAAAGTGAACAGACTATAGGAAGCACAGGGGAAAAATTCTGCACCCTACTGGGATTGTATAGAACTCTGGGGATGAGGGGTAGGTTCCCTCATCCCCTAGTGATGTTTCTTCAGAGAAACATTTGAAATTATTTTGAAGTGAGTATAACTATTTTTCCTGTAGCAACTTTTACACTTGACACATTATCCTCCAGGTAGGTATAATAAAGAATATGACTTTTTCTGTCTCTGGAGATTGAGAGCTGTTGCATCTAGAACCCAAAGGACAGAGGAGAACTGAATTATTACTATTTGGCATTTATATAGTGCATTTCCTCTGAAGAGTATGAAGCACATCATAAACTGTTAATTAATAGCCAGTATTCTTCAGCACATCCCTGAAGATTTCAAATACAGGTGATGATTCTCACACCCTTGCTTCTACCCTGGGAAAACAAAAAAAAAGCCCCATCCACAGGAAAAAGTGAAAGAAAATACAAAAGGACAAGTGGGAATTAATGTTTATATACATTTGCTCAGAAGAATTGTCCCTCTCTTTAATGGAATCAGAGGACTTTGGAGAAATATTGAAAGTTTCAAAAAGGAAAAAAAAACTGTAAAGAGAGGAAAATCTTTTAAAGTACAAGGAGATAGAGAGGATGAGGAAAAGACAGTGAAACATCTGTGACATCATTTATCTTTCAGAAGGCCTCAGATGGGCTAAAGGCGCCAGAGTTCTCATTCTGCCCTCAGGAGTGCTGTGTCCCAAGAGTACTGGGTTGCAGTGGGGAGGGGTGGGTACAGCACCTCTCACAATCCCTACTGAAAGTGTATTTTTACTATACACATTCAATCTTAAATTTCCTTGCAATCATGAGTTGTTAGGAAGGCAGGATCTGTTTCTGTAGTTGGTTGATTTTTATGTCTGCTTATGTGTGTGTTTGTTCATGTGGGCAGAGGGTGTATTTGAGTGTGATGAGTGATTATGCTGTTTCTTGTCATTGGCTTTGGGGTGGTGGTGGTGTGTTGACTAGTTGTTTTAAGGTTAAAAATCCCATATGAAACAGATATCATTTTCTTAAATTCCTTTCTACTTAACACATTTAAAAAAAACTCAAGAAAATGCAGCCATGAGGACACTGGAGCAGATTTCATTTGGTTAGGTTGGACACTGTGACCTAACTCTTTTACAAATAATATAAGATGAAAACAAATTTAGGAACAGTCTTTAAGGAAGAAAATTCACATAACCTGTAACTGAGTGGTTTAGTTGAGAAGCAGAAAGAAAGCATCCTTATTTCCTTTATTTTTTCCTCAAGTTTTTGTAAGAATATTTGCTGAGCAAATATTTGTTAACTGACGGGTGATATGCACAGGATAATGGATTTACTTATAGATCTCTGATTACTTGTAGCACTCATTCTTGCTCTCACCTGAGATTCTAGAGTCAAAGCAAGAGAGTCCTCCTCCCGACTTCTCCCTAGGGAATAGTCTCTGCCCTTGCAGTTTTCTCTAAAATGTTTCAGCATTAATCTTTAAAGCTGCTTTGTTCTCCTGTGTTAGGCTGTATCTCTACTTTTAATACAAATCTAGGTTAAAATTTATTTTGAAAAAGGAGACAAATAAAGCCAGATTTAGAGGAAAGACAATATTCATGATAGCAATTTTTGATTTCTATAAAAGTTTTATATTTTCTTAGAACCTAGAGATAAGATAAAGTTAAATATGTCTTAGTCATTCAAATGTAGAGCCAAAAACCAGATTATGGTCTTCAAAAACAATGCAGTAGAGTGGTAAAATTTAAAGTTTTGATAAATTAGACTGGCAGTGCTTAATTGGAAGAATTAAATAATTTTATTCAACAAATAACTTAAATGTCTAATATAAACTATGCATTCAGGTGCCTAAGTAAAATGTTAAAAATAATAAGTATAAATTCTGTCTTTTACTAATACTGAGTATATTGTTTTACTAGTTAAGTATTTAAAAAACAAAGTATTAGAAACTGTTTCTCATGCATAGCTATTTGAACTGATAAATAAAAAAGTGATACAGAAAAGTAGAAAAAACATAAGATTAAAAAAAATTTCACGTAGCCCAGGTTCTTTAAATTTCCCGTTATATCCTAATGTAAGACATTAACTTGCACAATATAAATATGGTTTTATTTGCTCTTAAGTGTGTTCTTATTAAACCAACTATTCTTGAAAACATGGCTACAATTACTAATAATAGATAGCCAAGTTCTTAGAAAAAAATAAGTTTTAATTTTTTCTAATGTTTAGCCTCTATTATAGCACTGCATACACATATTAAAGGAAAGAAACTTGTGTTATTGCCATTTGTTCTTCAAGTAAAAGTTTTTAGAAAAAACCTGCCACATGTTTGTAAAAGAAAAAAAAAACTAATTCAAAAATAAATCCTTCGTATGTTTATATCACTGTCTCAGCAATAGCAGTGACCTAAAAGTATTCTTGAAGTAAATTTCTTTAGCCATGTTACTCAAATGAATAAATGTGTATATAGGAAAAGGTATTTTGCAAAGTTGAACAGAACTTTACTTCCATTTATTTTCTTAAATTGAGATAAATCTGCAAATAGCTTTCTTGTATGAAAAGAATACCAGTGTATATGGATATGTTTAAGCTACTATTCTATATATATAGTGGTATGGGGTATGGAATCTACAGATAAAAAATGAGAAAGTTAATTAATATGATTTTAGTATCTTTATACCTCCAAGAGCATCCTTGAGGGCCATGAATAAATGAATAACAAAAATGCTTACAGAGTGAAATAAGCATACGGTGAGTCATGTATGTGAAAGCTATTGATTAATTCTCAAAACACATGGCCAACATTAGATTTGGTTTGTCTTCGTGGATATCCTTCTGCCTGGACTCTCTTTTGCCAAGTCTCCTTCTCATTTCACCTTTTTTCTCAGTTAAGTAATGGTAAATTCCAAGTGAACAGATAACCAGCCTATGTTGAAGTAAAATCTTTCTAAAGTTGAAGACATCATATTAAACTGGTTTGTTTTCCCAGTAGGATTTTGTGTCTGTTAAAATTTACCTTAAAATGCAGTTATAAGGAAAACCCTCCCCTGCCCTCAGTTGCTCACACCTTCTTAGTGTCAATTCCCTTTGAGACCTGGAGCAAAACTGAGCACTTGGGCAAATCTAAAAATAATCAGTCCATTAGTATCAAGTTGCTTTCCTGAATATTGCAAAGTATTGGTTCTGCCTGGTGCATCCCAGCCACCCTTGCACTTTCTACTCACCCTATGATGTATTGTGTTCCGAAAGGGAACTCAACTGACATATTGTTTTTCTCTCAAACGCTGAAGTTGTAAAACACAACTGCATATAAAATCACACACACAACATTTGCAACATTCCAATATTATTTTACTATATTTATAGGTTGTGAATATAGAGCTTGGTAAAAACAAAACCATGATATGAAACAAACTCAATATATTGAAATACATTAACAGTTGACATATGTTTCTTTCCAATGACATATAATTATTTTATATAGTTTTTGTGAAACACCCGAAAGAAAAAAATATAGATTTTTTAGACTATGAATAACTATGAAAATGGTGTTATTTCCATAAAATTGATTATATTTATGGACAAGAAGACTTACAAGGAGAAATTTGAAGTGCTATCTATAAAAGAGAAAATATCATTTATTCTCTCTCTGTGTTATTATCTGACATTAGAAAGTATTTCAGACCATCACTGATCCTAAAGTAATTGATTGTTTCTACATGTTCAATTTTAGCAACAGCTATAGGAAAGGTTATTTTTTCATAAATTTGCAGTTTAACTAGAAATAATACATGATACTCCCATGATTATCATTGACCTTATAAATGGTACTCTAAAAGGGCATTGTCTCATCTTTCTCTTCTCAAATATATCCTAGCATACTTCTCAAATAATTTGCTAATTTTTGTATCTTTCTTTGCAGACCTGGATAATTAGTATTTACACACACACACACACACACACACACACACACACACACAAATGGTGTTAAATGTTTTTTTTTCAAAATACATTTTTCATAGCCACTCACAGACAATAAAAACATTTGACTAAGATTTTTTTTCATGCTAAAAAATGCATTTGGTGGGGTCTGCTTTGGGGATAGTAAGGGGAGAAACCTGGGGTGCTTTAAGGTTAATGGACAGTGATGAAGGTTAATGGCTGAGTACTTAAGGTTAAGTGCTGTATTTACATAGCTGCCAGTCTCTGGGAAAAAAAAAAAAAAAGTATTCGAGTCTATCAATCAGTTCCAGCTAATAGCTAATTAAACAGCAAATGGGGTATAGAGACTGAAGGTAAGGGCCCTTTAGTTTACAGGATAGAATCGTCAATTCTCAATCAAGAAGCATTATTGAATACCTATTATGCCATGGTTGTATTAACACATAAAAAAGTGGAAGCCATGACCCCTATTCAAGAAGTTTAGCATCTATTGGGGAATGAAACAATGGATGAAATACCACAGCACAAGTGGCTATAAAATAAATGACACAGGTAATGCATGTTATAGAATTCAGAGCATGGAATGATACTACACATCTCAAGAGTTTTTAGGATGGGAAAGCTGTTTAAGTTATGCCTTAAAATTAATGGTTTTCAAAGGGCTCTATTGCTTTTAAAAAGTATACACTCATACAATGTGAAGATCTCTTAATGACATCATGTGTCATACATATTGCTCTACCATAGTTTAACCATTAAAAGTACATCAGCAATTTATCAATAATGTTAATAATAATTTTAATAGTTAGGAATATTCACTTGTACTTCTATTTTACATGTAAAATCTCAAGATCAATTTAAAATAAAAACAATAACAATAAAAAGAGCTAGAGCAAAACTACATTGTAGCACACTAACCTTGAATTCAATGTAAACTTACTTAGACTAGGCAAATCATAAATGTTTAGGCTAGTGTAAGGTTCTGAGGTATCCGGCAGTTATTCAAGGCAAACTGCATCTCTAAGCTCCAAATGACAACATGATTAATTATATAAATGAAATATACTAAAACAAGATTAATGTTCATCTCTGCAGCAACCACTGGGAACAATGCTTCATACACAGAGCAGCCTCACTTTCACTCAATTAGCATCATTCGGTCAGAGCTGTTTGTATTTCTCTTTTCCTTTTTTACTCCCCCTGAATTTCAAAATGATTTCAAAAGGAAGGTACGCTAGGGAGGAAGAATGTGGGGGTTAGGGGCTAAGGAGGAACATCTGGAATGGAATAAAGAGTGAAAAATGGATTCGTAACACATGATTATTAAAAGTTAATTTTAAAACTTATCTTAAAGAATATTTCTTTCCATTCAGTAAAATTCTTGCATTCACTAGCTTTAGTATGCTTACAGCATGAGCATAAAACAAGCAAAAGTGAATGGGAACCGAAAATTGACATTCTATTGTAACAGATCGAGATCTTTGACAGCAAGAGTGATGGCCAGGGGCAGCTTCCTGGGTCAGTGCTGACCTAAGGCAGGAGATCGCATCTCAAAAGTGGAATGATATGACTCACAGCTTTTAGCCAGAAATTCATCTCTTTGAATTTTTCTGAAGCACAAATACTAGAGAACTCTTTTGAATCAGAAGAATGTTCTTACAAAAATGTCAATGCCCATCAAAGGGTTAAAACTTTATTAATTAAAAGATACTCATTAAACTGTATTTTTCATCATGCTGTGTTTAATGTGTTTCACTATGTGTTTAATCAGCATCCCTTCCCAGAACCTGGAAGTAATTACTACACCAATAGAAAAAGGGTTTTGATTTAGAAATTACTGGGAAGAAGGGTGACAATGCCAAAGAATACACTGTTTAGGAGCATGGAGCTTTCTGCATTGAAAACACTGCTGTTGGCAGAAGTTTAAGTTTGAAGGTAATCAGAAGTCAGTATAGAGACTGAGCATGAGGGTAACTCAGTTGTTGAGAAAAGAAGGGAGAAATTGCCTCTGAATTGGGAAAATTGTTAAGAGAATAAGAAAGTGTCAAAGATAAAGTTTATAACACTTAAATTTGTTAAGGGTTAGTCTTGTTCTTTATATTTTTTAGATCTCCATGTTTCTCATTAGAGTTAGGTCTACCTTATCTTGGGAGTTGATCGATAAAAAAATACTTGGCAAATCTAAACTGTAGTGACTCACTTGTCTCTCAAATACTCACTACCTCTATCTCGTTTTGCATATGTCTCAGTTATTAATGGCTTGTCCTGTACAGCTGAGACCAAATCTAATGGAAAATATTTAACAGAACTTTTAAAGTTCCTTTGAGATGTCATATTGAAAGAAATAAATTCAAAAATGCTTTCAGTATATTCATCCGAATTAAGAGAGCCAGCCACAACTGCTGTTAAATCTTAATATCTATTAAGAAATTCAATGTATAATAGAATAAAGATCTAACAGAATTTTATATATCTTCAACAAATTTTCCAAAGATTTATAGTTCTGATTTTAAAAAGGACTATAAAATAATTTCAATATATTTTCTACTTAAGTACTATAATTCTTAATATGGTTTCATAGGTTTTTTCTTATACATAATTGAAGATAAATTAACTTCACTACTTTCAGCTAATTACATTGCACTATCTCCATTTTATTATGGTGTATATAGTTTGACAGAACAAAAAAAATGATCTGTAATAGAAAAAAGGCAAATTATTTTCCATTTAAAATAGAAAAAATGCTTTTTAATTTCTTAATTCTTGATAAGTTCTTAACAGAAGCCAGCAAAATTAACTAAAAGAATCAATTTCTTCATTTTTTAATATTCAAGTAATTTGAGGATATTTAATTATTCAAGTTTTTTCAGTCAATATTGACTTTAAATCATTTAAAATATATCATAAAATAAGATTCTTTAAAAAATTAACACACATCTTTGAATAATATACCTTGTACCTAAAATTTATTTTGAAATGTTTTATGTACTACTCTCTATTAATGTAAGCTATCATAAATGAAATAATACATCTTTTTTTTTAATTAGGTGAAAAAGAAACTATATACATAATTTATTTCAAATTTCTCATTCCACAAGTGAAAATTTTGAGGTAGTGTTATTAAATAACCTGTTCATTGTCAGACAGCTGACGCTGGCTTTAGATCAAGTAGAATTTCTACTCTTTTGGTAAATTCTCTACTCTTTATATAAAATAATGTACATGTATAAATGCATACATGTTTTGCAATTATTGCGTAGCTAATATTTATTTCTAAGTAGTAAACTAGTAGGCTCAATCTGAATTGCATATAGTCTCTTAGTGTTCATTCTTAATGGTGCTTTTAAAATCTAACCATTAGCTTTGACTATTTGTTATGTACTCAAAATACTCTAATCCTGCCCTTTCCATAGTCTTTCTGTGGGGAGGTGGGGAAGGAATCTAGTCAGTCCTTATACACTAATGGCCATAGTTGTAGGAACTAACAATGTATCATCTGCTGATTACTCTTCTTCCCTCTGGAAAATCTGGAGTTCCTGCCATGATCACATCCTTCTCCTAGAGCATGTTTATCTCATATGTGTTCACATATCACGTTCTGTGGTCACAATTGATGTACCACATCAATTAGCCTGTTTTCACTCAAAGGTGGTCCTATAGAACTAATTTCCTGAGCTTTGAAAGAAATTTCAGGCTTATTTTATGTGAAACCTTATTTATTTTGAACAGTTACCTAATTGAGTTTTACTCTTTTAGAATGCAGCCTTAAACTTTGAGTCTAATCTCCTAAAAAGGACACAAAATTCCCTTGGAAATTTTAATTAATAAATTTAGACATTTTCTGGACCTTAAAAATTTTGGTGTGTAGGTGTGAATAGTTTTTAAAATTGACAAGGATGACAGAAATGCTTAACATGTTTTGAAAGTGAAATAAAAAAAGGCAAATGATGGCAGGTCTTTGTGCAATAAATGATAAACTAAAGTTCAATTTGCTTTTTTAGAGAGAATGAAAATATGCTATGCTAGTCCTTAAAATTAATCTTCTCAAACTTCATGTTAACCATCTGTGGATAAAAGACTAACACCTCATTTCTCTTCTTCGTGACAACTGGATCTTTGATGAACTGCCTATTTATATTCACCTGGAAATCTGATAAAAATTAGAAAATTAACTGTATTACCAGAAAAATTTACATATGGTAAAAATGACCCTTGACTGCTACAATGAATTGGGACTAGGAGAATTGTAAATATATGATAGTAAGCCCAATGTTGGGTTTCCCTGAGTATAATGATTATTTTCATTGGGCAAACCCCTTGAAGGAACCCTAGAAGTTGAGCCTTTGTTGTTAAAAAATAAATTGATTCCTTTATGGAAGTAAGCTTTTAAGCTGGAATATTTCCTCACCTGCTTCATTTTGACCTTGCCTGCTTGCACCTGAGCTGTAGCGATGCTATAAGGACTGCCCTGATGACAGTCTGTTCTTTCCTGTTGTCCTAGTTCCTTAGCAGTAGGCTAATATCACCTGTGACCAATGGTAATCTTCTTAGTATAATTGTTCAGGACAGTCTAAAAAGACTTCAGGTGGACAATATACCATCCAAGTTATACTACGATAAAAAGTACCTGGGCTTTGTCATAACAAAAAAGGAAAGTTCAAAATCTCAAAAAATGGAAAAATAAAAAAAGTTAATAATATCAAAGTAACTTGTATTCTATCTGCCAGATCTTTGTGTGATGCTGTTGTTAGCCAGTCATTGCTTAAAATTATACATTAAATAATATAAAAATATAGTGTTTCTATAGCAGTAGAGAACAGAAAATTATTAATATATTTGAAACTCTAAAATAGCCACGGTAAGGCAAGAAACAGATATTTTAATTTCACACATTTTTTTCCCTGTTGGTTCAAACTTTGTGGTGAGATTTTTTAAAAATTATATACTGTAGTTAAAGTCTGTGCTTGCCTCCTCAAATGACTGCATTAAAATTAAACTAAATAATAGAAGAGTCTGTCTGGAGAACAATCTGAAGTCTAGCTCAACAAAAATCCTATAACTAAGGATATGAAGAAGAGGCCACATTGAGACTGTTAGGAGGGGTGAAGACACGAAACGAGCTGTTTCCACACTCATGTACGGTGGTTGAGAAACGGGAGGGATATCTTGGTTGTGGAGGTCTTCTAGAGGAGAAAGGGTTCCAGTGCTGGAAAAATCTGGCTGTGAAAATTAGCAAGGATTTCAACCATTTGGGTGAGATAGAAAGCTGCTAAAAAAACCCAGATGTGCCCTTAAAGGGCCTGCACACAAACTCACTCACTCTCTGGCACCCACCCTGGGTTCTAGCAGAGAGACAGCAGCTTGGGAGGTGCCAGAACATATAGGGAAAGACTGAGTTGTCTGGCTTCAGTGCAAAGCCTAGAGGGACAGCTCCCATTGTCCCTTTGTTGAGCCTTCCTCCTGTGCAATCTATGGATGAGTGCTTGTGCTGTTTGTGCTGAGATCTTGCTAATGCTGAGCCCTCCCCCAAGAGGGTCAAATCTGAATTTGCATTTGGCAAGGTGAACTTTGCTTGCCTCACCTAGGTGACTCCTTGAAACTCCACCCTACCCAATTATAACATTGCTGGAGGCATTTTCATAGCAGGGCAATCACCCTCACCCCAAGCTCTCTGCAGAAGTTTCTTTCAGCTTTACATGTCTCTGGAGTCACTTTTGGTGGCAGAAAACCAGTGTTGGCCCAAGCATCAGTATTTCTCAAACAAATCTTGCGGGTATGCAGGCCCAAGGAGGACAGTGGCTAGCCCCAGTGTTATCTGAGAGTTTTACAAGTGGCCACAGGCTCAACTGTGGAACCAAACTGAATCTGCACTAACCTGGGGTAGCCCCACCCTGGTGACTCTCTGGTACTCTGATTCACTCAACTCACATACTTCCCAAGACTCTTTCACCTGCTGAGAATTATAGCAGCCAATAGGCAGCCTCAGGCATTAGGGTGTCCTGGGCCTTTTGTTGAGCCATCCCAGGCTTGGTACTGATGGACACAGGCCTTAGTATGTAATATGGCCACTCCCATGTGCCTCTGGGTTCACAACAGGCAGTAAGCAACCATGAATAGTTTTATAGCTTCTACCAAGTAGCCTCAAGTGGTCACAGGCAGCACTGACCTTGGCCTACACTGGAACCCCTCCCAAGGGGCGCAGGATCAATACAGCCAAAGGCCTTGCAAGAAGCACAATCAAAGAGTGGTCTCAGCAGGCACAAAAGCCCACTGGGGTGAATCCCACTCCATGGGGTCAATCCTCACATAGCAGCACATATGCTGTGGGCATGGCCAAACTTCATAGTAAATCAGCACCCACTGCTTTGCCAGGAGCAATCAAGACTCAACTACAACAGGAGGGCACACACAGCCCACACAAGGGACACTCCTGGAACACCCAGCATAGGTGATCAGAGAGATGGTGCCATTGGGTCACAGAGGGCCCTACTACATAAAGCCACCTGGCCAAGACTGAAAAACATAATATATATGTACCTAATACATCTAAACAAACACAGAGGCAACAAAAATAAGAAAACAAAGAAACATGTCCCAAATGAAAGAAGAAAAAATAAAACAAATGAAGGTCAGTAACATACCACATACAGAGTTCAAAACACTGGTTTTAAGGAAGCTCAATAAATTTAGGGGAAGAATACATGAGCTCAATGAGAGCTTTAACAAAGAGATAGTAAGCATAAAAAGGAACATAGAAACCATAAAACAGAACCAATCAGAAATGAATAAAATAACTAATGAAGAATACACGAGAAGGAATTAACAGATTAGGTGAAACAGAGGACTGAATCAGCAATTTGGAAGATAAAATAGAAAACTCCTAATCAGAACAGCAAAAAGAAATTAATAATAATAATAATAATAATAATAATAATAAAAAGAACAGTTTAAGGGATCTCTGAGACATCAAGGAAAACAACATTTTCATCATAGAGGTACCAGGAGGAGAAGAGAGAAAGCAAGGAATTGGGATCCTATTTGAGGAAAAAATGTCAGAAAACTATCTTAATCTGGTGAAGGATGTAGACATAAAAGTCCAAGAAGCACAGAGACTTCCAAACAAGATTAACTCAAACAGACCCACACTAAGACACAACATAATTAAAATGGCAAAGGTTAAACACAAAGAGAGAATCATAACAGCAGCAAAAGGAAGGCAGCTAGTTACTTATAAAGGTACTACCATAAGAATGTCAGCTAATTTTTTGACAAAATCTTTGAAGGCCAGAAAGAAATGTCACAATACATTCAAAGTGATGAAAAGAAAGGACCTATGATCAAGACAAATCTACCCAGCAAGACCCTCAATTAAAATTGAAGGTGAAGTAAAGAGCTTTCCAAACAGAAAAAAGCTAAAAGAATTTACCACCATCAAGCCAATATTGCAAAAAATGTTTAAGAAACTTCTTTAAAATTAGAAGGGGAAGAAAAAACCCCATAAATATGAATAATAAAATGACAATGACTATGATAATAACTGCATATTAACCACATTAAATTTAATTGGATTAAATACTTCAATTCAAAGGCAAAAGGTAGCTGAATGTACAAGAAAACAAGACCCATACATATGTTGTCTACAAGAGACCCTCTTCAGATCAAAAGACACACACAGACTAAAAGTAAAGAGATGAAAAAAATATATTTCATGCAAAAGAAAATTAAAAAAAAAATAGCTGGGGTAGCAATTCTTACATCAGACAAAAGAGATTTTAAAACAAAGACTATAATAAGAGACAAAGAGGATATTATCTAATGATAAAGAGATCAATCCAACAAAGAAGATATAACCCTTGTAAACATTTATGCATACAACACAGGAGAACCTAAATATATAAAAAAAAGTATTGACCAACAAAAAGGGAGAGACCAAAAGTAATACAGTCATAATAGAGGACTTTAACACTCCATTGATACAAATGAACAGATCTTCCTGATAGAAAAGCAATAAGGAAATAATATTCCTAAATGAGACTAAACCAGATACATTTAATTGATATTTTTAGACCACTTTACACCAAAGCAGTAGAATATACATTCTTCTCAAGTACACAAGGAACATTTTCCAAGATAGAGCACACATTAGGCTACAAAATAAGTCTCAATACATTTAAGAAGATTGAAATCATACCAAGCATCTTCTCCAACCACAATGGTATGAAATTAGAAATTAATTATAATGAAAAAACTAAAGAACACACAAACACATAGAGGCTAAGTAATATGCTACTAAACAATGTATGGGTAATAAGTGAGATAGAGGAAGAAATCAAGATACCTAGAGACAAACGAAAATGAAATGACAGTGACCCAAAATCTATGGAACACAGGAAAGGCAGTCTTAAGAGGAAAATACAAAGCAATACAGGCTTATCTCATGAAACGAGAAAAGTTTTAAATGACTGCTCTAACTTTACACTTGAACTGTGAAAAAAAATAGCAAACAAAGCCCAGAGTAGAAGAAAGAGAATAATTAAGATCAGAGCTGAAAGAAAATAGAGCCTCAAAAAACAATACAAAAGATCAATGACCAAAGGCCGGTTGTTGAAAAAATAAATAGACTTGATAAAGTTTTAACTAGACTCATGAAGAAAAAGAAAGGAAACCCAAATAAATTAAATCAGATATAAAAGGGAAGTGATAACTGCCTCCACAAAATACAAAGGATTATGAGAATATACTATGAATAATTATGTGCCAACAAGTTGGACAATCTGGAAGAAACGGATAAATTCCTAAAAATATACACCTTCCAAGAAGAAACACAAAACTTGAACCAACCAATTACTACTAACAAAATCAAATCAGTAATCAAAAAACTCCCCACAAACAAAAGTCTTGAACCAAATGGCTTTACAAGTGAATTTTACCAAACATTCCAAGGAGAATTAACATCTATCCTTCTCAGACTATTTCAAAAAATTCAAGAGAAGGGAAAACTTTCAAGATCATTTTATGAGGCCACCATGATTCCCAAGCTAGATAAAAATATTACAAAAAAATAAAATTATAAGCCAATACCCCTGATGAACATGCAAAAATCCTGAATTAAATATTAGTAAACCAAAATCAGCAATATATTAAAAGATTATGCATCATGATCAAGTTGGATTTATTCCTCTAATGCAAGGTTGGTTCAATATCTGCAAATCAATGTGATATATCACATTAACAAATTGAAATATAAAAATCATATGATTATATTAATGGATGCCTGACTTTTTCCAGCATCCATTAGAATAAAAATTCTCAGCAAAGTGAGAATAGTGAGAACATAGCTTAAAATTACAAAGACTATATATGACAAACCCACAGCTAACATCTTACTCAACAGCAAAAAGCTAAAAATGTTTAAGACCAGGAACAAGACATAGATGTCCACTTTCACCACTTTTATTCAACAGAGTATTGGAAGTTCTAATTATAGCAAGCAGACAAGAAAAAGAAATAAAAAGCATCCAAAATGGAAAGGAAAAAGTAAAACTATTATTATTTGCAGATGACAGGATACTACAGAGAATCCTAAAGATTTCACCAAAAACTATTGGAATTGAATTATTGGAACTGAAACTATTTACTGAAATAAATTCAGTGAAGTACCAGGATACAAAATTAATATTCAGAAACCTACTGCATTTTTATACATCAAAAATGCACTATCAGAAAGAGAAATTAAGAAAATTGTATTTGCATCAAAAACAACAAAATACCTAAAAATAAATTTAACCAAGGAAGTAAAAGGCCTGTGCTCATAAAATTATAAAGCATTGAACAACGAAATTGAAGAAGGTACAAATAAATATAAGCATATACCAAATTTAAGTATGCTCATGGATGGGAAGAATTAACATTGTTAAATGAATACTGCTCAAAGCAATCTATAGATTTAATGCAATCCCTACTAAAATACCAATGGCATTTTGTAAAGAACTCAAATGAATAATTCTAAAATTTATATGGAATCATAAAAGACTCCTAAAAGCCACGGCAATCTTGAGAAAAAAGAAAAATTTGTAGATATCATGATATCTGATATTAAACTATACTACAGGGTTATAAAAATCAAAAAAGCATAGTAATGGCATAAAAAGAACACATAGATACATGAAACAGAATAGAAAGCCCAAAAATAAAACAACACCTACATGGTCATCTAATCTATGGTAAAGGGGGCAAGAATATACAATGGAATAAAGACAGTTTATTCAATAAATGGTGTTAAAAAATGAAAAGATACATGCAAAAAATGAAATTGGGCCACCTTCTTACACCATATACAAGAATAAACTCAAAATGGATTAAAGACTGAAATTTAAGACTTGAACTATAAAACTCCTCGAGGAATACATAAGTGGTAAACTCTCTTATATTGCTCTTACAAATACATTTTTATAAATATATATCTCCTAGAGCAAGGGAAACAAAAGAAAAAATTCATAAATGGAATTACATCAAAATGAAGAGATTTTGTGCAGCAAAGGAAACCATCAACAAAAGGAAAGGACAACCTACTGAATGGGAGAAGATATTTGTCAATGATACATCTGATAAGGGGTTAATATCTAAAATTTATAAAGAACTTATCATATAACTCAACACTCAATTCAATTAAAAAACAGGCAGAAGACCTGAATAGACATTTTTCAAAAGAGGACATAAAGATAGTCGATAAATATATAAAAAAAATGCTCAATGTCACGAGAAATGTAAATTAAAACCAGCATGAGATATCACCTCACAACTGTCAGAATCACTATCATCAATAAATCAAACAACAAATGGTAGTGAGTATGTGGAAAAAAGAAAACCCTCGTGCTCTGTAAGTGGGATTGCAAATTGGTACAGCTAGTGGAAAACTGTTCAGTTTCCTTAAGAAATTAAAAATAGAAATGCCTCATGGCCCAGCAATTTCACATCTGGGTATTAAACAAAGTCAATCAAAACAAAATATATGCATTCTTATGTCCATTGCATTGCTATGTACTATTGAGAAGATACGGAAGCAACATAAGTGCTCATCAAGACATGACTGGATAAAGAAGTTGTGATTCACAGAATGAAATATAATTCAGTTATAAAAAAATGAAATCTTACCATTTGCAATTATATAGATGGACTTAGATGGTACAATGCTAAGTGGAATGAGTCAGAGAAAGACAAAAATCATATAATTTTATTTATATGTTGAATCCAAAGAATAAAATAAAAGAACAAATAAAGTGAAAAGAGACTCAGATACAGAGAACAAGCTGGTGATTTCAAGACGGCAGGGGTGTTGGGAAGCTGGGAGAAAAAGGTGAAGGGATTAAGAAGTACAAATTGATAGTTACAAAATAGTCACAAGGATATGAAGTTTGCATACGAAATATAGTCAGTAATATTGTATTCACTATGTAGAGTACAAAATGGGTACTAGACTAATCATGGAGAATCACTTCATAAATTATATAAATGTCTAACCACTATGCCATATACCTGAAACTAACATAAAATATTGAATATCAACTCTAATTGAAAAATAAAAACTTAAAAAATAGACCATAGTTTTTAAAATAAAATAAAAATTACTTTTTATTTAATAAAACTTGCTGTAAAATATATAAAAATTAGGAAAATGAGTTTATTCACACATACACATTTCCATTTTCACCCATAAACTACATACATACACAGAGCAAGTTATTATATGATTGTACCACAAATGAATGAATAGGCCTAAAATATAATGTAAAGAGGTTTGATACAAAGCATATGTCATTTTCAACATAAAACCATGCATAGCATTTTCATTCTTATTAAAGTACCAAAGAAAAATGACTTTCATAAAAAAATAGGATTACTTTATATCACACTCATTTCTTATATTTTTGTGAATAAAAATATGATGCCAATACTAATATTCTGTGAGCTATCACTCTTACCATAAATACAGTATACAGGCATACTTTTTTTGTTCTTTGCTTATTGCACTCTGCAGATATTATGTTTTTTTAAATGACTGAATGTTTCTGGCAACCCTGCATTAAGTAAGTCTATCATCAGCATTGTTTTTTCCAACACTGTGTCACATTTGATAATTCACTTAATTTCTCTGTGTCGCATTTTGGTAATACAATATTTTCAACTTTTTCCATTATTATATCGGTGATCTGTGATCAGTGGTCTTTGATGTTACTATTGAAATTGTTTTGGGGTGCTACAAATTGTACCCCTATATAATGGCTAATTAAATTGATAAATGCTGTATGTTCTAACTGTTCTACTGACCAGCCTTTCCCCATTCTCTTTCTCTCTCTATAGGCCTCCTTATACCCTGAGGTACAACAATATTGAAATTATGCCAATTAATAACCTTACAATGGCCTCTAAGCATTCAAGTGAAAGAAAGTATTGCAGGTCTGTCACTTTAAATCAAAAGCTAGAAATGATTAAGCTTAGGGAGGAAGTCATGTCAAAAGCCAAGATATGTGACGGCTAGGCCTCTTGCACCAAAGAATTAGTCAACTAAATATGTTACTCATATAAACATATGAAAGATAAGAAAGTGAACCAGCCATATTACTGATAGGGAGAGAGTTTTAATAGTCTGGATAAAAGATCAAATCAGCCACAGCATTTCCTTAAGCCACACCCAATCCAAGGACCTGAATCTTTAATCCTTCAAAGGCTGAGAGAGGTGAGGAAGTTGCATAAGAAAAGTCTGAAACTAGCAGAGGTCTATAAGAGTTAAGAAAATAAGCGTCTTCATAACATAAAAGTGGAAGGTGAAGCTGCAAGTGCTGATGATGTAGAGGGCGCAGTAAGTTATCAGGATGATCTAGCTAAAATCATTAATAAAGGTGAAGACACTAGAGAACAGATTTTCAAAGTAGACAAAACAGCCTTACACTGGAAGAAGATGCCATCTAGGACTTTCATAGCTAGAGAGAAGTTAACAGTTGGCTTCCAAGCTTCAAGGACAAGCTGATTGTTTGGGGCTAGTGCAGCTGGTGACTTTAAGTTGTAGCCAATGCTTATTTACCATTCTGAAAATCCCAACACCCTTCAGAATTATTCTAAATCTACTCTGCTTATACTCAAACAGAACAACAAAGCCCGAATGACAGCACATATATTACTACATGGTTTACTAAATGTTTTAAGCTCATATTGAGACCTATTACCCCAAAAAAATTTTTTTCAAAAATATTATTGCTCATTGACAATACACCTGGTCACCCAAGGGCTCTGATGGAGATGAACAACACCATTAATGTTGTTTTCATGCCTGCTAAGACAACATCCATTCTGCAGCCCATGGATCAAAGAGCAATCTTGACTTTGAATCTTATTATGCAAGAAATACATTTTGTAAGGCCATAGCTGCCATAGACAGTGATTCCTCTGCTGAATCAGAGCAAAGTAAATTAAAACCCTCTGGAAAGGATTTACCATTCTGGATGCCAATAAGAACAGTTTTGATTCATGGAAAGAGGTCAAAATATCAATATTGACAGAAGTTTAGAAGTTGATTTCAATTCTTGTGGATGACTTTGAGAGGTTCAAAACTTCAGTGAAAAATGTTACTACTGATGTGGTACAAATAGCAAGATAATTAGAATTAGAAGTGGAACCTGAAGATGTAACTGAATTGCTGTAGTAAAACTTGAATGAATGAGGAGTTGTTTTTTTATGGATGAACAAAGAAAGTGGTTTCTAGAGATAGATATACTTCTGGTGAAATGCTGCAGAGACAGTGGAAATGACAACAATGGCTTTATATTTTATTATATAATTTAGTTGGTAAAGCAGCAGCAGGGTTTGAGAAGACTGACTCCAATTTTGAAAGAAGTTGTACAGTGGGTGAAATGGTATCAAACAGAATTGCATGCTAGAGAGAAATCATTCCTGAAAGGAAGAGTCAGTTGATGTGGCAAACTTCATTGTTGCCTTGTAAGAAGTGGCCATAGCCTCCCCAACCTTCAGTCACCATCTCCCTGATCAGTCAGCAGCCATCAGCATTAAGGCAAGATTCTCCACTATCAAAAAGATTATGACTCACTGACAATTCAGATAATGATTAGCATTTTAAAACAATAAAGCATTTTTAATTAATGTGTGTACATTGTTTTTTAGATGTAAAATTGCACAATAGACTATAGTATATTGTAAACAGAACTTTTATATGCTGGGAGACCAAAAATTTGTGTGACTTGATTTATTGTAATATTCACTTTATTGCCATGGTATGGAAATCATTCATAATATCTCCAAAGTATGCCTTTAAATGCTCATCCTTCAGTTTCATAAGGCATTGAAATAGTTTGAATCTCTAAATTCCAGTCCAAAGGACTAGAACAATATACATAACTGTACCTAGAACAGTTTCTGAGCCAACCTACACTGCATGTGGGCATCTTGGCACGTTTGTAAACCTTCACTTCTTTCAACATTATATTAGTTGCTGGAAAAGCTTTTATTGGTTTATATACAGTGCCAGATGGGTACTCGACTAAATTTGGGGAAATCGCTTCATAAATTATATAAATGTCTATGCTATACACCTGAAACTAATATTAAATTAAAAAGAAAATATTTTATTGTCTTCATGTTATTTATAAATTGAGAAAATAAAACACATTGCTCATTTGTAAAATGGAAATTACATATCCACTTTTCCCTATCACTATAAAGATTAAAACACAGAACATATAGTAGTTCCTGAATTAATGTTTCTTCTCTATATTCACTCACTTATACTTGCTTTTATATCTTAAAGGAAACGGAACTGTTTGCACATAAACTAATCTTAGATTTTCATTTTGTATAAATTAAATGTTTGATCATAATATTGGTTGTGATAAAATATAATTCTAACATTATTTAAGAAGAAAAATCAAAGTGTTACTATACTGTTTCATGGAGTAGCTGAGGAAAGATGACAATATATGTCAATGTTTTATGTGAATATTAAAGCATTCTTGCTTCTACTATTTCCTTCACTATTTTTTAAACTAATGTTGGCTGTGATTAGGTAGGTAAACCAGACTTAATTCAGGAGTTTCATATTTTAGACTCATTTTAAAATAGTAAAGATTTTTCACTTCCATTGTTAAGTTTATTTCTTAAGTTATTTAAAATGAAAAAAGAAAGAGACCCTTAAAGAAATGGCAATTATCAAAAATGAATCCTTCATTAAGTTTACAAATTGGGAAAGTTTTGAGATGTGTTTATTTGGCCCAAAATAATTATTTATTTAAACTCATAGTTTGCTAAATGGAACTTAGGCTCAGATAAAAGTTTGGTAATTAAATATTAAAATATATTTAACAAAAAAATATATTTTAGTCTATGTTAGAAAAATATGTTTATATTATATAACAAATTATATCAAACATACAGTCCTACACGACATTAAATAAAACCTTGAAAAGTCTGGCAAGAGTCTTGTGTAAAGCATCATATAAATGGCTTGTTCATTTTCATGTTCTCTTCTATCTTATGAGAATTTCTCAAAGTTCTTGATAACTTTACAAAGAGCTTTGCAAACTTATTTTATACTTAAATAATCACAAAAGCATTGCATAGTGAAAGTGGATATTGTCCACATTTTGATAATGAGCTAATAATGGTCAGAAAAAGGACATGAGTGTTCATGTTTAGTGATCCACTTATGAAAAATTTTAGATTTTTAGAACAGTCAAATATAATTATAATTTCTAAAAAGTTAATGAATAATTGGAGCATATATTTTTCCTAGGGAAAATAAATTCCTGAGTGACTAAAAATACTACTTATTAGGAAAATTGTCGAGCATTAATGTTTAAGCACATCAACACATCTGGCCAGAAACAAGGTCAAAACTCAAACTTTTAATAGAAGTACAAATAGAACACTAATAATCTCTCCATGCTATTCATTCAAATTAGAATGTATAATATTCAGGAATAAAACAAAATAAAGTCGACTTCTAATTAGATGCTGCTTGAATTCTTGAGTTAGACACACCTGCAATTTTTACTTTAAACATGCATCAATGATAAAGTGTACTTCAGAACAAAATTAAAAATTCATATCTTGCTAGAAACAGGTTATAGTTTTCCATGGGTCTAAAATGAAGAGACTATTTAATATTAAGCAGGGTAGAAACCAATAACTTCTGCATATTGGTTTCAAAAATAGAGTCAAGGTGGTCAGGAGTCTGACTCCTATAGGGAGACTGAGTCCAAGAGCCCTCCATATGAAGAAAGCAACATGAGTGGAGCTGTGGTTTACTGCTGGCTTGGGCTTCAGAATATATGAAAATGTAGAAGTGAGCAGAGATAGTCAAATACCATATATGACTGGAACTCTTCACCAGCACAATATTTAATCCTACAATGTTCCCAATATTTCTGGGAACATGAGACAGAAGTAACCAGTAAAAGAATAATAAACTGGGGCCCTGGTGGAAGGCTTGAAATGAGATAAGGAGGGGGAAAAGGGGAAAGGGAGACTCACTTAAGATGAACCTACAAATAAAAATGAAGTACTTTCTGGATAATTCAAAAAGGATCTATGAGGATACAGTTAACTTCAAGGCGGTAGCCTGTTGATCTCTTAGTAATGAGTGATTGAGGACATCTTTGACCACTTATTTTTAAGTAATCATCAATTCTTAAGGCATTTAGAGCTTTCAGATCCTGTCACCATAGATTAATTTTTCCAAAATCTTAAGAATAGTTTGAAAAACTTAATTGTTTTCTTCTCTATCTTCTTCTGTATAAGAATAGTTTATAGTTTTATAAATGCCAACCATATTTAAATATCTTCATCAAATCTCTCCAAAACCAAAGAATATACGAGAATTAAAGTAACATTTATATCTATCTACTTTTTTGAAAAAAAATTTGGGGTTGCTAACATTTTAAAATAATTTCCTCGTGTTCATTTTATTTGCCTTGTATAAATCTGCTTGTGTTTATAAAAGCAACTGATGTCTTGGCTAAAATTATTATAATATAGACTTTAAAAAAGTCCCTTTAAGCTGAATATTCTGTCTTTATCTGGAAGAAGATACACAAGGCTGTAATGATAAAAATTATATTATAAAATGAAAAGTTTTTTTTTTACCATAAATATTTTGTTTTTGATCTCTTTACAAAGAATGTTCTCAATCATGTTGATAAATGTCTGTCTTAGAGAGAAAGCATTTGAGCAGATAGCCATAACACAGATGCAGGTCCTAGGAAAATCTGTATTTGAAATAAAGTCTTTCAAATAGGTGTTTTCCAGGCTAGGTGTGAATGACAAAAAATACCCACAAATAAAAGGAACATTCAATTAATATTCTATTTTTTGAAATAAATATCCAGATGATCTTATTGAATAACTGCGGCCTGAAAACCTTTGAGGGAGAATAACTGACAGCTTATTTTGGGGGGAATGTGTTGAGGTGATTCTCATTGAGAGGACACCGTAATTAGAGTCAATTATGTTAATAGAAGCAGCTTGTTTGGAAAAACCCTCAGGAGACACACTCTTTTCAGAGACTTAATGAAAATTTAGCAACTGAATGTAAAAGGACCAATTTTTCCTTAAATGTTTGGAATGTAACTGCATCTCCTTTACCTGCAGTAAAGCCTCTGAAACCTAGTAGGGTCTCTAAGTGCAGGATGATGATGTAACTTGAAGTGAGGTCATACTCACTGGCATTTTACTATTGATGTGTTTGGGTGTTCTACCTCTTTTTATGAGTCCCTTTAAGAATTCAAGTAGTCCTAATAAGAAGATCTGAGAAAGACAATTTTGCACTGATAATGAAATCACCTGTTAGGGAAGCAGTGTATTCCAGTGGTTGGAGTCTGTATCTATGATCAGGCACAGTTAATTTGAACCAAAGTTCCACAGCTTACTAGCTGTGCAACACTGGGCAAGTGCCTCAACCACTCTGTTTTTATATTTTAAGTGGACATGGAAACAGTACCTACTTCATTGGGTTATCAGGGTTAAATGCATCATGGTTATAAAATGCTGGTTCTTTGTAGATGCCCAAATAATGCAATTCCTTAGCACCCTATCTAAAAGTAGTTGACTTCTAATTCAGAGCAGAACTAAAATCCTGAATAGAAGAGTATCTGGAAGATACAGGGGTGGGCATTGACAAGGCAGGAGGACATCTAGGAAACAGAGTGCCCATTACAAAGTTGACTATACTGTTTCTTCCCTGAGTGGCCATTGGAATTAAACTGTATATTTTTTCTATACTTTCCACCTTTATATGTAATTTAGATTCTTTATTATAAATAAAAGTAGAGTTATTAAATCTATGAGTGTTGATTTAGAGTTAAAAATAAATTATTCAAAAGAATAACAGAATAAGTTATGTTCCGTAATTTTAAAAATTTTTTCTCCAAGCATATTGAAATTTTTATGCATTATAAATATAGTATTTATACTTACATTCTTTGTATTACTTTATTACTTATATGGCAATCATATTGGAAAAGATATAGATAAAGGCCCAGAAACACAAATATGAACAGACTTAAGAACAATCTAATTTATGAATTACCTAAATGTTAATATGATATTAGCAATATATAATTTCAGTCAAAAATATTTTTTTTAATTTTTAAGATGGCCTTAACCTAATGTTTTCCATCTAAAGTGATAATTGCATGGTTATAACAACTCATCATTATAACTTTAAATGACTAAATTGCTTGAGGATGTCACCTAGGTTTATAACTGTCTTCATCTCTATATTGCTATATTTTCCCAATGAATTTACCATTAGCAAAAAATCATCTGCATGAGTTACTCGTATATATTTATTTGCTAGTATATAAGTAGAATTTAAGCACAATAAATCTTATGTAAAAACATTAAATCCTTCCTCTGTCACTTCATCTTAAACCTCATAGTGCTTCTTAAAGTTGATTAAATTAACTGACACGTAAACAAAGGCTAGATAGTCTAATTATTTGCATAAAGAGTAAACTTCTCATTCATCATCCTATGCCCTCAATAATTAGCTTGGCTGATTTTGTTTCACTTAATTATTTTTTTATACTGGACAAAATATACTACCAATGTGCTGCTATCATATAAAACAAACCATAATACTTAAAAAAATTGCAATATAGTATCATTTGATTTTTATTTTCTTTCAAAGTCAAATGAAGTAAATCAAGAAGAAACAAATCTAAATGCAGTGCTGAAATGAGGTCTGGCCTAAAAATTGACTTCCTATTAATCAGAGGGCTGACCTTTTCATTAAGGGCACTTGTTAGAGACATTGACTGTGTTGCAGCATTCATGTGTGTGAACTGTACTCCATGGTATTCATGTACTGGGGAAGGCATAGTGAAATTAGATTCTCTCCCTGTAGGGGGTAGACATTGACCGCTATTCAAGGCCAACAATGGTCGGTTAAGTATTTCATGAGGAATGACTTTTAAACTGCATTCACTCCACAATCAGTAATGTCAAATGCAATTCTTAAAGAAATATATTTAACTAACAGTAATTAATTAAACCTCTCATAGCAGCAACTTTATCCAATCATTTCTAAATATACACAAAGGAGTCATCAGGATTCTACTGTCATGGCTTTTAGACCATCAATTTCTCTAATGTCCATCCATAATAGAAAACAAAAACAAAACATTGGCCAGTAGGGAATTAGCTAAACAATGCAATAATTTTACCTACTTTCACCTGTCCATGTACTCTGTATATATGCATTGTCTTTTGAGATGACAATGCTTTCTAGACTAATTTTTTAAATAAAAAATTCCTAAATTAAAAAAAAAGAAAACAAACTACTACAAATAGATAAAATGTGCCGACAGTTTTTATTGCATCCTTTTTAAATATAATCATCTCTGTGTGATATTTGATGAAGTGAATTTATAAATTATAACTGAATTTTTGTCAGGGCATAAGTCTCATGTATTTATTTCTTAAATGAAACATCATACATTTGAACAGCAAACACATTCTTTCACATTGCCTGACATTCCACCTGAAAAAATCCACCACAGTTAGCTTGTTAACACAATTCAGAATATATGGTATAGTAGTAAAAAGATTCCCCATAGCCAAGTAAAAAATAAGAGTAGGGGGCTCAGGGAACAGGGCTGTACTTAGATCAAATCTAAATTTCAAGTTCAAACGTAGTTTAATAGTGAATCTAAACTTGTAAATGCAAAGTAAACACAATGTGAAGGCTGCTTTAAACCAAGCATGAAAGACCAAAAAGTCAAAGCTGAGATTTCCTACATCTGGTTTTAATATCTTTTCCTATGCTATTAGATAAATGACCTTTTGTTTGTTTTAAAAATTCATTATCATTGTCATTGCTGCTACAAACTAATAATAGTTTGAGTTTTTAGGATCACTTCTTAGGTAACAGATTGAGCTGTAAAACAAATTTGTAAGCAAAAATTACAAGCAAATTCCTCACATTACTGTATGAATGATGATGTAACAATATGGTTATGCATAAAATTGAAATTCATTTCAAGAAGAGTATGTGCTTTTTAAAGACTGTTTTCTATTCTCAGAACTGTGACAAAACACTTACCACCATTGTTTTTGACAGTAATAAAAGACATTTCACCCAGAAATAGCAGATAATATGCCAGGCTACAGGACTGAATTAGCAATATTATTAGCACCATATTTTAGTTCTGAGACCTTCTGAATGGGGAAGGCACTGGTGGAGTATTTAAGCTTTAGTGACAGTGCCAAGACACCGTGCAAAATGAAACAAGAGGAAATCCACAGGGTTATGAACACAGGCTTTTGCTAGTTCACTTTTGCACAGTCTTTGGAGGATTCCCTGAGAGTAAACATCCTTAATTAATTCCCAAGTAAAAGAAGAAAAAAATAAATATTCTACTTACTGCATTTGCTGTCCTTTGTCCACACGTTGAAGTAAAAGGGTCGTTCTGCTGTTGTTACCTAGCTCCAGGTTGCCCGCCGGATTAGACATAAATGTGAGCGCCAAGAAGCGTGTTGACTTTGTAACTGTACAAGGAGCGGCGCATCGCACTGCTGCTAGAGAGCCGGTCAGGACAAAGTGCTAAACTTCAGCATGAGAGCACAGCATCAATTACCCCTGAGGCTCTACCATTTCACCTACACCTGGGCGGATCTATCAGGCTTCATCTCTATTAGAGCTATTTGACTCTGTGGTTTAAGAGGGAGAAGAAAAAAAAAAAAAAAGAGGCTTGCCGTTGTCACACTTGTTTTCTATTAAAGAGCCTTACGGTGGATTGAGTAATTGTGTACGAAGGTAGTCTGGCTGGCAGATGTGTGCAGCCCCAGCGGAGCACTAGATTCAAGGCAGATGGGTTGTACCAGGGCGCAAACAACATTGAGAGAGAGAGAGGCGTGATTAAAACAGCAGGCCTCTGTTTTATAGTGCTGGAAGTGGGGTAGCATTAAAGCTCCTGGGAACTGAAGTTCCCCAAATGGTATTGCTCTATAGCAAGGAAAACAATAAATTCAATAAAAAAGAAAGATGTTCAAGCTACAAAAGTTATAGAGATATTTATAATATTCACTTTAACTATTAATGAAAGACTAAATGAAGCACCCTTCCCCCAATACCCTAACTGAATTTAATTAAAACTACTCAATCATGGGTCATAGTGGGTTATTGATAGTGTTCATATGATGGATTTGAAACAGATCTCTCATTCTGCTATATAAGCCAAGGTTATCTTTTTAATCTGAATTAAATTGCTTTAAGGAGATTTACACTGTCAGGTCGATTGATATTCTGCAACTGAGAATTTTCTTAAGTGTGGGCTAAGCCAATTTTTAGAGGGAAAAATGTCCTTTTGAAGGTATTTCTGTGTCAGATATTATCTCTGGAAATTTAACTCATGGAAATTTTAGAGCTTTCTATGTAATCAGAATAATTATAATTAACATTCACAAACCAGAACTGTTTAATAAATCCTCTAGTGTTGTTGAAAGCTACTTTTCTATGTTAAATAGTGCACAGCTACAATTATTAATAAGGATGACAGTGATAATTGAACAGTTGCTACATGGCAGGAACTATGTAAAGAGCTCTACATGCATCATCTCTTTTGAGTTCCACAAAGACACCTTAAGGTCAATATTACTATTACTATGACCATCTTTTTTTAACAGATGAGAGAAAGAATTGGAGAAATTACTCTACCTAAGGTCACACATTTATTATGATTTGGAAGCATGATTCTAGAATCCTTACTTTTACCATGTCATAAAATCTCCATGCAGAATAATTTTTATCTTACACAAAATAAAATAATCATTATTTATTTCTTTTACAGGACAATTGGAAATAAATTCTTATTTTATTTCTCTGGATAGGTATAATTTAGACTTAAATTTTTTAGCTTTGTGTGTCCAAACACATAATAGAACTACTGCCCAGCCCACCAATAAAAGTTCCACTTAAATGTGCTAAAGATCAATGAAAGTGAGAATTGCCTAAGGATATATATTTAAAAAATAATTTACTAGCACATTTTCTTATAATTAAAATCACTTGATGAAATGTTTCTTAATATTTTAAATTGGTTTGCAGCAAATTAGTAGAAGGAAGGATGAAATTGAAAATTAAGAATTTCAATCAATATATTCTTAAATTTCAACCCATTTCCATGTTCCTCAAGTCAGCCAAAATCATTTGAGCAATACTTTCTTATTCTCCCTTTTATATATTTTCATTTTTCTGTATATGAATGATTTATTTCTCCTAATAGAAGCTTAATTTTCTCAGTGGTAAAATTATATTACATAGTATATGAAATAAAAATTCTTTCACTTTATTTCTGAAAACAAAGAAGATAGGGAAAATAAACTAGAAAATAAAGTTACATTTTCATAACATTTTATTTAAATAATGGAATATATATTTAATTAAAATTTTGCAAAAGATCAAACTGGTTTTGAATAATAGCATAGTCTTATATGGCAGATTACACTGACATACATATTTATTTTCAGTCCTCAGACTTTGGATATTTATAATAATAATTTTAAACAGTTAGCTAAAATGTTCTATTATTCCATTCAAAACAAAAGAATAAGAATGAATAAGCTTTATTTATTCAAAAACAAATCCAAGGAAAATATTAAAAGACAGTAAAGGATAAATATAAGATAAAGATGGGGATAGAGTATCAAGAAAAAGATAGAAACAAAGAGTAGAGATAATACTGAAGAAAAAGCAGGTTGTGATTTAAATGTAACCCTAGAGGATCAATGCAACTTGAAGAGACCTAAATGATTCATAACTACTGTTTTTATATAGCTGCTACATGAGGAGAAGGCCTTTTTAACAATGTATGGTTATTTTGGAGTGTGTATTTGAGTGTGAGTGCAGGTATATATATGTGAGAGTTTATATAATCTGAAGACTTACAAAATTACCTTTAGATATATTTTTGTAGGAGAGCAATTAATCTTATTTTTTAAATTGGATTTGAGTAAATTGGTTAAAGTTTACTTGTGACTATCCAAAATCTCTTTTATGAATTTCAGCTAAACTTTAGCATTTTCAGATTTTAAAAATTTTATTGGAAAAACAAACAAAATTAAATTTCATGGTTTTATGTAAAATGCCATGAGTTTTTGTGATATTTTTATTGTGATATTTTTATTGTGATTTTTTTTTGTGATTTTTTTTTCCTACTTTGGCCGAAAATAGGACGTATTGGGAACATCCTAAGGAATGTCCTAGGGAGTTTCCAGTCTAACTTACATACTAAAGTTTGGATAAGATATGGAGAAACAGATTTATTTTTATTTATTTCTAGGTTTTTCATTACCTATCATATAAGCTTAATCTCAGGACAGTCTTTTATACCGAATGTTATCAAATTTATAAAGTAATAATTCAATTGATATTTTTTCTTTAAAAAGGTGAAAATCAGATTTTTTCTACCAATAAACCACTTAGTCTCTGATTTCTACTCCCCTGCTTTTATTGGGCTTATCATCATCCCATCACACAAAATCTCCCCTTTAGTTTTACTAATGCTGACTATGGTCATAGTGTCTGTGAAGTTGTTATTAATAAGATTATTTTAATAAATTCCTAATGTGATCGGCCATGTCCAATTTAATATCAACATATGTTAAAAATTATGTACACCCATTTATATTTGATATTCTTGCTCAAATATTTAAAATATTATGTCATTAAAATAAAAATTTATAGTATTTTTATTTATGTAGTTCAAGATATTTTGATTCATTTTTTAAATCATGTATCTCAGTTGGGTCAAGATTTTAAAGCTCAAATAGTACATAACTTTAGTTCCAAACTGTTTTCTCTGAGTTTAAGGTAATAAAAAAACTTGTGCTGATTTCTACTAGCAAGTTGGCATTTCTGAAAAAACTGCCTCAACTCTTAAATATAAATATATTTTATATGAATATCTTCAAAAATATTCCATATCCTACTATCTTCTACCCCATTGTTAAGCTAAGAATATAAAGCACACAGAGCTCGTTCAAGCATGTGATGTACTGTCCCTTTTTTTACAGAAGTATTTTTTTTCTCCCCACCAGTTTTGCTTAGATGGGTACAATTATATGTAAGGTAGAGATGAGATAGAAAGTTTTATGTTTTTTTGATTCATCAGCTCTAGAAGATGGTAAAATTATTATTTTTGGTTGTTGTTGATTATCGGTTCTAAAATACATTATGTATTTGAGCAGTAAAAAGTGTATGTCCCAAATTATTAGTAGTCTATTAACTTTATTTTAAAATTAGAAGACAAGTTATCAATAAGATAGATATTAGAATTAGAACAGAAGAAATATTCCTATGAGCAGATCTTTAAAAAGTATACAGAGATTTATTAGTTGGGTGTGAATGATTAAGAATTCAACAAATAGTTAGGAGTAACTTCTTTTGTGAGACCAGGAATGATTTATAGAATTTACCAACTTTCAAGATTTATCAAGTAATTTATAACTCAATTCAAAAACTATAGATGCTTTTTATAAGCTATTACTGATGTAGATTTCATAGAGAAGCAAAGCAAGACCTAATGTTTGACCCTAAAACATTTTACAAACTATGTGGGATGAAAATATACATACTCAATAAATTATATGAGATTTTATGATACAAAATAATGATGCAGATAGTAATAAGAGGTCAGAAGAATGAGAAATAATTTTCTTCATGAATTCAAAGTAGGCAAGGCTATTGTAGGTTTCAGAACAACAGCCTCTGCCAAATAGAGTTTGAATTGGAGAATCAAGAAGAAAGTTGGGGATAACTAAGAATGCATCAACCAAAAAACATTGTTGAAATTTTTCTGGTAAGCATCTGGTAGGATAAATATATTTTGGAAAGATTAATTGGAAAGGACTGGAAAAGGTAACTCAGTCTCTGAGTGTGATGCAATAACTCAAGCACTGACTTACATTGCTCATTTGATCATCACTGTTCTTTCTCGCTGTATAAGACTATACCTACAGACTGATAGGCTCTGTGCTCCTTATAATCTATGCCCATTTCTTCCTCAATGTTCATGACATTTGCCTGTGGTTCAGAGGAACATGTGGAATTTTAAAGTTGTTGATTTAAATCCTGATTCCATCACTTAATAATAATTTAACTGTCTCAAACTTTATTTAAAAAATAGGATTGCCACCCTATTTGTGAAGTTTAAGTATGATTGAGATCACTAAATTGAAACTTTATACAATGAAATTAATATAAGCTTGTGCCTGGGTAATCACAATTTCTGTATCCCCAATTTCTAACATCATGACTGGATCCTAGTACAAATGTCATAAATATTTTCAATGTTCATATATCTTAATATTTTTTATAGTGTTTACCAGAAACTCAGAAAAAATACCTAATTTAATTTTTTTCAGGATAATCAACTGGACTTGGTTAATGATAATAGTACCATGAAAAAAAAATCAACCAAAAAACTTAGCTCCAAAAGAATTTCAGGGCTCCTTTCAAAATGGTGTACAATGTAAAGGCTGTCCACACCTCCTCTAGGACCACACCAAAAGTAAAACAAAACTACAGAGCAAACAGTACATAGAGTTACCCTGAGGTCTGCTTGAACAAAGTCCTACAACTAGGTCACCTCAAATCATAGGTCACCTCACATCACAGGTCACCTCAAAACGATATAAGAGGTGAAGACACAAAATGTCCCAGTCCCTCAATTACATGTGGTGATTGAGAATTGGATTCCACCTGAAGAGGATTCCCAGCCACACACTGGGCTCTCCAGCACAGGGTTCCAGCACCGGGAAGAGAAGTCCCCACAATCTCTAGCTGTGAAAACTAGCAGAGGTCACATCTGAGTAAAATGGGGGCTATGGAAAGTAGAAATTTTCCTCTTAAAGGGCCCATACCCAAACTTACTCGCTGATGTATTCTCTTACTCTGAGCTCCAACACTGGGGCAACTGCTCAAGGGGCACCAGGGACATACAGGGAGGTACTGAGCTGTTGTGCTTCATGGCAGGGTTGGAGAGGAAGCTTTCTCTTGGACAGAGGTGTAAGTAGAAACCATTGTCCCCTTACTGAGACCTCCTCTCTCCCAGCCTATGGATGCAGGCACCATCAACCTGAATAACACAGGTCGCTCTGCTTGTGGGATTCCCTGAGACTCCACCTCTCCCCATTTGTGGGCCCAATTTGTAGGCTGTCACAGCTCCTACTACAAATTTTCCTAAAATTTTTCAAAGGCTCACAAAACCCAAGAAAGCAGCATCTGGCCTTGGCGTGTTCTGTACCTCTTGCTGAGTAGCTCCAAGCCCTGCACTAGCAGCAGCCTGCCTCAGTTTCTAACTTGGCCCCCCAAGGCACCTATAAGGCCAGCACAGGTGGTAGACATATGTGGATTGCTTGGTAACTCTTACCAGGTGTCCCCAAATATTCACAGGCTGTGACTGAGCTTGGCCTGCAACTGGACCTCTCTCAAGACTGTGCCACTGAGCCCCACAGTACACATACTACATAAAAATACTCTACTGACACTAGGAGACTTTGGATCCCTACTTAATACATAGAAACAGACACAGGGAGGCAGCCAAAATGAGAAGACAAAGAAGCATGCTCCACATAGAAGAACAGAACCAAGCTCCAGAAAAAGAATTCACCAAAATGTAGACAAGCAATATACAAGATGCAAGTTTAAAACACTGGTTATGAATTATGCTTAAGGAATTTAGGGGGAGAGTAGATGAACTCAATGAGAACTTTAACAAAGAGATAAAAACATAAAAATGTATATGGAAAACAAAATAGGAAGCCAGCCAGAAATGAAGAATATAATATCTGAGATGAAGAGTACATTAGTGGGAATCAGAATCAACAGAGACATAGAAGATGGGGTAGCAGAAGACATCCAGTCAGAATAGCAACAACACAAAAAAGAATCCAAAAATATTAAGATAGTTTAAGAAGCCTCTGCGACAACATCAAGCATAACAACATTCTCATCATAATGGTGCCAGAATGAGAGCAAAGAATTGAAAAACCTATTTGAAGAACTAATGATGAAAACTTCCCTAAAATTGTGAAGGAAATAGACATACAACTCCAGGAAGTTGAGAGAGTTCCAAACAAGATGAACTCAAAGAGGCCCACACCAAGACACATCATAATTAAAATGCCAAAACTTAAATTCAAAGAGAATCTTAAAAGCAGCAAGAGAAAAGCAATTAGTTACACACAACAGAATGCCCATAAGAATGTCAGCCAATTTCTCAACAGAAACTTTGCAGGCCTAAAGGTTTGGGCACAAAATAGTCAAAGTGATGAAAACCCAGAACCTACAACCACAATTATTTTATCCAGCAAAGCTATCACTTAGAAACAAAGAACAGATGAACTACTTAGACAAGAAAAATCTAAAGGATTTCCTTCGGAAGAAGAAAGTATGTATCGAAAATCTAAATAAAGAATGCCAATAACTACATGTCTATCAACAAGTACTTCAAGTGAAAAAAATTGAATGCTTTTATCCAAAGATCCAGGGAAAGTGAATGGGTCAAAAAACAAGACCCTTACATATGCTCCCTACAAGAGTATCATTTCAGATTAAAAAGGTACCCACAGGCTAAAAGTAATAAAATGGAAAAGATATTTTATGATGAACCTAGAGAGTAGTATGCTGTGTGGAATAAGTCAAGTGTCATATGATTGCACATAAATGTGGAATTTAAGAACAAAATAAACAACAGACACAAAGACAGAAACAAACTCATAAATACAGAGAACATTTTGAGTGTTATCTGATGGGAGGGGTTTTGGAGGCATCCGTGAAAAAGAGAGAAGAGATTAAGAAGTACAAATTGGTAGTTACAAAATATTCATGGAGATAGAAAGTATAGAATAAAGAATGTAGTCAATTATATTCTAATAACTATGCACAGTGTCAGAGGGGCACTAGATTTATCGGGGTGATCATTTTGTGAGTTACATCAATGTCTAATTGCTATGTTGTATACCTAAAAGTAGTATAATACTGTATGCCAACTATAATTGAAATATAATATATATAATAAAAGAAATTTCAAAGCTAGAAGCAACAAAACTTTGTACCAACTTAGAGAAGAATGAAGTTGAGTTAAAATTAACCCTAGAAGTAACAGAAAATAATAGTAGATTTAACAAGGTTGATATTTATTCAATGTTTCTTCTTTGTTTTAGTAAGAGAATTCTAGAAGTAACTTCAAGTTTTATATGGTATCATTTTTTAAGTCATAGAAATCCAGCATTTTTCATTCTGCTCTACTACTCTTGACTAATAGATAACAGGTCACAAAAATAGCTGCTGAAATTCTGGTCATGGTTTTAGTGATGACCAGAAGGAAAGTGAAAAGGATAAAAGGGGAGCCCATACCAGTTGTTCAGCCTCTTTTAAAGGCAAATTCATAAGGGTACACCCAGCAACCTTTCCTTATATAATATTGGTTTTACACCTGTAAGAAAGTTTGATGTGTTGATATTAACTATGTGGAATATAAATCAAAAGTCTGTTACTAAGATGTGGGTGAATACTCGGATACTTGGATAGAAAACTAAAAGTCATCTTTATCACTTGAATTAAAGAATGATATTTTAGAGAAGTGTAAATACTTGGGAAAGAAACAATTTTAAGTAGGATTTAATTAAGTATTGACTTTAAAGATGAATGAATGAATAAATGAGTGATGAATTAGAATTGAGATGTATGTTTGAGGCAACTGAAAAACAAGTGATGTTGATCTATGTAGTGAGCAACTAATAAAATAAATTAGAAGCATCTAATTAATAAAACTAGATTAGTTAATTCAATGAACTTCTTTATCCAGTTTAAAACTGCAGTATTTTATTAATACCTTATATAAATTATATAACTAGACATTTTTAATAATACCTTTTTAATATATGAACACATATATATAGACATATACATATAAATACATCTAAGACATATGTATTAGATACATATATACCTGTAATTGAACCAAATGTTGATTAGATTAAATTTTTAAAAAATGGAGCCTGTCAGAAAACATCTATATGGCATTTATTTGACTGCCTTGATATCTTATATCAAAAAATTAATTTAAAAAAACTTGTATTATACAACCTGAAGTTTGTTTTTAAGAAATGTAATATTTACCAAGATATTTTATTAAGATGCTTCACTCAAGTATTTACAACATAAAGGAGAGCTGTATGTTTGTATTATAGGAACTACAAATATCTTTTGTTTTGTGGGTCTTCTCTTCACTCTGATGATTGTGTCCTTTGATGTACATTTTAAATTTTGATGAAAGTCAATCTATTTTTTTCTCATGTTTCCAGTGCTTTTAGTGTCATATACAAGAAATCATTGCCACATCCAATGACATTCAGATTTCCCCTATATTTTCTTCTAGAAGATTTATAGATTTAGCTCTTACACTAAGGTTTTTAATATATTAGGCATTTATTTTTGTATATGATGTCAAGTAAGGGTCCTACTTAATTCCTTTACATAATTCCTATACTTTCCTCATCCAATAATATTGACACCCCTATTAAAAATCATTTGTTGATATATATGAGGATTTATTTCTTGCTTCTCTATTGGTCTTTATGTTTGTCTTTATGCCAGTGTACACTGTTTTGATTATTTTAGCTTTGAAATAAGTTTTAAAAGCAGAAAGTGTGAGACTGCCATCTTTTTTTTTTTTTGCAAGATTTTTTTGGTTATCTACAGCCCCTTGAGATTCAATATGAATTTTAGAATTAATTTTTCTATTTCTTCAAAATAAATCATTGATATTTTAATAAAGATTGTGTTAGATCTGTAGATCACTTTGGGTGTTATTAACATATTAACAATATTGTTTTCTAATTTATGAACATGGGATAGCTTTCTATTTACTGGTATCATCTTTATTTTTTTTATGTTTTATTTTTTTAAGCCTACAGCACCTGATATTTCTAGGTGGTCTTCCATCCAAGTAATAACCAGGCCCGCTCCTGCTTAGCTTTTGAGATCAGATGAGATCAGGCGTGTTCAGGGTGGCATGGTTGTAGATTTGTGTCTTTAATTACTTTCAGTAATGTTTGTAGTTTTCAGTGTGCAGATCTTTGCCTTCTTGCCTACAATTATTTAAATTGTTTTAATTTTTTTCACTCTTTTAAAGTGAGTACTTACTGTGTGCCTGCCCTCTTCTGAATATTTGTAATGGGTTGAATAGCCCCCTCCCACTAAATTCATGTTCACCAGGAATCTCAATGAATTTACTTGAAATTAGAGTATTTGCAAATGTAATTAAGCTAAGGATCTTGAAATGAGATTATCCTGGATTTAGGGTGATCCTTAAATCTAAAGACTAGTATCCTAATAAGAAAAAGAAAGGATACAGAGGGACACAGAGGAGAATGCCATATAAAGACAAAGGCAAAGATTGTGGATGTGTCTACCTGCCAAAGAAAGCCAAGAATTGCTGGGAACCACCAGAAACTAAGAGAAAGATATGGAAAAGAGTCTCCCTTATAAACTTTGGAAGAATCTAATCGTACAGAAATCTTAATTTTGAACTTGTGGCCTCCATAATTGTAAAAAACATGTATTTCTGTTGTTTTTAGACACCATGCTTACAATAATTTGTTACAGCAGCCCTAGAAAGTGAATATACTGCAAGCATTAACTTATTCCTCATAACAACTCTATGAATTAGCTACTACTCTTACTCAATCTTATAAATGAGGAAACTGAGGCTACAGGATATTAAATAAATTACCAAAAGTCAAACTGCCAGAAGATGATAGAGAAAGATGATAACACTGAAAATCATCAGAAACATGTTACACTGTCTTATAATCTGGACTAATTTTAGTAATTATTTACAATCAAATACATATACCTAGCCTGATTTTATAGCATTGTTTATCAAGAATGATTGCTAAATTCTTACTTTTGACCTTCTACATATTAGAATAGAATTGCTAACTAACTGTATTTCCATACTTCAAGAATAGTTCCATGAACTTATATAACAAAAACTGTTTTTTTCTATCACCAAGATTTAAAACTTGTCACATGATTTAGAGGAAGTTTGTGACAGCACATTTTGATTATAAACATTTAGGTATTACTTTTTAAAGAGGATTGAAGGAACCTGAAAAAACTAAAGCAAATGTTAAAAAATCCTTTAGGCAGAAAGTATCAGAGGAGTGAAAGCTGGTTTTCAATGTTCAAATAATCATTCTACAATACTAACATTTCACAGTGGCATGTTATATGTTGTTTTATTTATGTGAAGTAAAAGTACAACGCAGAATAACCTATTTAGTAAATTCAGATTTTTGTAGAGCAATAATGAAGAACAAAATCTTTATTATAATATGAGTTTCATCTAATCATAAATTAGTAAACTGTTTCTAGTAAGATTTATAGGAAATTCATCTAACTTTCTTCACATCTTTATTTTAGCAATAACATGTTTATAAAAATTGAATTATTTGTCAGTATCTTACATTACCCATAAATATGTTTTTTTGTCTTTTAAAATTTCTTTTGCAGTAAGTCTTTCTTGTTAAAATAATTTTAATTCTTAAAATCTTTAGTACTTTTAAATATTAATTAAATATTTAGTACATTCTAAATATTTTTGCAACAATATCCATGTAAAATTTATCTTATGCTCTGTTGTTACTGAAGAAATAAAAATGTTTATTTCTAACCAAGCATTTTTTTTTAATTTAGGAATCATTATACACACTTTTATGTATCCTGCCACTTTCTCCCATTAACTAATCTTTAATAACTCTCAAAAACTACAGTTAAGCTTACAGACTGAAGTATTTAATTGATACTATATAAACATAGTATTTCTATAACTTTTCCTTATTCTCCCTTCCTGAGCTCATTTGTAATATAAGAAAATGAAGTTAGAAATTTATACCTGTATAATCTTACACTAGCAATTAAACAATTCTTCATTCAATAGATTTTTATTGAGTATTTATCTACTCAATACAAGTCTACTATGCAGTATATAAGTTAAAATTTATTAATGCTATTTATAAAAGATAATTAAATTGTATTTAAATTATTAATAGTTTTTTAATTGCCCTGTGGTTAATTGCTTTTCTGAATTTGTAAGCATATTAGGCGATATATTTAAATGCTCCTTTTTTTTTTTTTTGTTTAGTGGTATTAACTATCAATGAAAGTAATGTAGTGATATTTTTTTATTTTAAATCAGTAAAGACCACTTATAAATATACATTGCATCCAAGGCTCTGTTTTTGGCTTAATGTGATATTTTAAAAGATTTAAAGAGGCTAATAAGACAAATATGTAATTCATAAGTAGTAAAAATCAATGGATGACTAGAATATTATAGAGAAGTCATATAACCAGATAAAGATTGGTGCCAAAAGATTGTTCTTCATGGGCATACTTCAAATAAGTATTTAATTGTGAATATTACATTGGCAAAGATGAACAAGTTAGTAAAATAATAATATTGCTAATAAAAACATATTCTAAGTTATCAGCAAAATTTAAAATGTTGTTGGTGATAATGGAGACACTGCATTGTTAACTGAACTAGCTATCAGGACACTAAGCATAAACTGAGCTTTCAAAACTGAAGAGTAAAAGCTAACAAGAAGAAGGTCCTGAATGCCATATTAGAAGATTTATTTTATTTTGAGGGGAAATTAGAAGCCACTTATGGCTCCTTAGACTGGGAAACATGAAACAACGTAATATTTGACAAGATTTTTTCCTCTGATCACATCATAGAAGTTTAGAGGTAAGTTTATCATTAATTATGTTTTCTTTTTTTTTTTTCAGACCTTTGACAGGAAGTGATGGATTGGGCTAAAGCACTACCTGCAACAATGTAGCAAAGGAAAATGCCAATAAATAGTATGATTAATAAGACAAAAATTATTCAAACACGAGGGACTGAGAATATACATACAAAAAAACATACTTCTCTATAATATTCTAGTCATGTTCTGTGATAAAACAAGGGTGGCTGACTATCTGTCTAATTACAGTGTTTATTAAAGGCCACATTGTAGAGTTGACTACACAAACAAAAATTATAATTCTCCATATACAAAAGAGATTCGATTTTAAAGAGCATTATCCACTTTCTCTGCATTATTTTAGTGAAGCAGAAGTCAAAACACTTTTCCTAAGTACTTTTGCTCTGTGTTACTTTGTCCCAACAATAGTCAGTGGACTGAAAGGCTGTCCCTACCCAGAGAAAAATTACTGATGAGTGTCAGCCTCAGGAGATATAATGAGCAATGTTTTAGAGGGTCACCTTTGGATCCAGGCTGCTTAAGTGTTTCTTCAATGATCTGGAAAATGGAATACAGAAGAGACTCATCAAATTTGTAGATGAGTTTAATCTTCTGAAGAGAATAAAGACAGGGCTGCTTATGGAAGATAGATTCAGTATTCAAAATGAACTTGGCAAATTAGAAAAGTAGTAAGAAATGAACTGAACAAAGTTCAAATGGGTCAAATTTAAGGTAGCAGAGCAGAAGACAAAGACTCAACTTCAAATAACATACAATATCTCTATAAAAATGGAAAAAAATATTATTTGGAATAATATTGAAAATACTCTCTATAGCAATGCCATGCTGAAAATAGTAGGGAATGATGCCTGCATATCAATAAGAACACAGGAGAACTGAATTCACCACATTGTAATACTTCCTGTGAATTCAATCTAGGGGCCCAAAGATTTTTTTTTTCTATTTAGCACTTCAGCAATAGTTAGATATCTACTAGATAGAATTTTCTGTGTTGTTTTACTGCTACCTAACAAATGAGAATAATGCGAAATTAATCCAGTTCAAAGAATTAAGATTAAACAATTTAGAGAACCTAAAAAAGTTACAAAAAACTACTTTCACAAAAAGACTTCATTTTTTAATATAAAATGTTTTAGTTACATTATTTCCAAAATTAAACCATTCAACATTCATTCAAGAAATAATAGCTAAGCAACAACTATGCATGGTACTATATTAGGTATTAGGTACCAGTGGTGACTAAAAGAGAATTACTGATCTCAAGGAGCCTATAGTCTAGGGCAGAAGTCTATAAAGGTACAGATGCTAAATATTTTAGGCTTTGACAACCATATGGTCTTTGTTGCAACAACTCAATTCCTCTATTGCAGAACAAAAGCAGCTATAGACAATATATAGACAACATATATACAACGTATATGACTGTATTCCCATAAAGTTCATTTATCAAAATAGTCAGTGGGCCAAATTTATCCATGGGCTGTAGTTTGCCAACCCCTATGCCAGTGGAGAAAATAGTTATTACATAAGTAAAAACATAAAATAATACAAATAGGCAAAGTATTATGTGAAAGAACACCCAGAGGTAAAGCAAGTAGATGATTTTAGAGTGGTTGTTTGGGAAACTTTCACTGAGGAAGCAACATTTCAGATGAGATATAAAGAATAATTCATGCTTGTCCAGTTTAGGCTTAGGGAATTATGAATATAATGGTTTTGGGGCAGAAATGTATTAAAAGTATTTGTGTAGGTGATGCCTTAGAAAAAGGCCAGGCAGCAACTGCTATCAACGAATCTGTACTGGGCCTGTTCTGAGTGAAGTTAAATGATAAAGGAGTAAAAGTTATGGCCCTCCTGGGTAATGTATTCAACGAAATAAAGCAGATTTAAAAATGTATGTATACATGTACAAGAACATAGTGGAATCAAAGAATTTTAGATAGTAAGAAGTGCCATGAAGAAAATAAAACAAGTTAATAATGATACTATGATTCAGAGAGAATAGGCCAGTAAGTATGTGGAATTTGATCTGAATATAAAGCAGATACCCTTGAGAACATTGGGAGGAAACTTCCAGCCTGAGAAAAGAGCAAATGCCAAGTCTCAGAGATAGGAATAAAGCTGATATAACTAGGACCAGAACGATGACTCAAGAGGCCAGAGCATCTTTTGGCTAGTGGTTACATTTACTGTGATAGGTAAGATTGAGGAAGTAGCAGAACTGGGAGGAAATACCCTGAGTTCTGTTTTGGTTTAAGTTTGAGCTTCTCCTTAGGCATCTGAACCACAATTTCCAATATGAAGTTGCATACATGAGTCCATGGCTCAGAGCTAAGGAAAAGGCTAGGGCTAGAAGGATAGGTTTGAAAAAGAGCCATTAATGCATGGAAAGGCAGTGTGTCATTAATGTATGGAAAGGCAGTGTGCTTTAGTAGAGTGCTCAAAGACAGAGGGTCTTTTGAGAAGAAATGAATGAAGCATGCAAGATGACATGTGTAGCAGGTTGAATTATTATAAAAATACTAAGAAACTATCACATTTTTAAGTAGGAGAGGATGATAATCCAATTTACAATTGAGCCTTATACTTGAAGATTTATCAAAATTTATAAATTTTGTATTTGCAAATTTGTCTGCTCACTAAAATCTATTTGTGATCCCCAAGTCAATATTATGGTGCTTTCATGGTCATTTGCAGACATGCCCACAACAGTGAAAAACTGAGCCTCCTGATTTGCACATCCTTAGTTGAGGTTAAACAAGGTGATGCTTTCCCTACTTATGTTAGCTTCCATACTGTAAACAAGTATCTTTTTTTTATGGCCTATTTAGTATCAACTTTTTTTCACATTTTTGTGTTTTTGTCACTGATTTTGCTGTTTAAAATGGCTCCTAAGCAAAGTACTAAATTGCTATGTAGTGTTCCTAAGCTCAGCTAGGCTATGTTTTGGCTTATGGAGAAAATACCTATATTAGATAAGCCCTGTTCATACCTGAGTTACAGTGTTGTGGCTGAGTTCAATGATAATGAATCAACAATATATATTATTATATAAGTTGTCTTTAACAGAAATACACCTAAAACATGATTATGTATTTATCAGTTGATTACAATTTTGTGACCAGAAGTTAATAGGAACCGAACCCTATACTTCCTCTAGGAGCAAAGGTTCCATATTGATTAATTCAGTATTTGCAGTGACTTTACAGAACATACCATCATGAATAACGAGACTTGACTATCTGTCTTAAAAGGCTACATTGAATTATACTATGAGACAGTTGAGTTTATTGTAAGGAAGCTTTTCCTGTAGTTATATAAAACATTGGCAGACCTCTTTTTTTTTTAAAAAAGTAATTTCTTTTTTAAATGGTGTATATATATATATATAGCAGTAATTGAAATACTTTAGCAGTTAGTTTATTTTCTTTGTCATTAGATAAAATGTAAAGTGAAGTTTTAGTTGCCTTTTTCTACCATGGCCTTGAAATCAACAAATACGATTATGTGCATATGTGAGACTAAAGGCATATGCTTAGCATAGAGCATGACAAAAAAATCCTTATTTCAGTCAGAGTTAGCCTCTGTTGCTGCTATTGCTGTAGCTGTTCCAAGTACTCTTAGTAAAAATTCCCTATTTCAACCCTGAGATGACACTTCGTAGGAACGAAAGGTGACACTAAGCAAATTAACCAGGATATATTACTTAAAGGTAGGTATGCTTCATGATAGTCTCTGCTTATTCCTGCCATTCTAGCCATCATCCCCTTCTATTGGTAGCCTGAGTTGGTACAATAATTTATATGTTCATGCTACCCAAAAAATTTTTGTAAGTAAAACTATTGATTATGAATTTAGTGGTGCAATAGCTGCCACTAAATAACTTTAACATCAGAGTTAGGCAAAGCCCAATGTATTAGGGAGTGTTCCAGGACAGTGTGTTAGAAGCAGAAATCAAGTGGCTGACAGAGGGTTCAAAGAGTGATTTTTGGAGCTAAAAGTTAGGGAGAGCTAGAAGTTGTTAGAGCTATTATAATAAGGTGATGGAACCAATGGAACAGGAGGCCTGTGTTTACAATGAAATCATGGAGGTAAGAAGGTAACAGGAAGGCTGCATAAATTCAAGTTTAAAGAAGTTAGTAAACCCAAAATGTAAAAAAATATACATTTTTTAAATGTGAAAAATTTAGAATCATAGAGATATAATGGAAATAAAAAGGATTAAGTAAATGTAAGTATAAATCATTTATTTCATTCATAACTCTCTCCCCTTCTTTAATTCTCTTTATTTCTTGCTGCTCTCTACTTTTTCTTCATCACCTCAACTTTTTCAGAAACCAGTTCTTTAGAATTGGTTGATTCCATTCTTCTTTCTCTTTCTGCCCTACACTTTTTTCCCTACCTTTTTCTTTGTTTTAATTGGCTAAAATAATATATTATTTTAATGTTTATTTTCTACTTTTCTTCCAAATTGTGAGTTGTTTACTTTCTTTAAAAAAATTTTTACTATAAATTTTATTCCTTACTAAGTGGATGATTTAATCTATGTGCAATCTGGCTCCCACAAAGAGCCTTCTTTCATTTCCTCCCTGGAGTCAGATGCTTCTAGCTTCAAGGGTTGTCCATTCACAATTTCCTTCACTTTGAATACCTTCTCCTAGTCTTTGTTACTCTTAGTCATTATTCTTTTCTCAGCTTAAGTGTCACTTCCTCAGATAGCTCTTCCCTGACTAGACCAATCAACAAATATTTATTGATGACTTACTATGCAATAGGCTTTGACATAAGCAATAGGATTATAGCAGTAAGTAAAACAGACAAAAACTTCAATCATCATGGAGTTTACAATTAGGTAGGAAGATAGACAACAAAGTGAGAAGTAAATTCATGTTATTTTAGGTGGTTAGAGCCAGAGAGGAAAATGAGAAAGGGAAGGAGGACACGGGGGACACAATAAGTTTGGACTTGAGGAGGTTACAGGTTTAAAAATATTGGTCAGGAACGTCCTCTCTGAGAAAATAGTACTTGAGTAAAGAACTACAGAATGTGAAAGAATGATCCGTGTGGAAATCTGAGGTATAACAGGCTGAGGGAGTTTTAATTTTAAAAACAATGAGAAGGAAACAGTAGCGAAATCCAAGTAGCTTGAGCCAACTGTGCAAGAGCAAATGTAGGTGAGGCCAGGCAGTCAAGTGGGCAATAGACTGTGTATGACCATTGGCTCTTTGACTCATAGTCTACCTTACATTTTATTATTTTATTTTGTTTTATTAATTTAATTTAATTTAATTTAATTTTATTTTATTTTATTATTTTATTTTATTTTATTTTATTTTAATTTTTTATTTGGTAACATCTAACTATGAGCAGTGAACACACAATGCAATATCTATATGCCTTACTGTTGAATTGTACCTTACGTTTTAAACTGCACTACTTTGGTAGATGGGTTAAACTATATATATTAAAGAGGAACAAGAACAAGATTGGTATAAAAAAGGCGTCTCTCTAACCCCCATTCCATCCTTCTGCCATTTTTATCTTTTAGGGTATTCTCTTCTGTCTTTTTCAAAAGCACTTATTAAAATACATCATTATATATTTAATTTTATGTCTTTTTTTTTTTTTTTTTTTTTTTTTTTTTTTTTTTTTTTTTTTTTTTTTTTTTTTTTTTAGCATTACTCACTTATCTTTTGGAATGTGCTTCTTAAAGGCCAGAGCAGTGTCTCTTTTAGTGACTGGTGACATTATTGATGATTTATTTATTTTATTTAAAATTTTTTTTGTTAACTGGTGTTGAGCCTGGTTGAATGTCTGGACCCACAGGAGGTACTTAATAAATAACTATTGTTGAAAAGTTTATACAACTCTGTCACGCATGATCTCCACCTTAGAAACAAGTTGAGTCTCTGGCAAGTTAAAGAATGTTCCCAAGTAAAAGGGAATAGTAAAAATTAAATTGAGGGTTATTTTCTGATTCCAAAGCCAAATGCTGTTAATCAATGTAGTATTAATATTTTATATAATTTTAAATAAAAACGTAAATTAACATTTATGCTATAAATTATCACAGAACGTTTTAAAATTAAAGCAACTTCTTTTGATTTTTCATTTTAATAGGAAAGAATGATGTTGCATGTAGTACTTTAACATTGCATTAACAATAGTATCAAAGAATGTTACTCCATTATGTGGAAAAAATCTTTCCTCTTGCTTCAAGAATGATGGAATACACTTTAAAAAACAATGTGGTTTTTGTTTATGGCATTATGCAGACCTCCAGGGACGTGAATCTTTTCAGTATATCTTAGACTCAGTGAAGGTAGAATAAATAGATCACATTTCCAGGAGGTTACCTAATATTATAAAAGGCTCTTGCTAAATCTCAAGTGATCTGCAGTAACATTTTACTGCCCAGTTGCTATAGTTTTCCACAAGTAAGTGTAAACAAACTGTTTAAATGTCTTCAAAAGTGAACAACTGACAATGCATCACTGGTACATCTGTTCCATTAAAAGAAAAAAAATGTATTTTGCAAATGATCCTCAAAATCTTAACCTAAATTTTCTTTGTTTAATTATAAAAATAAAAAATTGCTTCAAACTGGGCTAAATTAATCTAGTTTTTAAAAGTTAATTTTACATATAAATTTTTCAGTCATATGTTTATCGTTTAAAATAAGCAAATCATCTATTAAGCAGTCTTTAAATGGGAAATGGGGAAAAAAAATCTGACACCAGAACTTCAAGTTAATATACTCTTAGAATCTGGAAACTCAAAAAATTATAGAATTGATCTATAATATTCACATTTCCACTTTTGATGCAAACACTTATAAGGAGAAAACTAATCAACAGGAATGGGGGTAAGAAATGCTTTCTAGTAACATTAAGAATTTTTTATTCACAATCTCAAAACCACCCCAAAGCTGACCTAAACTAAGAATATTACACATAGCCTGTGTAATAGATTCTGACACATGAGGAATGAAATAGTGTAGTTTTACCATGCCTTTCCTCTCACTTAGAACATGTTAATAGTCAGACACAAGTTTCAGGGGAATATATGCAGTGTTGATAGATTGTTTATAATTTATTTTTTCATTCTGTTTTCTGCTCAAGAACATATTAGAAATTGTAAATACGACCTAGATAATGTTAATTCCTCTCTGACAAACCTAATTTTCTCCTTATAACACAAGGAATCTCTATAACACAACAGGTAATCAATTCTGACAATTCATTCAATTGTGTAGTTAAACTAACCCAGATATTTTAAATTATATGATGATACATACAGATAACTAGTTGTATTTTATATTAAATTTATATTTTTCATAAAAATACTTTAAAGTTTATGAGGTGGTCATTTCAGAATTCTGAAGTTTATCTATTTTCCCTATAAAAAGTAGAAAAAGTGAAGTAGGCAGTGAGAATTCATCTAGAATCATATTATTAAAAGAATTTTTTTGAGACATAGTTGTAGCCTTAAACATCCTTTCCCTATTGCCTATAAGGTTTCTCCCTTTTAAAGATTATCTTAGTGCTATGGGCACATAAGCATTTTTATAGCTTCTGATATCCGGGATCTGGTATCTGCTTCTGTCACAGTTCTATTTATTTCTTCTCTATGTCTTGCCACTTGGAAAGAAAATCTATGAAAAATATTTCTTCTACCCTTGGGAGCCACAGAGAAAAAAGCAAGAGGTTGAGATGGCCTGTAGCATATTGTTTATGGCAGTATTCAGCAAGCAAGATTTTGTATGTCTACATATGGTACAAGTCTCATTTTAATTCAGCCCTTGGGATATCAATCCAATAATGCTGCCAAAATACACTCTTCAAAGTTAAATGATAATAGAGTCTGAGTACAGAACATTTGCAAGATTTTCAACCTATAGGTGGCTTAATTTTTGTTCATATTTTATACATATGCCAATTTAAATGTTATAGAATTTGTTAATTTACTTTATGCTTAACCCTGAACTCTGATGTGGTAAGTAAATGCCTGTTTACTTTTGAATGATAGTATTGAATTATATATTTACTATACTATATTATGTTGGATACTTTTTTCTTTGTTTACAGTGCATCCAAATACACATAATATCTATTCTTCTGTTTAGGTCTGTGAACTTTCTCAAGCACAGGTACGCATATTTTTGTGTGAGTTGAATTCTTCTTACACACAGTGAAATATGAAATGTCCAAACATACTGTAATCTCCCATCTGAACTGTTGCTTTCTCTGGATCTGTTTCAGGGGTTTTTGGCCTCAGTATAGAGAGGTGTTCGCTGATTTTACAAGCCAAGGCTGACATATGTGTTTTTCAGAACTCTAGAATGGAGTAAGGAAGGTTGTTTGTATTTAGGTCAAAGCAATGCTCAGGGGAAGAGCAAGTGTGTTTACTAAATCTGTATTACACCTGATGCTCTAGGGTCAAGGTTTTTATTTTGTGTTTTTCTAAATCAGGGCATTAATTATTACTATAAGTAAATTTGTTTTGTCTGTACGTTAAATGACTGTGAACAGATAATCAGGGTAAACCAATGTAGCCCCCATTAAAAAGTGAACAATGTACAAGCTTTTGTTTTTGTTGTTTATTGCCTTTTGTCTTTTCACTGCCACATAATCAAAAGGAAGTGTTAGAAAAACAACTACAAATGGCTTTGTGGCATTTTTCCCATAATGTTCTTATTTTACCTCTGGGCTAGAAATAGGTATATAATAGTTTATATTTCTCAGACTTGTCATTTCTTATTAAAAGCCTAAAAAACTGGATACAAAGATTTTAAAAAATATAACACATATAGTGTCTCAGCTCAAATCTAATAGTGACAAAAATTTTAAATTCAAAGATGGTATAATTCCATTATAAATTTATCAAAATTGATTCACACAACTATTCACATAGTTCAAATAATGTGTTTTTTAAACGGATCTACATCTGTAGACTAAGTAATAACAAATTCAGTATTTTTTGTTTTACTAACAGTTGCAGCCTAAAGTAGATATCTAAGCACTTTCTACTAATGTCAACAATTCATTTCTGAAAATCAGAAGTTCTATATAAAAAAGATTACTGCTGGCCCATTTTCTACTATTTCAAGGGGAGAAATTAGGTTGCATTACATAACAGACTCAAATCTTTGACAAATTTCCTACAAATGGCTACATATAAGTAACAAACTACCATTCTAGGATGTGATATGTTTTAAAACATTAGTTTCTGTTTTATAAAAGGATAATATGGGTTGTTTAAAACACAAGTGGGAAATGCAGTAGTGTACTGTTTGCATACCTTATAATACATATTCATTAATGATGATTGTCAAATGCAATGTAATAAACATTTATTAAAAAATGAAGAAAATAATATACAATTTAAAAAACTATGTGATCATTTTCATTATCTTTTATAGCCTAACAAGTGGCTTAAAATATTATTATCATTCACAACCCTCTTAGTTGACTGGGCTCGGCTGGGTAGTTCTAGCTTAGGGTTTCTCATGTGACTGCAGTTAGATGGTAGTTGTCATTGCAGTAATAAAAAGGTGCGACTATTACCGAAAGAGGTGATGTGAAATCTTCCATCACCCTAGTTGTACAGTAGGGGTCCTCAGCTCTTCCCTGTCAACTCAATAGAAGGAGACAGGCCATAAGGAAGGCTGACTCCCCGTAGAATTTGAGAGGTAAAAAGACAAAAGTTAAAGTACATTCTGAGGGAGGGGTGGTTAGAGAGAAAAGAGCTGTAACCCCTGTGGAAGTGGGGAGGTCTGTATTAGAGCCATGTGGATGTTACAAAGGCATTCTTAGGTGATTGGACTTGAGGTCATTTTCATTGACATTTCACTGTTTTACATTTCTCCCTACTGTGCATGTGGTTACCTAGAATTCAGACTATTATAATTAGATGCATGAACTTCTGGATATAGTCATGATATTATAATGAGGCTAAGGTGAAAAAAAAATCTGAGTGGTCCTTACTACGCAAATGTTTTTGACAGATTAAATAAATTATAGGTTTATGGCCCTTCATTTTGTTGTTCCTCAGGATGTAGGGGTGATTTATAAATGTAAAAATGGGTGTTCCAGGGAGGTCCTTAAGGGAAGTCTTCAGGGGAGGTTTCTATGGTTATAGAGCTGGGCCTTCTCTCTTGTCACTCATGCCTGACTAACAGAACTGGACAGGACTTCCAAGATTATTCATGCACATAGCTAGCAGTTGATGCTGGCGGTAGGGTAAAAGATGGATAAAGCTGTCTCCTGGAGCACCTACAAATAATCTCTCTATGGAATTCTCATTGCATAGTGGTTAATTCAGATATGAAATATTATAAGAGAAACCATTGTAAAAGATCCAGGCAGCAGCTGCAAAGCTTCTTATAATTTAGCCTAAGAAATCCCAAAACATTATTTCTGTTGCATTCTTTCAGTTACAAGTGAATCACTAAGACCAGCTCAAATTAAAGGAGAGGGGGATTACATTCCACCTTTTGGTATCAGGGCGGTTTGCACACAAAGAGCTGAAATAATTGATATTAACTATATTTGAATAATATCTATTATAGACGTTGGCAAACTACAACTTCCAGATAAAACTCACTTCACCAACCTACTTTTAAAATAATGTTTTATTTTAACAGTGCCACAGCCATTAATTTACATATTGCTAATGATGCTTTTGCTGCTTTACAATGGCATAGTTAGGTAATTGTGACAGAGAACCTATGTACTATCTAAGATATTTACTATCAACCAAAGGTTTCTGACACCTTCTTTATAAAATTTTGTTTGGCTATATTCTCTTTTGAGATGCACATCAGTTAGAATTGTACATAATTCACAAAAACCTTCTTATCTGCCACTGTTGATGTTGAAATTCTAGACAATTGGTGATGTTCTTCTGAGCATTTCTTGAAGGCATAGAAGTTTACAGAAGTATTTCTAGGAAGAGTTTGAAGTCATACCCATCAGTTAAGTCATTCTCCTCTACAGGCATTGTGATCTTATGCTTTTTTCTCTCACTATTATATGTTGAGAAAGGCATGCAAAACAAATTATTTTGTTGTTGTATACTGAACAATTGCTCAATGGTATAACCTCCTTCATCAGTGTTTTTTTTTTTTTTTTTTTTTTTGCAAATGAAACAGAAAAATGGTGTCCACCTCACTGTCAGATGCAGATACTTTCCATATTGTTTTGATAATCTGAGTGCTTAAATGCATAGTACAGAGTTTACTCCTTTAGTGGTTCATTTTTCTCCACTTTCAGCTTCTCGAATGTGATGTTCACCTTCTCTTCAATTGATGTATTACAAAATGAAGTGTCTTGATCACTCTGCCTTAACATTTGTTTCCAGATTTATCCAAGAATTTTCTCACATAAAATGGTGTATTTTTGTCCGACTATATATATCATTGCCAAAACATTTTATGACTTTTTTACTTATTTTTTTCATTATTTGTTATTATATTACACAAGGTAATGAACAAAGGGTGCAGTATGCACATGAGGTCTTTGGTGGCTCTTCCTTGTCAAACAACATAATTTTCATTTTCTCTTATATGGTAGGTGCTCTTCTCATGTTCTTTACTTACTTATTATACTTTCCTTCAAAGCTGTCTCAAACTTTTGAAAACAATTTATAACACAAGGCAAAAATAGCAGCTAAGTATAAGTAGACATTATTGAAACAAGTTCAAGATATCTATATAAGGAGAGAGAATAATGGCACTAAATATAATTCTTTGATAATCTTCTTAGTACAGGAAATATTTGATGGTCATATCTTCTGTATCACAACTCAAAATATTTTTTAAAACATCTATCTGTAATTTTGCTAATCTACAGATATATTTAGAATGTAAGATGCAATTTTCCTCCAATATAATTTCATAAAAAATTTTACTTAAGTATATATGTTTTTACTCAATAAATATCAGTAGAAAAAATATAACACTGAAATATATTTATGTTTTAAGAAATTTTGATATAAAAACCTCATAGTTTTAATTAGAAAAGTAGTAAGTGGAGAGTGGATTTGCAGAATATGCCTCTATACAGTTTTCATCAACAGATAAGCTATTTATGAAAAAATTATTTAACTAATAACTTTGTAACTATATATAATCCTCTTTATTCACTTTATTAAATGTATAGCCCTTGCTATAATCACTAAAATGATTTTAAAAAGTGAGATATAGGCTTTGCCATATGTATACTGAAAAGCATATACAAACATATATCTAATTATACCAGTAATACCAGAGACTGAAAGTCAAGAAAATCAGAGTACTCTTTTTATTATTATTAATCAAGCATTTTAATGAAGGCTGTGATAAATACCATGAGCTGTCCACTAAATTTCCTTATTTTCCTTTCCTTGGTAATAGAATAAGAAGTCCAAGAACATAACTGGCCTACCTTCCCCAGCCTCCTTGAAGGTAGATGTGGTCACATTATTAAATTCTTCCAATAACAAAAAGTCAAGGCTTCTTAGAGTATATGTGTCACCTCCACTCTGACATTTTCTTCTTTGGATGGATGGAGGTGGCAGGTGACAAGGTTGTCAAAAAAAGAGTCTGAGAGTCATTAAATCACCACATGAAAGAGAGCTAGCTGCCTTCCAACATGAATGTCTATTTTGGATAATTAAGTAAACAAGTAATAAACTGTTGTGTTTATGTCATTAATCATTTTGAGACTGGTTGTTACTGCAGTTTAGACTACCCCAACTATTGCAGAAGCAAGTTATATATTGAAATCTTGTGTGAAAATTTTGGACTTGTAAATATTTTTTTAATTGAGAAAGTAAAAATTAAATAAATTTAATTATTTAAAAAATTAAGAATGTAGAATTTTTAATTTATATAAAAGTTCCAAATATGCTAATTGCTTTTATATTTTTATTTTGTTTTTCTCCTTAAGACTCTTAAATTTATGATTTGGTAGCTAAATTGTCTGTCATTATTTTTTATTTTATTTTATACTTATTTTTTATGAAGTTCTTCCCCATGCAGAAACTATAAAACTATGAAAACAGGACCACATCATATATTATTGGTCCATTCCATCTGTTATATTTTAGGCACATGGTAGGTTTATAACGGATGACTGTTAAGTAGAGTTGGCCACTTTAATTTTACCTACCATTAGTCTTTCAAATAGGTGCAGCCTTTACTTATAAACTGATTACATGGAAAAAGATAATCACAATCATCTCTGGCAAAAAAGTAAATGCATAATTTCCATGTTACTTTTTCTTTTTACTTTAGAAATGAAGATAAGAATAAATTTCTTAAAACATCATGACATTAATTATCTTGGAGTCACTTTGAATTAAGATTTATTTTTTTTCCTTTTAGTAGTTAAAGAAGAGGTACAAAAATACTAAATTTGATTCCCAACCCTCATTAAACATTCTATTACAGAAGCCTGCCTTATCTAAGGTTTCATTTGCCATGGTTTCATTTACACATGGTCAACTGCACTCTGAAAATATTAAATAAAAAAATCCTAGAAATAAACAATTTATAAGTTTTAAATTGTGTGGAACTCTGAGTAGCATAATGAAATCTCGCACTAATCCTCTCTGTCCTGCCTTGGGGTGTAAATCATCCTTTTCTCCAGTGTGTCCACAGTGTATACACTACCTGCCAGTAAGTCACTTAATGGTCTTCTCAATTATCAGATCAACTATTGTAATAACACAGAGTTATTATGTTCAAGTAAGCCTTATTTCACTTAATAGTGGCCCCAAAGCAAAAGAGTAGTGATGCTGGCAATTTGAATTTGTCAAAGAGAAGTCATAAAATACTTTAGTGAAAAGCTGAAAATTCTTGACTTCACAAGAAAAGAAAAAAATGGTGTGCTGAGATTGCTAAAATCAATGGTAAAACAAATCTTCTATCCCTGTAACTGTGAAGAAGGAAAATGAAATTTGCGCTAGTTTTGCTGTTGCTCCTCAAACTGCAAAACTTATAACCACATTTCATGGTAAGTGCTTAGTTAAAATGAAAAATGTTAACATTTGTAGCTAGAAGACATAAACAGAAAAATATGAAATTTAATACTACTTGCAGTTTCAGATATCCATTGGAGGGAACATATCTCTCACAGGTATTTTAAATTACTTTATTTTAACTATATTTTAAATTACTTCATAATGTTTCATCATTAGAGAATTGAAAAAATTAATTGCTGACTATATTATATTAGTACAATAACTTATTAAATACTTATTTTCTCAACAAAATATTTTGATAATAAGCTTTTTTGAGAATATCATAGTTACAAATAAATTGAATAAGCATCTCATAATTTCTACTTAGGCAATAGCTATCCTTCTAAATATAAATAGTATAACAGGCAAGCACAAGTCTTGAATGAATATATAATGGAATGAAAAATGTACCTGTAAATACCTAGCCTAATAACATCATTAAAATGCTGACATTTCATTGACCATTGAAAGTGCAATGGAAAAAAATTCAATATTGTCCTTAGTTTCTTTGTTATTTTATTTTTTTATACAATACTTTAATGATGTTGATGATTATTAAATGGTCAGAGCTGGATCATATTTATTATTACTTTCTATGTGATTAAACCACTAATTATATAAACACATTTTGAAAAATAAACTAAATAATGTGTGTTTGTCCTCAAAGTACTGATCTCATTAGTGGTTTACACTTTCTTTTAAAAAAATTAAAGCTACAATTAGGAACATGTTTATATAATCAAACACTGCCTAAGATATCGTGCAATTGTAAAAAAATAATAATAATAATTATTAAGACTTCTTTTCCTATGTTACCATACATTGCATTCAGAGTTAATAATATTAATGACTTATATGAGCATAGTAGTTTAGAACAAACTTGCTATTTTGCTGAGTCATCTCAATGTCAGTTTTGGCATCCTCTTGCATCAATAGCAGAATACACATAGAAATGTCTTAAAAACATTAAAAATGTCTTTAAAAAATTTAAAAAAAAAGAAAGAAAGAACTAGACAGTTTGCCAAACATTCAGATGCCAAGAATTCTTCCTAGCAATCCATCTCCCTCCTTTACTGGAAAAACATATCCAGGAGAAGGAACATTAGTTGTTTTTTGTTTATTTGTTTATTTTAAAGCACTTTTCAGCATCTGAAATTACACTACTAATTCTTGTTAAAATTAATAAAAAAAATTTATTACATTCTTTAGCACAACCTTAGATGTTCTGTTCTTGAATCTCTCTCTTATGCTATTTAAAGCCAATGAGACTACAATAATAGATGGCACTCTCTTTTGGGAAGTTTGTTTGGAAATTGAGAAGATAATTTCTTATTTACATGTATGTGATGCAGAGCAATGCCTATGCTACCTGACAACCAGAAACTACAATATTTTTGTCATTTATCGTATTTATAAAACATTTATATTTCCTGTTTCTCTCTATAAGCAATGAATAATATTGTGCACTTTACCCAATATTCTTTGCATATTGTTTTACTACTATTTATGATCTGTTACTATGCAATTTCTTTAGCAATATGAAAATATCTTAGAAGAATGGTCAGCATCAATGTCCTATGTTAAGGGCAATTTATTATATAGATTATTTCTTACTTATATGGGAAGGGTATTCAACAATTTACATTGCCCTCAAATTTACCCCTACATGACTTGCAAGTATAATTTTTGAGGGGATGAGGAGTAGAATAGAAGTTTTTACCTAAAATTTACATAAAAATTCTTTTTAAACCCATGGAAGAATAGGAAAAATGTTGATTGATACGACAACCTCTTTCCCCCCCACCACAAAATAATGCTATAATAACAAATTAAAATGCATTTACATTGTTTTTGAGATAGTGCCTTATTAGAATTATCAAGTTCCCAGGAATTAACCATAAATGTTATATATTAGCTCTAGAAAAGAAGTATCACAGTTTTTTGAAGGATCCACACTTCGGCTAGATTTTATAGTCTTTGTAGAGATTAAAATGCAAAAATTCAGTCTGAGTGGTTAGAGTCACTGCAGTGCCATTCTCATACAGATGATTGAAAGTAAGGCAAACAACCTTTCCTCAAAGGACTGTATTTCTTTCTTGTTTAATGGTTTCAATTATCCAAAGTAATTTCATCTTTTTCTAAATATAAAAGCTTATGACCTAAGCCCAAGCAAGGTTGTAAAAAAAAACTATATAGAAATATATCTTTAAATGTCTTTAATATATAAAAGTAATGTAGATTTAATTCAATACTAGCAGCAATTATGATTTTTAAAATATATCATGCTAGATATTCTTACCTTTTTCAACATTATGAACACCCCCCACGCCCCCCCACGCCCCCCCAAAATTGAGTCACACTGCTTATATACATGTAACTTGATAGCCCATTTACAAAGAGCATTGACAAAATACATATTTCCCTTTGACCCAGAATTTTCACACCTAAGGATGAACATAAACAAACTAAGTGAGTGAATTAAGTGATTTATTTATCACAGTGTTATTTATGATAAGAAAAAGTTGAAATAGCCTAAATGTGAATAACTGTTAAATAATAAGTAAGGTATTATTTGGTCACTAAAATTATGTTGTACATATTTGTCTACATAAAAAATGTTCTTATAGTATCAAGCAAATAAAACATAAAATAGAATGTGGAGTATAATCTTGTTGTTTATAAAACATATAAATATAAGAATTTCTTAAAAAAATATTTAATTAAAAAAGTAATCATCAGATGTTTAAAATTAAAGTAACACCTCTGTTAAAGTTAGATATTGCATGCTTATTCCACTCTTTTTCAAAATTATTTATTTGAAGAAGTCCTTGGTAGCTAAATGCAAAGTACTTTAACTTCTCTTGGGTATTAAGATTGAATTAAAACATGTATACATGTTCATGAGCTACAGTTTTTGTCACTTCACTAAGGAAAAAGACTGCATGACACCAGTAGAAAGATTGTAGATAAAAGTGGCTTTAAGTAAGCAATTCTTGGCATGTAAAGAGCAACAAATAAAATCAGAAACTCGGCAAAGAGGTCGTGTAGAGCACTGAAAACTTCATCAGAATAAACAGCTACTCATATGGATTCCTTTACTTCACTTTGAATTTATTTCATTTGATTAGAAAACTCTTTGCCAAGATGTATTAAAAAAAAAAACTATAAGAATGTTGAAGCTATATTTAGCTCAAAAAATACCTCTTTCTCAGTTTCACTCTATTAACCTGGCTTCCTTATTAAATATAAGAAGTTGTGTTTGGAGTTCTCTTAAGTTTTTTTCATGCCAATCAAATTAAGTTTTGGAGAAAAATGTTTTTGAGAGATTTAAAAAAATAAAAATGAACCCTTCAAGATTCCCCAATTTTGTGTGGAGTGAGAAGTAGCTGATCCCCAAGTCTGAAAGAAGCAGACAGGCCAGACAAGTGCTAAAAAAGGGGGATCCTGGTGTGAGGGAGAGGCTATCATGCATGTTTCAAGGGTACATGTGTTACTGGTTCTCCAAGTGCCAAAGATGGGCAGGTGGTGGCATAGAGCCCCATCTGACACTTTATCTTGGTAGAGAAAGCACTGACCTAACCTTCTTTCTAGGTGCCCATTTTTTGTTGTGCTTTTTCACACCTTCCATTAGAACAATCATTCTCCCTTCATCTGGAAGCTCACTTTTCTTCTTCTCCTCTAGCCCCTCCTGGCACCTAGCTATCTTCCCAGGGGTGCCCCCTCCTCCCACTTTTTGGCTAGCTCAGCTGGCTTTATAAGATATTAGATTGGTACATAGTAATTTTTTTTTTTAATTTAAGCAGGCCCAGCATTGTTGGTTCTACTTAATGGATACAAGATAATGTTAGAGATTTTAAGTTAATTAAACTTTCAGACTATGCAAGAAGAAGAGGGAGAGGGAGAAGAGAAGGAGAGGGAGAGGGAGAGGGAGAGGGCGAGGGAAAGGGAGGAGGAGGAGGAGGAGGTGGAGGAGGAGGAGGAGGAAGAGGAGGAAGAGGAGGAAGAGGAGGAGACGGAGAGAAGGAGAGGGAGAGACGGAGACGGGGAACAGGAGACGGGGGAAGGGGAGATGGGGAAGGGGACATGGGGAAGGGGAGACAGGGAAGGGGAAGGGGAAGGAGAAGGAGAAGAGAAGAAAAAGAAGAAGAAGAAAAGAAGAAGAAAAGGAAAAAAATGAAAAATTGCCATTTGTGACAGCATGGATGGACATTGAGGGCATTATGTTAAGTGAAATAAGCCAGACAGAGAAAGACAAATACATATGATCTCATTTATATGTGGAATCTAAAAAATACAAAAGCACAATGAAAAAAATGAACTAATAGATACAGAGGACAGATTGGTGGTTGCCAAATGTAGGGTGGGAGTGCAGTGCTAGGCAAAATAGATGTGAGTGGTCAAAGGTACAAATTTCCAGTAATAAAGTAAAAAAAAAAATCATGGGATGTACATATAGCATGGTGACTATAGTTAATAATACCATATTGTATATTTGAAAGTTGCTAAAAGAGTAGATCTTAAAAAGTCTCATCGAAAGAAAGAAACATTTGTAGCTATGTATGATGATAGAAGAAACTCAACTTACTGTGGGGATTGTTTCACAATATATAGAAATATCAAATTATTATGTTGTACACTTAAAACTAATATAATGTTATATGTTAATTATATCTGAATTAAAAAAAAAAAAAGCAAGATTGTTGTTCTCATTATGGCACGGGACCACAGAACTTAAGCCAAACTCCACAGACCTGTTTCCGAAGATCCCCTCAGCCTACAGTGTGTAAACACTGCATTCTCAACTGTTAGAGCTTGATAAGAAAAATAAATTTAGTAACTTCAGTGAATTATGTAGCCCATGTGGAAATATTAGTGGCTGGAACTGAAAAAAGTAAAGTGCTCTAAAGTACTAAACTCACATGGAAAATTGTTTCTACCTTTATCATTCTTTTATATATCAAATACAGGTCATAACTATTGCCTATATGCATATGGTTTAAAAAAATAACAGAATATCAACATGAGAAGCAATAATTGTGATCAACATATATGAGAGGTATGGTTGAGTTTTTCATTTGAGAAGCTGTCATTATTTCAAAGCATTGATATAAGTATTTCCTTGTGGTAAGGAATATCAGAGGGCATTTAAAATCACTGCAATGAAGAAGTTAACAATTTTGGTAGACAAATGCCTTAGTCTTAAAAATAAGCAAAATTTGTATTTGAGCCTAATGGATATAATTTTCATCTTATTTTATCCTCACACCTGTATAAAACGTTGTTCTAGTTCAAGGTATTTGTATGAATATTCAAGTCTCACTCAAGACATCTGGGAATGTTAAGATTAATAATGTATGTCAAATAAGAGAAGCAAATATTATGGATTCAGGTGTAAATATGTTTGCCTTGTTTCTAGCTTTAGTTCTATATTTTTCCTTTCTCTGTCAATGGATTTATTTATTTATTTATTTTTTTATTTATTTTTTTATTTATTTATTTTTTTATGGGAAGCAATCTATTCCATTGGTGTTATGAGGTTTTTTGTTTTTTGTTTGTTTTTTGTTTTTTGGTGTTTTTTTGTTTGTTTGTTTTTACTGCAAGCAGATTAATTCCATTAAGAGATACCCATTTTTTTGTGGATGCTTTTTTTTTAATGCATTAATAAAAAAAAAAATAATAGGAAAGCCTTGTGTTTAATGTATTCCCTTTGACCTGAGATCAGAATTTTGGATTTGTCTTTAAAAGAGAGATTTTGCTCTGTTCCACTATGTTTATGACCAAAAAATATATTTGCTTCCTTCATCACTGTTGTGGGGTTATCACATGCAACTGGCTTAAACAAATGAAAAGTACATTATTACTCTCACACACTCATCCCAGAGGCCAGATGACAAACAAAACAATTGGACCATAAATGTTGTCATTAGCTTGATTTTATATATATGCTCATATATATGAAATATGCACATATATAGTAAATGTGTGTTTAGTGTACATATTTGGAAATAAGTCAAAAAATAATCTCCCAGCATCTTTAATAACTCTTATTTAAGCAAAATATGGCATGAAGAAGTAATGTGATCCAGAGCTCTGAGTAATCTCAGCCACAGTTCACTAGGATTTTCAGTAGTTATTGAAGCCTATGAATGTTTTTAGCTTTTCTATGAGTTCCTCTGAAAACAGGTCTGTCCTTGAGGTGTCAGATTAACACTCCCCTCAGAAGACAAATTGTTCGTGGGCACACTGGACATATGAGAGCCATTAGATAGTGTGCTCTGCATTCTTGGAAAATGAAAAATTCTAGGCAACATTACATTTTATAAATGCAAGATGTTTATTATTACAGTAACAGCAATAAATGTTTAGAAACTGGAGAGGGTTCACAATGGTTCTGACTAGGAACATATGCCCATTGAGTTCATTGGAAGCGGAGCCATTGATTTTTGGCATTAAACAAAGGGTCTGGAAGCTATTATGCATTTAGTCTTCTATGAGTATTTAATTATATCAATAGGAGAACACAATTTCTGTTGTGTGTGTAGTGATGAATGTCTCCATTTATTCATGTTACTATGCATGATAGATGATTTTAAACCAGATGTGATAACTTTCTTGCAATCTGATCAAATTATTTAGATCAAATTCTTTTAAAATTTTGAAGATACCCTCATGAACATCATTGAAGAAACCTTGTTCATGGAATCTCTTTACAGATTTCCCTCAAGATAATGTATAAATTTTAAAAATAAAATTACAGAAAAAACAATAGTGTTTTATCAATTCCCCATCTTGATGCAAACTGATAATTGTTATGATATTGCTATTACCCTTATGCTCTTTCCCAGGGCTGTGATATTTCTACATTGTAATGATGCCTGCTTAGCTATGTGATTACTACTGTTTCTTTTATACTTGCTACTACATAATCAAGTATTATCCAATGATAACAGTTTAAAGCCTGCTGTCTACCAGCATTCTTCCCATATGACTGCTGCTGAGATATAGACTCTTCTGTCTGACTGAGATGATTTTTACATACAGAGTAAAACATATTTTTAAGAAAATCATTTCTTGTATAAATAAAATAAATAGATTTTATGTTTAAACCAACACTTTGCCCAGCGCTAGAACATTGAAACAATGGATGACTTGAATGTCATAAGAACACAATACATATGTATCTAATGAATAAATGAATGAGCTTATAAAAAAGTCCAAATAAATTAAAAAAAATTGAAAATGGTACAACGTTCAAAAGAAAAATGAAATTCTGTTTACCAGTAAAAGTAGCACAATTTAAATTTCCAGAATTGCCTCTATACAAATGCTTATTCCCAGTCTTCAAAAAATTAAGGAATTTTTAAAAAGTTACCTATCAGTTGGAATTTTAAAAAATCTTCCTTGCTTCTTTCTCTGTGCTCTGTAGTTTGGCTCTGTTATTAATCTATGCTTAGCAGACCTTATCGTATCTCAGTTGTACTGAGTTCAAAGTCTTTTCCTTAGGTACAGCAAGTTCATAAATTCAGTTTTTAGACCAACAGGTGATATTATTGATTTATGTAACCAAATGTATGCAAGTTTGAGCCATTAAAAAAATACCATTTTTAAAAATTAACTAAAATGACAATGTGGTGGCAAATTGGTCATTCATGATTTCTAAATAGACTTGATAAATGACATATTTACACAAAGTCAAGAATATCAAGAAAGACTTAAGACAGTTTTAGTTTTGGCTATCATGACAAATACATATAAGTTAATTAAAATATTTATGTAGATATAATGGTTAAGATACACCTAGAATACATATATTAAAGTGTTTCTTGTGAGTTTGTTGTATATGTACACAGAAGCCTCTGAATAAGATGAAATCCAATATCAGTAACAACACTATGACTGTTTAAAAGTGTTCAAATTCTTTTATGAGCCGACACCAAATGTCACAAATATAAAATATCATTTTATATTTAGAACGCTGTATTGATAGTTCAGAGAATAGTTTATTCTAGGATAAAATCTATAAAATATGAAGTAATATGTCCTTTCAAAACACCTTCACCTTATTTATTAAAATTTTATTTTAATATTTTACTTTTTATTTTTAATAAAATACTTATTTATTAAAAATCAGGTAATTATCAAAAGAGGGCTTGGATTAACATAGAAAAAATAAGCAAAATGCTGGCTTCTGGTCAAATGGCAGAATAGGAAGACACTGTACTTGCTTCCTCTCATAACCACATCAAAATTACAACTAAACTACTACACAAGCATCATTAAGAATTGTCTGCAATCTAGCCAAAAGAAGTCTTATAACTAAGGATATACAGAAGAAATCACATGGATACCGGGGAGAGCACATGTAAAGGGCTGGTTCCAGACCCATGTGTGGCAGTGAAAAGTTAAGAAGGGTACCTTGGCTGTGGAGTACCCCCTTGAGAAGTGAGGGTTCATAGCCTCAGAGCAGGCTTTCCAGCCCATCGTTCCAGTGCCAGGATGCAAAGTCCCCATAACTTCTGGCTGTGAAAACCACCAGACTGAGTGAGATGGAGGGCAGCTTGAGTGCTAGGCATTCCTCTCAAAGGGCCCTCACATGGACGTACTCTTTGACGGACCCACTTGCTCTGACCTTTAGCACTGGGGCAATAGCTTGAAAGTTGCCAGGGACATAAATGGAACAATTGTCTGGCTTCAGGGTGAGGGCTAAAGGGGCACCTTTCTCTCAGACAGAGGTGCTGGCAGAGGCCATTGTTCCTCTGTCAGGCCCTCCCTGACAGTGGAACCCAGTGTTTGAACTCAGGCAGGTGCCCTACCTAAGTCTCCATCAATCTGGCTAACACCATTCACCCAGCGACATACTTAGAAAAATAAAAGTTTCTCTTTTTCACATAGTATTCTGCTATTGGGATCTTCTGTCCAGTGGTTTGTTTAAAAAGTGTGTTTCTGTTTTACATATAACGTATTTCATAATATTTTATTAGCTTTAAACTTAAATAATAATTATCCTGATTACATTTCACATTTGTTGCATTAAAAAAGGTGGATGTTGGATCTCTGAATACATAAAAAAGAGGAAAAAATAAAATGTAAATTAATATCGTGAGAAATATTCACATCTAAATTCTAGCTTGTTGGTCTCCCAATTATAGCTGTAAGGGAAGCTTAAACTGCTATGTTTCTCAATCACTAGCAAAATATCCTTTCATCTAATTGTCTCATTTGTGTTCCCACTACTTCCACACTTGTATTCTAGATTACAATAATAGAATACTAGCATAGACAAATGGTTCTCTACCTTGTGTGCACATTGAAATATCCTAAAGAGCTTTGAAAAAAAAGACAGATATTGGGCCCTATCAGCAAAAATTCTACTGTAATTAGCGTGGAGATGAGTTTCCTGTTAACCAAGGTTGAGAACTGCAGACTTGTTTGTCCATCTGGACATATTTCTCTAAAACTCATACAAGAGAAATAGAAAGAAGATAGGAATGTCGGGAGCTGTTCTTATCAAGGCTCTCATACCTGAGATCTAGGCAACTTCGCCTTGGGGCAGGGTCTGCCTCGCCCTGTGCTATCTGATAGGATAGACAGCATAAAGTTAGTTGCCCTGACATGCCCTGACTTGCCCTGGGCCCCTTGAGCCATAATCTGACCTTGCAGACCCTTCCTCCCCCAGGACCCCTCTGCATTTTGGGGTCATATAAGGAAATGGAATGTTCTGCGATTCGGTATCCAAAGCAACCGTGATTATTCAAATCCTCCCCTTTATATACTCTACCCCTACCTATAATAAACGAGGCTTGATCAGAACCCTGTCTTGCCTCCATTTCTTTGTGTCTCCTGTCCTACCTTCATCCTCCACAGGTTCCTCCTCGCCCTGCGTTGTTTTGCCCTGCAGGTCGGGGCAGGAAGACTTCCACTGGATATATTATCTAATTTCTGTAGACATAGCCTAAATTTTGTCTTAACATTTTAGACACATAAACTGCAACATAGTTCTTCACACATTGATTTTTTTCCATTTAAACATGAATGAAGGCACCATTGACAGGCACTACCTGAGGTATCAAAATACATAAAAAGAGAATTTCCTACCCTCAAGAACCTGTGTTGAGAGTACTGAAGATGATACATAAAGAAGTGATCACTGTGTCTCTAATAAGTAGAATAATGGAGGTGTTACCACAATACAGTCAATGGGTACTTCAGAGATACTAAAACAGTTCACACAGTTCTGTGAGAAGCTGAAAGTTGTGACTTCAACAGTTGATGCTCTGAGTTCTTCTCATAAAGAAGAAATATTGATAGCATATGAAAAAGAGTGAGGTTTAAAATACTCTGGGTTACCAATTGCGGGCTACTGTGGTATATGTGTGTGTGTTGAATCCTTTTGGGATTTTTTTTTTTAAATTTGAATCTTTCAGTTTGCCTTATTCCTAAATGCTTATTAATGTGTTTTTATAGAGAAGATTAAAGCTATGGATAAATAAATGAACAAATAAATAAATAAGTAAGTAAAACATGTAACTCCTATATTGATTTTTGAACTGTTCTATTGACCTATCGACATGGCAGGAACAACTAGGGGGATTTAGCATTCTAAGTTTATATTTTATTCATACTTCTGAATCATTACTACTCAATAGGTAATACTAGTCATTATCCATTAGGCATTTTTCTGTGCTCACATATTTCTTATTTTTGTGATTTTGACAAATGATTTATTTTTTTTTCTATTTGCAATTCCCTGTTCATGACTCCATGACAAAGAATATCTTGGAAGATTTAAATCAATACAGATTCTGAATCCAGATTTAGCAACAGCAATGAATTCCTCATTTATAAAATAAACATTATTATATAATTTAGAGAACTACTTAAAAAATGAAAAGAAATAATGTACATAAAGTACCTAGCATTATGAGTACTGTAAATTAGACCCTCTCATTGAATAGGCTACCAGAAAATATTTTCTAGAAAGTAAACAGTGTTTGTCTTCTCCAGGTGCTGAACGGTTACAATTTTGTCATGGTGCACATTTAATGTTACTTATCACTAGGAACCTGGTAAAAAGAAAAAGCAAGTCTGATTATTTTAAATGGTGGGTGGTTAACAAAAACTGAAATTTAAATATAAAATTAATTTTTAAAGTTATAGCAATATAAAAATAGTGTGACATTTGTATATTCATTCTTTTCATATTCTATTTCAGTAACTTAGGTAAAATTAAAATTCTGAATATAGTATAACAGAATCAATGACAAATTTACATGTACAAGTCAAGGGTAGTTGAGGGAGCTCAGGAAACTTTTAAAATTTTAACAAAAATGTAGGAAATTTTTAAAACATTCAACGGTGAGACTTTTTTCTTAGTATCAAAGCATGGCAAATATCAGTGTTTGGTTTTAAAAAATTCTACCGACGTGGCATGAAAAGTGTGAAAAAAAGTTCTCTGCTAGTTTTGCAGGGATAAGTCCATGTCAGAAAAAAGTGAATGAAACAGAAGGACTGAGGATGGGGAATAATAAAACTATGTCATTACTAATAATATTAAAAACAGATGATGAAATACCACATAATTATTAGTTGAAATTATTAAAATATCTATTTTTAATAATTTTACCTCTATTTTATCCCTTGATACATTTTTTTTTTCTGCTCTGAATAACAGTAATTGGACACTGATTAAAGATATTAGTGGGAGGGAAGTTCATAAACAAATAAAATACTTTTCTTTTATTAGCAATCATTTCTTCTATGATATTCAACAGACTTTCTAATATTACTGAGTGTTTATGTTTTAGCATGGATGATTACAAAGCATGATTATGAGAGCTCCATTATTGTAATCTAAGTCATGTTAAAAATTTTGTCATTTCATTGTTTGTTTATGGTATAATGAAGTCTTGGAGTTTTAAAAATATCTCTGGCACCCTTTTTCTCATAAAACAAATATGCTTAATTAAGTTTCATTCTGTACATAATTTCATTTCAATAAGTGTGACATACTAAACAGCATGGGTATGTAAAATAATATTTGTTATGGTAGTAGTAGAAGTAGAAGTAAGAGGGGCAGGATAAGTAATAGCAGCAGTGACTAGCATTTGTTTGCTATATTCTTGATTCTCTTCTATTTACTTCATGTGCATCATCTAATCCTGTGAGTAAATGTCCATTTTGCATAACTGACCCAATGTCACCTATCAAGTAAGTGCTAATGTCAGTCTGTATATTAATAATGTTACTCATTAAGATATATAAACTAATTTTTGCTCTTGTAGAGTCTGCAATGTAGTTAGGAGAATAAGTCACTCTATTGACAAAAACAACCTCGTCTTAGGTACTATACCAAATATTTTTACTTCCCATTAGTATAATGCATGTGTCCTGGCACTCACTAGGCTGACCATGAAACAAAATCATCCTACCATTTTTTTTTTAATATATATAACCTACGGTATTTCAAGGTAATATTTCAGCTGAGGGGAGTTAGGTTCTGCTTTTCTGTCATCCAAAATAGCAACTTGGCCTTTTTCTTTTTTTTTTTTTTTTGAACACTTCCTAATGACAATGGAATTCAGGTGGGCTTCCTTGATAACAATGTTCTGCAGGGAATTCATCATATGTTGAACATCCCAGGAAGTTGTGTACTATTATGCTGCACTGGTAACACTACTGCAGCAGACTGTGCTTTTGGTGCTTTTGGTGACTGCCATGTTAAGTCTATGGGAAAAACGACCATACCATAATGTGTGGGAGTGAGATTTTCCTACTGTCTATGATATTGGCAATAGTTTAGTTAAGTCAGGAATGCTATATATAGGTCTCTGAGTTGAGGTCAGAAAAGATTACTCTATCCGGATCCAGTAAGAGGGGGCAGCACAATAAATCACTACTGCTTGGGACTATTTACTGAAGAGATTGCTGAGTATCCTTTCCATCAAGTGTTGGGTGTTATCTAATTGACTCTCCAGACTATCAGATTCTATAGGGGCGTGACTTTCTATTAACTAAGCTATTTTACAGTTCTGTAGGTGAGGTTAACCGGTAGAATACTGATAACACTGTAAATGATTCTTGCCTAAGAGCAAATGCAAATAATTCTTATCCATAGTAACACAAATTAAATTTGTTTGAGGTACAATTGATCTGCACCAGGTAGAAAAGATAACTCTAAAGGTGGCAAGCATTCTGTGAATTGAGTTTCAGAACATATTCCAAATTAGCGAGAGCCAAAAAAGACCCAAGTCAGCCACAAGATGATGGGGAAACACAGACTCAACTAATATAGTTTACATGCATTTATTTTTTATTTGTATGAGAATTATGCTTTTAACTTTTTGAAAATTATACCCTAGCACTCTATTTTACCAAGATGGGACTATTCTCTTACAAATGTTTTGTTTGTTACAAAATATAATCGATATCATAAGTAATTTATTATTGTTATAAGTAATTTGTGACTAGATTTGTCTTTCAACATAGCCTAAAACACTAATCTTTAATATATAACATCTTCCACATGCCGCCAGGTAGCAAGGTAGTTCTAAGTAGTATATGATAAGCAGAAACCTGAGGAAATGTCAGGTCAAAGAGTTAAGCACATAGTCACAAGAGGAGAAAGTAGTAGTATCAGTTTGTTTTCTAACAGAGAGTAAACAGTTATGATTAAGTTCATTACAATAGAGGGTACATAAAAAGTATATAGGTTACAAAATTAAGCTTTCACCCAAGAAATAAAGAAATACATATGACATCTTTAATTTAACATTAAAAATCTATTTATAAAAATTTGGAGCTTCTTTATAAAATATTAACTGTAGACCTGTATTAGTGGCTGCTGTAACAACCACAAACTTAGTGGCTTAAAATAAGAATTTATTCTTACATAGTTCTAGAGGCCAGAATTCTGAAATCAATATTATTGGGCTAAAAACAAGCATTAGCCGAGTCATACTTCTTCCAGAGACTGTAAGGGAGAATTCATCTCTTGCCTCTTTCAGCATTCGCATAGCTTTCCCTTCTATAAATCTAACTTTCCCCTGTCTCCTTTTTTTTAAGGATACATGTGATTGCATTTAGAGTCCACACAGATAATCCAGGATAATCTCCTCATCTCAAAATCACATTTGCAAAGTTCCTCTTTACATATAAGGTCACATTTATTGGTTTTAGCTATTAGAATCTTATATATTTTGGGGGGAGGGGGATTATTCAGCCTACTACGAGACCAATTTTCTATTATTTTAAATTGAAAAAACTATAATAGGTTATATGTTAAACCAAAATCCTTATCCAATAACTTTTAGGTACAACACAGTAAACCACTCTTGTGTATAAAATACACTACCATGTAAGGATATAAAATACCTAAAACATTACTTTCTGGTCACAAAACATCTAACATAGTTATCAAAAATAGTATCTTTACATTCCATAACATGGTCACTTATGGTTCCAGCAACATTCCCTTACTGACCCTCAGAGTTTGGTGCAGTGATCATTTTTATAATTGAAATAACCTAGGACTGTAGAAACTTATCTATGAATGAGATTTACAAAGCTTGGATAAAAAGCATAAAAAGCATCTTTAGTTTCTGTCTACACTCTCCAGATAATAATAATTCTATTTCTTTGTATCTTTCTCAATCAATGCCTTGTAGCACACAATGGATACTCAAATGTGCATGTTGATTACATTTTAAGTTGAAGGACATATTTAGCCATATATTAATGAATTTGGTTGCTTTTATTTCAACATTTTTCTGAGATTGTAGGAAAGTTCAAAAACTTACTGATTTATTAAGAGAAAATGCTCTAATTTTTTAGTCTATTAGAGAAACAATTTTCATATCTGATCTCAAGCTTTGGCTTGAACAAAAATTTAAGACAGCCACAAAAGAATCCAAGTTCTTTTAACTGTATTAGGAATGTAACTCAAGACTTCTCTTAAGTATATTTTTGTTGTTATTATTTTTGTTTATCATGTTTTATTCATGAAAATAAAATCTATTTTTTTCTAATATTATTTTCAGGTAAAAATATTAAATGAAAGATAGATGTTTATTTACTAAAAATGAGAAACATTCTACAAGGATATATTATCCAGGGATATGTTCTATGAGGCATATTTATAAAGAGAATACTGTTTTGAGAGTTGAGCTATAAATGGGCCATAATGACTATTATCGTAAACGAGTCAGAGAGAAAATGTTCTTAGGAAGTATGCTTCTTAAATAAACAGATGACATTGTGACCAGATTTTATAATTTCCTTCCCCCAGCTTATAGAGACAGACTATTTTGATAGGTAAGATTTAGACAATATTCGTTCTTAAAAATTGAACATTCTGAATTTCTACATCAGTTTCTTATATCGATTTATTGTGACATAATAAGCAAATATAATAAACTTTGAGACTCTAACAATTCTGAATTTCCAATTTTGAAAGTTTTGTTCTATAAAATAGCTAGAATTTAATCAATTTACTTCATTTCTCCTACTATTCTTCTGGTCCAAGCTATTATTGACCTAACTTGCTGCAACAATCTTTTAACTAATCTCTCTGATTCCACTCTTGCTTTTCTCTGCACTACACATGCCTTATGGGGTGGTCATTAAAAAATATAAATTATATCATGCTTATTTACTAATTTAAAATTCTCTAATTTGAAGATAAAACTCAAAATTTTACAATGATTCTAGGTGATATGCCTCCAGCTGTTTTTCTCCCCTTATCTCTTACCATTCATTTCTTATCTCCCTACCTCTAGCCACATTAACTTTTCCCCCCCTCTTTATCAAATATATTGAGCTTATCCCCACTTGCAGAGCTTGCTGTAATGTAACTCTCTGGGATGTAATTCCCCAGATAAGCACATGGCTTCTTTGCAGCATGCAGGGCTCAGGAGATTTTCAAGTGGACTTGTTATGGTGGCCCAATTTGAAATGGCCTCCTGAGCTCAGAGACCTTTGAATGCCTTGTTCTGCTTTATTTTTCTTCAAGGGTTTGTCATCTTCAGAAATGATTTTATTTATTTACTTGTTTAAGGTTGGTCAGTCCCATAAAGACAGGTGCTGATGTATTTATAAGGTTGAGGATTAATATTAATACATTAATAATTTAACTTATTAATAAGTTAATAATTTAATTTTAAAAAGTAATAGAAGATCACTCTCTGTGTCTTAATTTTAAAACCAATTCAGTGTATCTGTGTTATTGGGTAAAGTATTTCTTAAGGACCACACAGAGGTGTCCAAGGCCATATTGCAGCTAGATATATGGTTTCCCCAAAATATGAGATCCTAAGATGTGTCCACATTGAGAATCATTAGAAACTGTTTAAGGAATTCTTTATTTTCTTTTTCAACTAGTACACAAAATATGGATTTTAGAATGCCTAAATATTCATCATTTAGGTCTTGAGTGGTTTGGTAGACCCTAAAATGCCTAAGGACTATATCTATAGTCATGACAAGCCTCTTCTGTTTACTCTTGCATGAGATACAACAACAAAAGTATTTCTTCTACGTGCTGTGATACGTACAGAATGTTAAGAATCACTGCAGGGACACAACTAGACTTCCACTTTGTTATTCATAAAAAGTACTCTCTTAATGTTACAGAAGACACTTCAGTGTTCCCCAGACCTTTCAAAGCCCTAAATTGTAACTTGCTGTATCAACATCCCTCTGGTGCTAATCCAAAATTTATTTTGTGTGTCTCATTTCAAGGACATTTATAACAGTGACTTAGGATATTTTAAGTTGCCTAGGTTATTAAGGTCACCTGGTCTTTTTTAATACAGATAACAATTAGGTTCAAACACCATTCTACATAAAGAGAGTTCCCAGCTTCTGTGAACACCCCCTGGCTTTTGTGGCTGTTTCTGTCTCATGTAACACAAAAGAAAGCATAGTCTTCTACCTGAATTGCAGACCTCTGCTGAAGATCAGTGGGTAGCAGGATAGTGCATGAGGAGTAGTGCTATAGTTATGAATAGCAGATCAATTTATGTGGTACTGTAGACATCTTTCTTTAAACGAAAAAAATTAAGGTCAGTTCTACAACTAAAAAACATTATCTTTTTTTACTTCTGTGAATTTAGAGTCGTCTTTTCTTTGAATTTACAATATCATACACACCTTTCTATTTTTTAGTAGAATGTTTACTATATCTTATTTTTTTTCACTTTTGGCCTGTTTCTCTAGTCTAGGGAAATACATGGAGGCTGCCTTTTACATACTATATGGCCCCATCCAAGTAATTTGCTAAATTATGACTATACCTTCACAGAGGAATTCTCTAATCATTTCTTAATGTAATAGATTTTTTCTGTCCTACAATTTTCTCTTTTTTTAATTTTTGAATTTATTTAATATATTTGATGGAAATTTTTAAAAGAGTTTCAATGCTAATGAACCCTCATAATAAAAAGTAAGTGATTTAAAAAATATATTATTATCCTAAGTTAATAGGAAAAAAAACATTTGTTTAGAATTTAGTAACCAGATCCTAGTTTATCTTTTGAAACATTCAACCTTGCTTCTATTTTGACAGAAAGCAAGTCAAACAAAGCCCAAAGTTACTACATGGGACCAGTTTCTTCTTTTCAAAATGAGATGAGATAAATTTATGGTAGTTGTAATCAAGAGACAAATTAGGCAGAATGAGTATGAAAAAGCTCAGGTAATACTTGAGTTGATAAATGTCCATTTGGAGCCAGGCTGCTTTTAAAGAACATGCACTCCCTATAAATATTTTCTGGTGGCATAGAGGAGTAGGTAGATCTTAGCTAAAATGATAGTAGCCCAGAATACTTAATGAATGAAACAAATATCAAATGAGTAGGGTCTTTGAAATGTGTGAGGATTCATGGAGTAGATTTTCAGCCTGAGGGAACAATACCTTTAAGTGAAATTTCTTTACTTTTCTTGAATTCCTCAGTGTTAGGCTATTCAATTCTTCATGCCTTATATTTCACAACCGAGTCTTCTGACCTCAAACAGGTACGTTTTAGAAGCCATAACACAAGTGTCATTTTGGGTAAAACACTTCTCTCTTTAACTTGTCAGTACAATTTCAAAAGCAAATAATAATTTGTATAGCATCACTAACTTTTGTATTCTAGATAAATAAAATGTAAAACAACAATAAAAACAATAATATAACCTCTAAGTATAATCATCTCACAAAAGAAAGAACATTTTAACAGCAACAACAAAATGTAGAAAGATTTCTCAAGCAAAAAATAATGGAGCCATTAAATAAAATAAATTTAGCATTATAAATTTTTTACATCATTTTTTAGATTATTTTTAGCCCAGACCCAAGAAGATTTTTTATAGACAGATTCTAAAGTACAAAGTGAGTAGGAATACTGAAATAGCCCTTATTTAACTTGCTAGCTTTATTCTTGCCATATTTCTCACTATAATTACCTGGTAGAAACTTATATCTTCAAGTACATAGGTTTGTGTAACTTCCAAGTCTCCTTCTGTTTTTCATTTGCTTATACCTTTAAACCACTACCGACTTTAAAGTGTTCAGCATAAAACCCAATTTGTGCTTTTATTCATTTACAACAGATGGGGTCAGAGTAAAAGGAGGTGGGCAGATTATAACTTCCCATTTTTGTAGCTCCTTTATTAAAATCACTTGCATCATTTTTATAAGAATCACACTTTTTTCTAAGATGTGATTCTAATAAAGGATACACGCTCCATTTTAAAACAGTTTAGTAGTAAATCTGGGCTCTCAAAGTCTCTGTAAAAAAGTTATGGCCAAACTGACCTTCATCTTAATCACAATATTCAAGCCTAATAATTTTCCAAACATGCAGAAGCTCTAAGTAGAATGAAATTCCAATAACATTTGCTGAAGTTACAACTCCTGATAACGGATGTTGCCTGCCCTAAAAGAACCAAGAAATATTGTTTACCAGGGTGAGTCATGAGTAAGAAAGATCCATTACTCATTTTGAATAAAGATATATTGTCAGCTTGCCAAAGGACTGGTACTTAATTTTTTTTTTTAATTATGCTTATGGGAATATCAGTTACTATTACACACACACACACACACACACACACATGTATCTATGTATATGTGTATATATACATGTGTATATATATATGTGTGTGTGTGTGTGTGTGTGTATATATATGTGTGTATAATACACACATATATATATGTTCCTCTTTTGACTATAATTCGGAAAGATTAACAAAAGGCTATGATAGAGAAGGGTAAAATTGTATAAGTATGAACAAATTTGTAAGTAATATTAACAAAATAAAAATATTGAAAGAAAGAATTGTGGAAAAGGAAAGCACACCTCCTCTTTTCCCCAAAAAGGCATGATTTTCTTGGTACTTGTGTCACTGGATCGTGTAAAATTCCCATCAATTCTTCTCATACATTGTCATTTAGCTTTCAAAATACAGGATAGACTGTAGTAACAAACTGTGCTGTTCTAATGAGGTAATATATGGTCTGGATCACTGAATAAGTCTTCATAGTAAAAATTGAAGAAAAATACTTGTAAAAATTGATTAATTTTTACAAGTATTAGAGGACTTTTCACTACTAACATAAAAAAATAAAAATATTATTTTCTATTTTGTAAAGATAAGTACAGGCAGAAATAAAATTCAATTTTTTATCACTAGTTATGTCCCATAGGAATAATTACACGACTAAAAGCAAGTATAATAAATGGTTTAAGAGGCAAGTGGTACATGATAAACTGTCAGAAAAAATAGTCTTTGCAGAGTATTTTGAGAAGTTTTAGATATTTAAAGCTATAAATGAACAAGTGATAGAGACTTTAGTTTTAATAGTTAGATTTATGTTATTTCTTATATTTTTTTAAAAAATAAATAAAATATTAATATTTTCAAATATAATAAAAGTATCAAATAACTTAAAATATTATAATCATGTTTTACCTTCAGATAAAAGGGAAATGTCACTGGCTCTAGGTAGAAAAATAAATTTATATTTTAGTTCTTAAATAAAATAAACTACTATTCATAATGAAAGAGTAAATATCCATTATAGAAAATTAGAAATGTCTCTAATACTGCCTTTCATTTTGTTTAATATTTCTTAACCTTATTTAATCTATTATGTTTAATTATGTTTCCACACTTTTAAAAGCTTTTTTATCATCAAAACTTTCTAAAATTTATAAAATTGAAAAATAGTATAACTCCTCATTCACTCATCAGCTAACTTCAGCATTTATTAACTCAGGCAATCTAGTTTTATCTGTATCCCCTAAAGACATACTCGCTCTCCCCAAACAAAACCATGTTATTTAAAGTAAATCTTCATCTCAATATTATTATATCATTTCATACATAAAAATGAAGCTGTATCTCCAACAAATAAATGCCCTTAAAAAACATAGCCATAATAATATCATATATATTATATATAGAGAAACATGTATATTAATATATGCATACATGTATAATGTATATGTATATATATACATGCATTCATAAATATACACACACACACATTTTCTACATATGTGTTTGTATGTATATTTATATGTGCGAAGCTAATAGTATCATTATAATTACTGACAAAATAGCTACTGAAAACAATTTATGTTTTTAAAATTTGTTTTGTCTTTTCTAGTCAGGATGGTGAAGTAGATGAATGCTTTGCTTACCTCCTCATAAACACAATGAAATTACAACTAAACTACAGAACAACCATCATTGAGAATCACCTTAAGTCTAGCAGAACAGAAGTCCTACAAGTAAGGACATACAGAATAGGCTACCTCAAGACTGGTTGGAATGACAGAGACACAGAACAGGCTTGTCCCACATCCTTATGCAGCAATCAAAAACTGGGAGGAATGTCTTAGCTGTGAAAGTCCCCCTGGAGAAATGAGAAATCCCAGCCCCACATTAGGGTTTCAGTGCCAGAAAGAGAAGTTCACACAACTTCTGGCTGTGAAAACCAGTGGAGATTGTAGCTGAGTGAGTTGGAGGGTATCTAGAGTTCCGGGAGCTCTCCTAAAGGGCCCATACACAGATTTACTCTCTGACAGACTCCAGCACTGGGGCAGCAGCTTGAAAGACACATACGAAAAAACTAAGTTGTCTGGCTTCAGGGCGAGGTCCAGAGGAGCTGCTTCCTCCCAGACAGAAGTGCTAACAGAAGCCATTGTTTCTTTGTTGAGCCCTCTCCTCCCAGCGTAGAGACATAGGTGGTAGCCATATCTGAGTCTCTATCAACCTGGCTACCTTGGCCCTCCCAACTTGTACACCCATCCAAGGGGCTTTCTGTTGCTTTTCCATGAAAAAGGCTTGTCTTGGCTCATGCTGTGGACTTTCCTAAAATCTTTCTAAGGTTTACAAATCACCCAAGGCCATGTTCGAGAACGACACACCCAAAGGACAGACTGGGAAAGCACCAGGCCCATATAAAGATACTATAATTAAAATGCCAAAGATTAAAGAGCCCTGCTAAAATAAATCCTACTCTGTAGGGTCAACCCCTGCACAACAGCTCATCCACAGTAGTCACAGCCAGTTCTCACAAATCAACCTGAAGTTCAGTCCCTTCTATCAATGTGTCAATGACAATCAAGGCTCCATTACAACAGGAGGAGTACACATAACCTATGCAAAAGACACACCTGAAGCACCTGGCTTAGGTGACCCAAGACACTGGCATCCACAGGACACCTATTACATAAAGCCACTCTACTAAGACTGAGAGACATAGTAGCTCTACCTAATACTAGAAACAAACACAAGGAGGCAGCCAAAATAGGAAGATAAAGGAACATGTTCTAGATGAAAGAACAGAACAAAGCTCCAGAAAAAGAATTCATCAAAATGGAGAAAAGCAATCTACCAGATGAAGAATTCAAAAGGATGTTCAAGGAACTTAGGAGAAGAGTAGATTAACTCAGTGAGAATTTTAACAAAGAGATAGGAAGCATAAAAAGAAGATAGAAAACAAAAAAAGAACCAGTCAGAAATGAAGACAACTATAACTGAAATGAATAATACATTAGGAAATCAACAGTAGATTAAGTGAAGCAGAGAATCAAATCTGTGATTTGCAAAATAAGGTAGCAGAAAACGCCTAACCTAAACAGCAACAATAAAAAAAAAAAATAGAATAGTTTAAGGGGTCTCTAGGACAATATAAAAAGTAATAACATTCACATCATAGGGATACCAGAAGGAGAAGAGAGAGAGAAAGAAATTGAAAACCCATTTGAAGAAATAATGATGAAAACTTCCATAACCTGGTGAAGGAAATAGAAATACAAGTGTTGAGGCCTGCCAGCTAGGATAGAACAGTTCCCGAAATGGGGAGTGAGTATTGAGAAAAGAAAGAAAAAAGAGAGACAGAGAGAGAGAGAAAAGATAAGGTCGGGAGGACTAACAATGAATACTGCCCACGGAGTTTATTAAGCACAGCATATTTATACCCTTGGAAAAAATGCATGAGAAACAAAACCCACAGATATGCTAACAATTGCTGACATTTACATAAGTTCTCTCAAAACATCCTTGTTCCTGTTTTCTATCAAGCCAAACTTCCTCCTTCTGCATAGAGCCCACCTGCTCTGCAAACTTCTAGCTTGCAGGCAACTTTAACCCTGTCTGAAGGGAATTCAGCAAGAATGGCTCCCAACATACAAGCCCAGGGAACACAGAGAGTCCCAAGCAAAATGAACCCAAAGAGGCTCACACAAAGATACATTATGAAAACCCCAAAGTTTAAAGACAAAGAAAGAAACTTAATAGCCGTAAAAAAAAGGTTAGTTATATACAAGGGAGCTCCCAAAAGATTGTCAGCTGATTTTTCAACAAATAACGTAGAAGACCAGAATGCACTGGTATATTCTAAGTCATGAAAATTAAAGACTTATAATCAAGATTGCTCTCCTCAAGAAAGCAATCATTTAGAACTGAGGGATAGATAAAGAGCTTCCCAGATAAGAAAAGGCTAAATGGGTCCATTATCATCAAATTGGTATATCAGTATTACAAGTAATGTAAAAGAAATTGTTTAAGAAAAAGAAAAAAAGAGATCAAAATTATAAATAATAAAATGACAATAACTATCTATCAACAATTACTTTAAATGTAAATGGATTAAATGTTCTAATAAAAGAATAGGATGGCTGAATGGATAAGAAAAGAAGACGCCTACATATGCTGTCTACAAGAGACTCATTTCAGATTAAAAGACATGTATAGCCTAAAAGAAAATATATAGAAAAAGATATTTTGTAAAAATAGATATAAACAAAAAAGCTAGAGTAGCAATATTATATATGGCAAAATAGACTTTAAAACATAGGCTGTAACAAGAGACAAAGAAAGACTCATTAATCCTACCTTTGCATATTTATCAGAAGAAACCGAAAACACTACTTTGAAGGTACATGTGCATCCATATGTCAATTGCAACATTATTTACAATAGCCAAAATATGGAATCAACCTGAGTATTCATCAATGTATGAACTGATAAAGAAGATGTGGGAATACAATATACAATGGTACAATGGAATATTATTCCATAAAAAAAAGCCATAAAAAAGAATGAAATCTTGCCATCTGCAATAAAATGGATGGATGTAGAGGGTATTGTGCTGAGTGGAGTAAGTCAGATAGAAAAAGATAAATGCTGTATTTCACTTATATGTGGAATCTTAAGAACAAAATAAACATACAGAACAGAAAAAAATTGTAGATACAGAGAACAATTTTCATTGTTAGATGAAAGGGATTAAGAAGTATAATTAGTAGTTACAAAGTAGTCATGGGGATGTAAAGTATAACATAAGAAATATAGTCAACAATATTGTAATAACTATGTGGTGTCAGATGAGTACTAGGTTTATTGGGGGGATCACTTTGTAACTTATATAAATGTCTAATCACTATGTTGTGCATCTGAAAGTAATATAATAATATATACCAACTATAATTAAAAAATAAAAAATTATAAAAACTAACTACTCTGTTTTTACTAATGACAATAAAGATTATTTTTAGATACAAAATTTTTTGTTGTTGTTCTTGCTTTATATGCATAAAGGTTTAAAGTAAAATTATTGTGTTTTAAAGGCACTTGAAGTAATTTTACTCTGTGTTTGTATCATCAATTTAATACATAGTTTCATTTGTTTTAATTTGCTTGCAGGTTTAGAGAATTGATATTTTCTCATTTTAAATACCTTTTGTTTTGCAATTATACAGAATATTTACATGTTCCAGAATAAAACCTACAAAACAAAACATATTCAGAGAAGTCTAGGTCTTATTTCTGTCCTCTTTATCCTCTTCTCTCGTATTCTCACAATTATTCACATGTGTTTAATTTTTAAATTATTTTTTCAACTCTTAACATAAGCTATATACATATGTGCTTATTAACAGGCAATACATGTTGCTTATATTTTAACTGCTATTTATACTTAACATGTTGCATATACTGTTCCTTACTTAGATAAACAATAACACATTATATCCACTTCTCTCCACTGAGATTTTTTTGTTTAAAAATATATACTGGAGAAAAATCCTTAGTAGTTTATAGACATTATTCTTTTGCCATGTTAGTATTACCTAGAACTCTATTGTGTTGCTTTATTTGTTTGTGTATATTTGGGATATGTTCTTAGAAATAAGATTACTGGGTCACAGGACAAATAAATAGATGTTGTTGGATATTACTAAATTTCCTTCAAAAGCAATTTTAATACTTTGCATTTTTATTACCAATATAGAAAAATGTTTTATTAATCTTTACCCACAAAGGATATTGCCAAACTTTTGGATTTTAGCCAATTCAATATGTTAGAAATGGAGGTCTTGGTGTCGTTTTAATTTGCAATTTCTCATTATGAGTAAAGCATAACATCTTTCCATTTTTTTCCAGAACATTGACATTTTTATGCTCTTTGAGTTGTATGTATATTTTGTACATTCTATAGTGTTGTTGATTTTTTGTTTGTTTATATTTAGAAGATCTTAATATATTTAGTTTACTGCCCTTTATCATACAATTACGTTTTTTTCCAGTTTTTCATTTGTCTTTTTAATTTTGTATTTGTGGACTATTGTTTTGATGTGTGCGTCTGTGTACTTCTAAATATTTTATGGACATATTGATCAGTTTGTTGATATTTTTTATTATTTTGTCTATAAATTGAGTCTTAATATAGACAATTTTTTAATTTTAGATTTATAGTGAAATTTACTTATGTTTACCTCTAACAATTATATGATTAAAAAAATCTCTAACACATTTAGAAATTATCCTCTTATATGATGTGAAGACTGGATCCAAATTTATTTTTCTCTATATAGTTCTCATTACACAATCCCACATTAAAAAGTTATATATTTTTCTTACTGATTTAAGATGCTATTTTTATCTTACACCAAATTTGTGTTCTCAATTTCCGGATTTTCTGTTATAAGAAAATTACACTGACTTAATTGACACTGACTTGTTGACATAAATAGGACAATTGTTTAAAAGAATGTCTTGCTTTCTGATTTTGTCTGCTTGCTCCCTCTTGATATCTGTTAGCTTATTCTTCTTTCTGCCATAGTTTCACTAAATTATTAGTTAAATTTGAAAGCTCGATGGGTTCAAAAAAACTTTTTTAGTAGAATAATTATTAGTGAAGTTATATACTTCACATTACATTACAGCAGAAGTTATATAATATCTGGATGACTTACCATTAATAATGCTAAAATTATCCATTATGTTTATATAACATAGATAATCTGTGTGTCACACATTTTTATCTTGAGATTTTAAAAATAAAATCAGGACCATTTATTTAAAATAGATCAATGTATTTTTTTGTAAAAGTAACACAAACAAAGATAGAAAAGATTCAAACATGTTTGTCACTGTAGCTAGGATTATAGGTATTTTCTTTTAAAATTATTCTTAATTTTTTAATCTACTTTTATTTTAATTTTTTTAAAAAAATATAATTGATATATAATATTGTATTAGTTTCAGGTGTACAACACAGTGATTCAACACATATATATTACAAGGGGATCACCATGATAAGGCTTGTCACTGTCTGTCACCATTTTACAATATTATTGACTAAATTCTCTATGCTGTACACTACATCTCTGTGACTTGTTCTATAACTATCAGTTTATATTTAATCGCTTTCATCTATTTACCCATCCCCTGGCCCCTCCCATCTGGCTACTATCAGTTTGATCACTGTATCTATGAGTTTGTTTCTGTTTTGTTTGTTTGTTTGTTTTTATACACTTCATATACAAGTGAAATCATATGGTGTTTGTCTTTCTCTTTATGACTTATTTCAGTTAGAATAATACCTTCTAGATTCATCTATGTTGTCACAAATGAAATATTTCATTCTTTTTTGTGGCTGAGTTATATTCTATTTTTTTCCATTATATATATCACATTTTCTTTATCCATTTATCTGTCAGTGGACATTTATTTAGGTTGCTTCCATATCTTGGCCACTATAAATAATGCTGCAAGTTACATAGGAGTGCATATATCTTTTTGAATGATTATTTTTTACTTCTTCAAATAAGTGCCAGATTGAGATTGCTAAATCTTATGGTAGTTCTATTTTTAATTATTTGAGAAATCACCGTACTATTTTTTATTGTTGATGCACCAGTTTATAATCCCATCAACAGTGCACGAGGATTTTTTTTTCCTTTCTTTGCCAACACTATTTTTTGTTGTCCTTTTGTTAATAGCTATTCTGACACGTGTGGGGTAATACCTTATTGTGGTTTTGATTTACATTTCCCTGTGATTAGTGATGTTGAATAACTTTCATGTGTCTGTTGGCCAGTTGTATGTCTTATTTGGAGAAATGTCTATTTATGTACTTCGCCCATTTTTAATCAGATTTTTATTTATGTTAAGTTATATGAGTTCTTTATATATGTTTGATATTAACTACTTATCAGATATATCATTTGCAAATATCTTTTTTCATTGTCTTTTCATTTTGTTGATGGTTTTACTCATGGTGCAAAAGCTTTTTAATTTTATGCAGTACCATTTGTTTATTTTTTTTTCTTTTCTTACCTTCTTCTACTTATACTTTTTAAAACCTATTTATATCATTATTAAAGCAAGTGTCTAAACAGTATGACCCAAACCAGGTCACATATCTCACTTATCAGGAGACATTGTAATGACACATATATCATTCAAACAATTTTGCTTTTTACTTGTTCCCTTATTCCAGGCAAGCAAAAGAAATGGAAGAATAGAACCACATTCAATAAAAAACTGTATATATAATTAAAAAAAATTAATTATTATAAACTGAGTTTAAAAAACATTTTTCTGTTTATTTTTATGAGAATTTTTACTAGTATACATTAATCAATATAATCAATATAACAAGTTTTGATAAGTAATTATTGAGTAAAATTTTCCTGATCTTTCAAAGACAAGCATAACTTTTCTTCTGTTTTATGCATACATAGATTAATATAATTTATTTCTAGAATCATCCAGAGTTAGCCTCAATTTTGTATCTTTTTTTTATTTTTATAAAAGCCAGAAATAAGTGACATATTTAATGTTTAAAAAAATAAATAGGTGAGAATGAAAGGGATTCTAGCATAGATATATCATTCAATTATTTAAACTACTTCTGTGTTGCAACATTATATTGTGATCTTTTATCAAAATTACTTTTAATGATTTATTAACTGACAACTCGATTAAATTCTCCTTTAATTTTGTAGAAAGCAAACACTGGGAACCATTTGAATTGTAAAAGCATTTGTTATTTAGTCATCAAGGTTGTGCCTATTCTTAGCTTTTGGGAAATCTAAAAATAGGCTTTACTAAAATCTCTCAAGTTTTTTAGTTTTTATACAAGCATTTAAATTTAATAGAGCTTTTTCTAGCAATTTTGTTTGTTGTTTTGTTTTGTTTTGTTTTATTTGGTACACTAAGGAATTTTACACATAGGGCCAAATGCACCAAAGCAAAATTCAAGGTGTGTGAGTAAGTGGGAGAGGGTGATATAGGGAGTGTGGTGAGAAAAAGGCCTATCTTAACTGCAAGTGTTTTCTCAGGCAAATACATCTTAGTAGAGTTAAGAATTAAAGTTGATAATTGGAGTAGGAAAGGAACTTCCTTAACACTATCCATGCCTGCTTTTTCCTTGGAAAGTGTGTTTTTCAAGAGAACATGTCTCAGTTTGAAAACCACTGCCACAGGTCATAACAAAGTCATGTACAGTGCCTCTCACAGGAAAAAAAAAAATTGATAGAAAAGATGCTTACAGTTTCAAAACACTACTTTACAGCTAACATTTTAACATTATCTATATCACTGCTATTCTTAATTTTCTGAAAGCCTATATATGTTCTTGTTCCTGAAAAGATTCTAAATTAGTCATCTGAAATTTGTTGCTACTTAAATGAAACTGATTTGATCCAAATAGCAGGCCCTGCACATGAAAAGATTCTCAACTTTAAAGGTCAGAGAGATCCAGCACTTGGCTCATTACAACAGTGGCGAGTAGACTCAGAAGTACAAGATAGATAAAATGAACATTAGTACATATTGTTTTTATTATTAACATAATAGGTATTAGTGCCTTAATATACTAGGTATTAATGCCTAAGCACACTGCTTAAAATGCTATATTAATCTTATGCATACTTACATATTGTTAAATATTATATTTAATATATTACTTAACTTATTATACTTTAGGGCCTAGGGGAAGATCATAACAATTCCACATAATTTTTGGTATGTTTTTTTGGCAAGCTCTGTCATGGTCTTCTCTCTAAATAATACCTATTACCACCAACTTAGATTACTTAATAAAAGTCAATTATGAAAGTATTAGTAGTAAAAACACATACAGATGTCCAAGTACTTAAAATGTTGTGATATTAGATGAAATGTAAACTAGACAGAGATGGCAAAGTGATTCGAAAATTTGATAGGTACTATGTATGGCAATAATGTATTTTATTTAGCTCTAATACTTAATCATATTTTGATTTAAGGCTTAGGCAAAAATCAATTTTTTGAATCAATTTTTGGCCCTTTGGCAAATATGAATTATTTTTTATTTTTTATTTTTCTCCTAAAAAGAAGTTAAATAATTATTGTGGTGTATTCAAAGGGTCGTTTGCTCATTTAAAAGTTCTATTTAATCAGAAACATTCAGATCATTTCTTTGAAAATACAAATGGGTGTACATTCTAATGGAAAATATGCACCAAAGCAAGATAACTTTGGAGCCTGCCGAACTTCAGTTATCTTAGAGATGCTTGAAGATGTTATAATGAACAAAACATACTACAAGTTTGCTGAATCTTGGACTTATGTATCAGGAAAGTAGACAAAATATCAAATATGTTGTCATTCTTTCAATAAACCAAAGCCATTCTCATCTGTTTGAACTTAGACCAAAGGCTTCTCTCATTTTTACTTCAGCTGTGAGATGAATTAGTGTGATCGAACTAATGACAGATTCCAATATGACTTGTCATCAATTTCTTACAATCCTCTCTAAAGAGAAATCATACATGAACTTTTATTGAGATCTCCACAAAAGGACATGGCAGCACTTAATGAATTGTCTAAACATTTATACTGGTGGATAAATTTTCTACCAGTGATACAGTATTTTAATTTAAAAAAAAATTAGTAAAAAACACATGCCATATGCTCTTTTTGCAGAAACTTACAGAGCATTATTAATATTACCCTCATAATAGACCACAGAGAAGTACAACTTCCCTAGTTTCACAAAGCACCCTGCTGTTCATGATTTCGATGTAAACAAATGAGCAATAGTTAGTTCCCTTTCTACCTGACCTAAGACTGTTTATTTTCTTCAGTTTATTACCTAAAGCCCACACCTAGTTAATCATTCTTTTAGATGAATCAAGATTAGACACATTTTTTATACTCTACACCAAATTCAGTAGAGCTTTTGTGTATAGGAGGAATTTTACTTCTAATCTGAGGATTATCTGCATGCCATCGTACATTATACATTATATAAAGCTGGCGGGGAGAGAGAAGCCTCCAGAATGTATGAAAACTACTTAGTGAATATTTTGTTTTTACTCTGCTTCAATGTGAATGCCTCTAAACTGAGATAATAGGAATTCTGTCTTGGGTTTCATCTTGAGAAATTATTTTAAAAATTTTGGCATTTACGTGAGAGAGCAGAAGGAATAAAGAGGTAAGTAATGATAGCAACATGATTGCTGATGCATTCTCATTTAGAAAGATCCAAAAGGCTGGGCCACAAGTATAAAAACCACTGGAATGACATAAGTGCAAATGTTTTAAGAAGACAAGAATTCTAATTAGCCTGGATGGGAAAATCAGCATAAAGCTAAATAGTTGATTTGATATTTTGATTCATACTAGATTGTGTCAATATGATTACACAATATCATTGCAATAACACAAATGTTAAACAAATCACTCATCTCAGAATTTCCTAAACAACATTTTACAGTTTTTAGAAAATTTTTTTTTTTAATATTATAGTGTTTTCTTTTGTTGGATTTCCTAATGAATTTAGCAGTCTTCATACTTAGCAGGAAATCTAGGCTGATCATCTGCGGACTGTTTTCTTTATACATTGTGGAGTAAGGGTTTACTTTTGGACACCTAATAAATCATGACCTAACATCTAAGGAACAGACTTATTGCCACATTGCCAAATCAAGGAAATAAAAAACAGAGTAAGTTCTTGGTTTGTCTTTCACATATAGGATAGTAACGTAACTAGAAGTGATATTCTTTAGTAACAATATGCTAGATTCTATTAATAATATAGCACCCCAATGTTGCTATGTAAAGTTAGTAATGGTTTTATGTTTGGAAACATTAAGCTCTGCCTTATTTGTGGCTCACCAAGGAATAAGACCATGTGCAATGCTTTTCTATTTAAGGCAATGCCCCCACTGTTGGATAGATTGCTGTTGACAGCTTTTGACCAGAGGGAGCCATTAGATTTTGCTGGCTAGCAAACAATTACAGCTTTGATATGAGAGCTACAAGGTAAAGATTAAAAGGAATACCAATGTAGAAAAATATGCTAGCTCTGTGTGGTCTCTAGACTATTTTTGGGCAAATAAAAAAAGTACTTAGATGTAAAAACTAACAAAAGAAAGGCAAAGTCAAAAATAAAAATAAAAAACTTTTCAGGATTCTAACAGGTAAAATGAACACTGAAAGAGACCTAGAAGAAGCATAGTGGAAGCTTCATAGCACTGAAAAAAAAAAAAAAAACTCAAAGGATTAATTTTAAAATTACAAATACTTTTCATCCGATGCTATTGTTTGGAGAGGTTTAAAAATGATTTCTGTATTTAAAAATATATTGATTTCTAGAGGTAGCAATGTAGTCTTTGGACAGCAATATCTAATATGTAGTTAATGCAAATCACCTTTAAACTGAGCAAGCATTTGGGTCAATTAAAGCTGTCAAACAATAAGAATTATTTGTATTATTTGGTCATTGTTTAACGTAAGCTAACTCATAGTCTGAAAACGTTGCTTGGACTACAAAAAAAACATGAACTATCACAAAATTAGGATAATATGAATTCTGTGTTCATCAGTAAAATCAATCTTAAATGTTTCTATAGCTAAAACACATCTTAGGAATCATACGTAGATTCTGAATTGAGTCTTATATAGAAAAGATACAAATGCTGACCTCTCTGTGTGCAGTGCTAATACACTATTTAATTTTTGTTTTGTTTTTGACTGTACAGATATTAGACTCACTATTTTTTTTTCTCTGGATGTTTATTTCAATACTCATTTCATATGGATAGAGTAAAAAACGATTAGACAGAAAATGTTTTATTGGGTTTTAGGTATTAGCTAAACATGAATAATTTTACAAGTATATACTGCTTTCAAAGGTGAGAGTCTTCTGTAAATACAAAGCTACATTTCTTTAGAAAAAGTGCATGTTAAATATTTTCTTCCACATTTTCTCTTGAAAAATTTCTGAAACAGCCTTAGGCTGTTTTAATGTGATTTGTACCCTCTTCCCTGGTTTTTGGAAATAAAAACACAGTTATGGTACAGTTGTCTTGATGACACTTAACATAGGCTCTTTCCTGAATCTAAAGACATTATTCAAGAATCTGCGTAGGTGGGAAATGTAACTGTCTATAATAATGTGAACCAGATAATAACGACTTCCAAATCCAAGTCTGGAAACATGCCTCAATTTACACTCTTCCTCCAAATTTAAGGTTATGAAAGGTGCGACTCTAATATGTAGAACTACGAGCAGATAATTCCATTCCAATAGAATTTAGTGTTCATTTTTCAATGTACACTATTTTTTAACTTTGCTTTTATTTTCCCATCTACATAAAAGAGAATAATAATATATAGCATATGGATTGTTGAGAAAGTTGTAATTATTTTGTACAGTGTATGTCACATGGTAAATGCTTAAAAAATGTTAGCTAATTTGATTTGTTTATTATTGTTTTTTACCTATTTTTAGGACTCAGACTCCTTTTCACAACTTTAGCTAATTATTGAATTGAAAATCAGTCCATTCTTAGTAGAAATCTTATAAAAACGTGATTAACATTTATTTTTAATATCTTTAATATTATGCTGTTTTTCTCATTGGTTGCCATGTATTTAATAGCAAGTCTTCCTCTTTTCTTAAACATCTTAAAATTTTCAAAGTCCTATGGAGATAATTATTATAACTAACAAATTATTAATATTTTTTAAATTAAAATTACAGGTGTTTAAAGGATATCCAATCAATAACATACATATTGTTAGAATTTTAGTAAGTGGACTTAAAAAATTATTTGAGGTCAAAATTATTTGAATCTCAATATATAAAAGCAATTTAAAAAATATAAAAGAATGATTTTCAAAAAATAAGTAAACATTTCCATTTTAAACAATACTAAAAAAAGAAAGTAAGCAATACATTTTATTCGACTGACAAATATACATTGATCATTACTTGATTTTATATCTGTTTTGGGGCACTTAAAATATTCATCCACCTGTGGTGTCTAGATGTTTTATCTTCCCATACGCTTCTCTATCCTGTTTCTTCTCCATTTTTTTCTCTTTTTTTAAATCTAATTGTTTAGGCAAGCATTGTTTATATATTTAAAAAGAGAGAAAAGAGGACTGAGAACTTCTCCTCAAAAATTTCCCAGTCTTCCCCTCTCCACAAGCTCTTTATCACAAAATTCTGACGATTTTACTTCAAACTATTTCTTACTTTGGTACACTTTACTCTGTCTGCACACTTTACTCTGTCTACACAACCATCATTTTTTTTTTGCCTGGATAATAGCAACAACCTTCAGGTTAGTGTCTCCTAATCTTTTCTTTCTCTCTTTAATCTAGTTTTCTAATAATAGAACAAAATTGTAAAACAAATCTGATGTTAACATGTTCCTGCTTAAAATTATTTGATTGGTTTTCTATTGCTCTTAAATACAATGAAAATCCCTTTGCCAAAGTTACTTTCACTCAGATCCATTTCATTTTTCAATCTACTCAAGCAACCTGGCATCATTCTTTCTATCTCTGAAAATGTCCAAACTCTTTTATTTTTCAGAGCTTTAAAATCTGCTTTTTTTTTTTTTTTTTTCTGAAAGGCTTTTCCCTGAGCTGTGCCTCAAAAAAATCACTTTTTAAATAATGTAAATCTCAGTTTAAAAGTTAAGACCTTAGGATTGTTTTAACCAAACAGTAAAAATTATATCCTTCTGTCTTATAGATCCAGTTTATTTTTCTTTTTTAGCATTTATTTAGTTTGTTTTTCTTATTTATTTTACAATAAAATTAGTCAAATAAACAGAAAAATGTAAGGAATAAGAAAGTACATATGAGTATATGTACAACTAATATCAACTGTCTTAAATATTCTACCCAATTTTCTTGAGTATGCTGTAATAGGAAAAAAGAATATTATAAATATCAGCTTTTCTAGTAGTGTACTTGCTTTTAGCACCCCCAGCAGTTTATGGAGCTATTCAATTTCCTAATCTTCATTAACACCGGGCAGTCTGATTAGTACTAAATTAAATCTCTTATTTATAATCTGCTTCTCAATGATTTCTTAGAAAATATTTTCTCATTTTTACTATCCCCCAAAATATTTCCTTATTGTTATTTTGTGATGTCTTCATAACATTTATTTATATTCTTTTGAGTCATTTTATTTTAGTTTACATTTTTTTTCCAATTGAATTCTGGGAGGGTTTTAAAAAAATATGTTTAAAACATTTATTATTTGTAATGTATGTTAAATATAATTTGACCTTGTTTGTGTATTGTTTTAAATTCAATAACTTCCAATATGCTTTATAGTGTCTTTTGTTTAACAGAATGTATAATTTTAGTGTAATGAGATTTTAAAAAATTTTTAATTTATGAATTTAATATTGGTGTATATTTAAAAAAGCTTTCTATACAATTAATTAGTCAACCATAAAAAGAAATGAAATTCTAACAGGTGCTAAAATGTGGATAATCCTTCAAATTATTATGATATGTTAAAGAAACCAGACATGAGTAACTACATAGTGTATGAATCCATATAAATACATTTTCAAAATAAATTTTTTTTCTATTGTCTTGAAGAAGTTTCTGGAAGTTAGCCATTATTTATTTCTTGAAAATTTGATTTAAAAAATGTGTTCAAAATCATTTTTGTTTAAGGTAATTTTTAAGGGGTAGACATTTACTTACTATGCTTTCAAAGTGCTCACTAGATTTTATGCAAGTTTTGTTTTTCACTATAAGATAATTTGGGTAGTGAATATACTTTTTATAACATTTTCTATTTGATTCAAGTTTTTAAATGTATTGGATTTATTAATTATAGTATATATTATATCATTACATAATATATATTTTAATGGGTTCTGTATTTTTTACAATACAACTTTTAGTTGTTTTTGTTTAAATCTTCTATTTCCTTAATCAAACTTTTTTTATTTTATACATTAGTTGTTTAAGTCACCACTGTGGGTCAATTGTTACACAAGTTGTGAATTGATTTCTCAGGCTGATTGATATAGAGTTTGTGGGTCTGAATTTTTTGTAACATATATCCTGATTATTGTCAGTTTATATTTCATTCTCTCACTATAAATCTTTTTTATACTGTTTTAAGCTATTCAGTATGTCTATTAAGCTCTTCATATAAGATAATTACATCTTAATTATCTAGCAAACTTCCTTTTTTAACTTCCTTATATTATTCTCTAGAATTTGGTTCTGCATTCTTAAAAATAAAAATCTGTATGTTTTATATACAGAAATAGTTAAGGAAATAGATCAATGCATGTTAAAAAATTTTAGGCTTTTCATTGTCTTTATATCTCATTGATTCCTTCTGATTTTTTTCTCCTAAAATATATCCTGTAATGAAGATAGTATAATCCCTTACACATTGTTAGTCTAAAAATATCTTTATTTGGCCTTTTTATTAGATAAATATTCAGCTGAATATAAATTTTTTATTGAATATGTCTCTCTCTTAAGATTTTAAATATATTTCCAATTGTATCTACCATCTATTATTGTTTTTATTTATTTATTTATTATGATGACATTGGTTAACCCATCTATTATTGTTGATGAGAAGTCTATTATAAGACCACCAAAAAAAATTTTTTTTTATGGTACATCTGAAGATTTTATGGTTATACTTTATCCTTGATATTATGTAGTTTTATTAGATGTGGATATGTTTTTATTTGTCCTGAACAATATTTGATGTTTATTTTTAAACTGATGGGTTCATGTTATTCTCAGCCATTATCTCATTAAATGTTTTTCTCTATAATTTCCCACATTTGATCTTTTTCAGTTACTTAAATTTAATCTGTCACCTTAATCTATCCATTGTTTTTAATACTCTTCAATTTTTTTCTTTATTTTTATGCTTTATTTTATGTTAATTTCTTAACAAAATTTGCTTATAGTTTATTATACTTCTTTGTGTTAATCTAAACTTTACATATTATAATTTTTTCTTTCAATGACTATTATTATTTATAAGATTCCTAAATTCTTTATATTCACCTATATTTGTTTTATTTTGCTTCATTTTGTTTTAAATGTATTTTTAAACTGATATGACTCCTCAAGTTATAATTTCTAGGATCCCAAAAGTAGAGAAGATAAATATATTTAGATTATTCTCTTATTTTAATTTCCTCTGGAATCTTGTGGTTATTGTTCTCAGATTTTTGAGGGTGGGCATAGTATTGGTTTTATTCCTATGTTTTGGTATTTTGATTTCTAGATTTTCTTTCTCTCTCTTTCCCTCCTATTCCCTCCTATTCCTCCCACTCCCTATCCTGTCACCATCTTTCTACTTCTCATTCCCTAGCCACATTAGAGTTGTTTTTACCTGGTCCCTGGGATCCTAGTACATAATCAGGTCTTATTTTTGAAGTCTGAGGGATTTACACCATGGACACAGTTTTAAAAAATCCAGGAATCTAACCATAGAGATTATCTTAGTATCTGGTTGGGAGGTTGGACTTTATCATCCCTCCTAAAGAAACTGCTTTATACTAGGCAGAAGCCAAGCACTAAGAATTTTTTTCTTCTTTTATGTGCCAAAGGCCCTATTCCACCCACAGGTTTCCAGCAGTGAGTTTGGCTCTTTTCCCAGTATATACCCAGAATACATTTAGCACCTTCTATCCCATAGTAGTTGACCTCCTAGCAGATTCTGACTGCTTCCAGATCCAGGATCCAACAGACCATCAGCTTCAATTCTGATTATTTTAATCAACTTCTATTTAATTTTCTCAATATGGAGATATTTATTTTTTCTTCATTATTTGTTATGGTGTTCTTTAATATTTATATATATTATTATTATGGTTATGTATTTATTAGTAAATTTATTAGTTAGGGCAGGTTGGCTTTAAGCATTTTTCTAGAACTGTATTATATTTTAAAATATATTTTACTCTGACTAAACTATAAACTCAGTGAAGGCAGTGATCCTATCTGTTTTGGTCATGATACTCATACTTAGTGTTGTTCTTTAATAAATGTGTACAATACATTATATATGTGTACAATGCATCATATAATTCATTACCAGATGATCTAGGAAAAATTTGACAATAACAATGTAAAGATCAGAGAAGCTTCAGCTAAATATAAAACATTAAGTAACTTAGTACCACTCAGAATTATTTCATGTAAAGAGGTTGATCACAGATTTTTATTGTAATTGACTAAATACTAAAGGCAACATTTGAAAAATTAGCATCTTTTTGTTAAGCAAAGAAAAATGTCTTTATTTCAGTAGCATGATGTAAAGTGAATATGAAAAATAAAATAATAGGATAAACAAGGAAAAGTAGAAATAATAATTAACAATTAAAGGGCTTCATCATTGGATATCAAAAACTAGAATTTTTAGTGAAGTAGAATCTAAAAAGCCCTATAGTCTTCATTCACTGATAGACATTAAATAATGTTAACATTTTCTGGCCTACTATGTGTTCAGCCATCTATTAGGTGCTTTATCTGTAAGTAGCCATTTAAATATCAAAGCAATTTTGACATTTGTGTGATTCTAACTACAAAAATTACTAAAAAGAAACTTTTAGCATTTGAGTTAACTGTTCAAGATCAGGAAAATGATATTATAAGTGGAATTAGAGCAGTAAAGTCAGAACTAGGAATGTGAGGATGAGAGATTTTGTGTAAGGTGGGGCTGAAACTCAGGAAGGATTCATGAAATCAAGAGGAAAGAGAAGCTAAAGAAAGAAGAGTGTGGCAGCCAGGAGAGTCATAGGGCTGGGGCTTAAGTTGCTAGTAGTTTAGAGAAGGTGTATAAAGGCAGTGTAGGGTGGGTTTGATATCTATAGGAGAATGCAAGATGAATCAAGTGAGGGCTGCTCAGAATTAACCCTGAGTCAGAAACTGAGGGAAGTTTGAAGAGTAATGCTAATGTGATCTCAAAGTCTCCAAATGAACAGAGAGAAAGGGGTAAATGGGCAGAGATAAGTCTATGTGTGGCAGGAGTTTTTACCAAACCATTCTGTGCATATTGTTTTCTTGAGACTAGATGCCAATGTTGTGGTTCCAGTGTTTAGTGAGTGTAACCTAAAGGTATAGTCCCTGTCACACTCAAGTTCTTTTATACGCCATGGCTAATACATGTCACAGGAAAGACTTGCTTGGGGAACAATGGAAGAATCAACACACACACACACACACACACACACACACACACACACACACACACACAC